>JANAVB010025400.1:720403-1223702 GCA_029216955.1 Iris pallida | reverse complement strand
CAGCAGGTGCAATTCACGACTTCAAGAGTCCATAGATCTTGCTGTAGTGTTTTTTTTTTTTTTGATGATGTGTGGATTTTGTATTATCTCGAGACTCCTCTTTTAGTTGTATTTATGCAAGTTACTAATATTATTTGGCTTGGGTCCTAGCTCAAGTTCTCGTGAGTTAGGAATCTACCTGGTCTCAAGAAAAAAAATGAAAAAAAATGTATAAAAAAACTACCCTCATTTTCTAATTGACGCATGAATGCCCCTGGATATTCCACCTTCTTCACATTTATTGTCGTATTGCTTGTTAACATCAAATTCCATATTCCCCTTTTTACCAAAATGCCATTCTCTCAATTCTTGAATTTGTCAAGAGTGTTCAGAAAGAATGGTCGATACAATAGCATCTAAGGTTATGGTTAGAAACACTAATTCCTAAGATGGTAACAGAGAGTTGGAGGTGGGATAGAGAGCAAATTAGAGAGAAAAAACATTTGAATGTATTATCATTGGTACTTTATCCACTAAATATTTACCAAAATCAATGTAAGCTATGCATGAAAACTGTAGCAAGTTATTTTCTTTTACACATCCATAGCTTCTGTCAAATGGCTTTATAGTCATGAGGTAGTGTAACCCCATTCTTAGCAAAAATACCCTTCATTATTTATACGAGTTTGTCAAATGTATTCAGTGAAAATTGTAAGCATTTAAGGTTATGGATCAATAAAACACTTAACTCCAAATATGGTGATGTAATTCAGACAGTTGCAACTTCTAAGGATGAGGAACGGGTTATGTTTGGGCCTATAGACTTAAGACTGCAAATAGTTCTGACATTTTGACAACTGTTGTCTACTTCCAATAGTGGCATATTTTTCCTAGTCACAAATGGTTCCTCCTCCAAGTAATAGATCTATATACCAAGATATTATCTTCAGATAAGAATTCTTCTCTTTTAGGATCTTCTGTGCGCAAGTAATTTGAAAGGATGCTCTTAGGCCACGTTTGGTTTGCATAATTGGGGCCTTGGGAAAGGAAAGTGATTCCTTTCCTTTGTTTGGATGCCAAAGGAAATGAGGAGGAAAGGAATTTGATCCCAAGAGGAGGGAAAATAGGAGGGAAAGTGGTTCCTTCCACCAACCCAAGGATTCATTTCCCCCTCTAAGAATTCACTTTCCCTCTCAATTTCCTTGGTTTTTCCAAACATCGGAAAGGAAATTGATTGGAATTGCAATTTCCCAATGGGAAGGAAATATCATAGAATCAATTTCCTTTCCTTTCCTTTCCGCAAACCAAACGAGGCCTTAAATCCTTTTTCAAACACAGGAGATGTGTTAGAGAAAATGTACTTCTTTACCTTGGGACAATTCATAATAGAAATCACAATCATGCTATATTCCTTGACAAACTTCCGATGTAAAGCAATCTATGGAAGATTTTGTACTCGTAAATATTGCTAGGCATAGGCCACTCTCTAATGGCCTTGAACACGTCAAAGTTCGTCAACTCTCAGTTTTCTTCAAGTGGACAAAATTTGTCTTCTTGTGGACTATCCAATAGCTGGTCAAATGAAGGATTGCCTTCTAGATATGGGTGTTCCTGCAATCCAAAATGCTAACAAATAGACAACCAAGAAACAATACAACAATCGAGTCATAACTCTACTAAATGTGCTTGGTGCATTGGATGATCCAAATGGCAAAAGTAACCAAAATAACATTTGATTCATCAACTCTTAGAATTGTGCTTGGCATTGGATATCAAAATCAACCACTCATACAGTGAGTCCTTTCTCTGAAAGGTTATCTTCCACTCAATGGATATAATCAAAATCAACCTACTTAGACTTTCCCTTAACATTGTTAATATTCTTTTATGGCTCTAATATCCACAATATCCTACAAGTTGTCATCTTTCTTTGTTGTCAAATATGTGGGAAAGCCACACAGATGCAGACTCTGCAATAAAGCCCTTCAACAAGAATACTTAAACCTGACATCTAAGATCAACATGGAAACTAGAACATGCTAAATAGGTTCATCCTATAATGTGGCAGATTTGAAAGTTATGACCTAGGATAGTATATTATATGCATCGCTTTAGTTTGTGGAGTTTATTAGGGAACTTTTCAGGCATAATTTGGTTATACTTGGAGAGGGCCTGACTAACCTGAGGGAACTTTGGATACTCAGTAGAAGAATTTAAAGTGGCAGTAAGCACTAAAGAAAACATAACTTCCTCCTCTTCACACTATATTTCATATTGCTTCATATTAAGGATATACAGATGTCTAGCCTCTAGAATGCATGAACTTTGTTCCCTTTCCTCTTCAAACACTTTCTGTTTTTGAGGGAGATACCATTAAAGCATAATATTTGATATCCAAACTGATCACATCAAGATCATGCGGCCATAATCAACTAAGCAACACATCTGCAACCTCTACTTGATGGACGTCATACTAGATATGTATAAATAAGTAGAAAACTCATCATGGACTAAACATCTTTCGGCAATTAGAAAGAGGAATTGTCCATCTAGGATATATTGTATGATGGTGCTGATACTTAGGCTTCCGGTCCATCTCCCAGTAACCGATCCAAAGACCACGTGCTCAATTAATCTTGACTTAGCAGGTTGTCACTGTATAGTATTCAAGATTATGTATGAAAATGTTGATTCACTACCTATTTCATCATTTGTAGTAGTAGAAGTAGAAGTAGTCAAACAAATCTAATAACCTCATGACATGTAAGAAGGTTCCATCCCTTTATAATGCTGCCTCAGTCAAAGGAAAGCCCGACCAAAACCACACGTGGGTCGTCTAGGATAACTTCATATTTGTTTGGACTAGCAGACCGATCACTAAACCCCCTCCAACATGATTGAAAAATGAGGAATAGGCGCCACTATCCCATCTGGGTCCAACTAGGTTCTATTGATGATATCCCCTTTCCCAACAGTCGTACGTAATCTTGTGGTGTCGCTACGCGTCTTTACTCGATCAAGCCCATTGGAGAAGAACCAATTAATCTTGATCTGAATCCCAATGGAGTCTCACTAGTGCATGTGCAAATTCATCCCTTACCTAGTGCCAGAAACAACCAGTCACGTTGCAAATCAAGTTTAAGCAGATTGAGTTGATCTAGTCTTACACGCAGCTTTTACCCACTACCCACCAACATACGGCCTAGTATCCTTACAACCCTTGGTAGGGAAGAGGAACTACTGGTATCAAACCTAATGAATAGTAAGCGACTAGCCTTTAATCTCTAAACAAATATATACATGTGTTACTCCTCTTTCCAATCCTTCCATCAATCTAGTGCCAATATGAATTTGTAACATTAAGGAGGTCTTTAGTTGGATGTAAGTGGAAATACATGTAATATTTGTTGTACCATTTACTTCATTCCCAATGTTTGGTTGATGTAAGTGGTGCAATGGTGCAATAAATGCTGCATCAACTACCCAACTACCGCAACCATTGTTGCGGCCAAATCGTTGCAACACCACTTACGGAAACTTTAAGTTCACCATTTCTCTCATCCTCTCTTTATTCAATGTTGTTTCATAAAATCAAGACCAAACAATATATTATATTTGCAACAAAAGAAGTTGCAACCAAGCATCCTAATTACATCATTATGATATGCAAATGCTACATGCAACAAATGTTGTATGGTATTTACATTTACGGGCAACAATACAGCCCCTAAGGACTTTGTGCCAACATTCGTTTATTCTCCATAGCGAGATGAGTTTTCCGGCTTAGGTGCAAAACTACTAGGTTTGTCTAACATTGTAATCCTCAATCTGTCCAACATCAGGTCTCACTGGTTCATGGTAGCCACACTCAAAATCATGTATATTTGTATCCATAACAAGAATATGCGTTCCCAAAGTCAATCCTGATACTAAAAACAACGCTGCTATATGGTCCGCAGAATGGACGTGACCGCCAATAGCCCGCGCCACGTGGCGGCTCGCATTGGAGAGGGGCCCAGGTTTTAATGGGGTGGGCCCGGTGCTAGGAGGGCCTAATGTGTGGGTGCCACGTGGCGCAGGCCAGTGGTGGTCACGTCCATTCTGCGGACAAAATAGCATTTTCGTACTAAATATACCTTTATGCACCCAATTCCTCTAGGGAAATTGTGTCTAGTTTCTCTTTGCTAAATGGAATCATTAGAATCATAATCCGCTACAGATCTGAAATGTAATAACGACCATTAAGTCAAACAAAAACCATTCTTAGCCATCCCGATCTAACATGTACATCAATTTTCAACTAAAAACATATATTAACTAGAAAAGGCGTGACCGCTCCAAAACCATTGTGATGTGGAACATGCAACGGAACGAAACATCAGTCCGAGCTCTCTAGCCTAGTGGTATTGGAGCGGACACCCGGAGGGGCCGGCAAGGTTCGAGTCCCCCAATTGTGTGTGTGAGTGTGATTTCAAAAAAAAAAAACGAAACATCATACATACACTCCAAATTACAGCATGACACACCAAAAAAATATGTGACCGGCACAGGAGGGAGGATCAGGAAAACGGCTGATAACTTACATGAAGAAAGACGCGGTGACGACAAGGCCGACCGACAGCAACAGGACGGCGAGAGTCGGGTACCACGCGACGGCGACGGGGCTCGTGATGGGTTTTGATGCCTGATCCAATTGCATTCGTTACAGAAATTCAAAAAAATTGTAATTTTTAAAAAAAATCACTCATAAAAACCCTACATATTTATTTATGATTAGATCCAATTGTATAGTGGTAGATACGATATGAGAGTGGATTTGCTTACCATCGATTTTGAAAGGGAGAAGAAGAACTATTTGATTTTTTTTTTTTTTTTGTTATAGATCTCTAGCTCTGGTCTATGAACTAGGGATTGCAATGCCGGAACTGGAGACCAGAAAAATACTGGTAAATAATAACAAAAAGGGTCAAGGAAAGATAGTTTGGTTATGATGTACCTGCGGTTCATTATAGTTATAACCATCTCCAATCCAAAAAAAAAGGGGCTAATTACCGTTTGGACCCTGAATTTTATACCATATTAGTGTTTAGGCCTTGACTTGTCCAATTAAAAAGTTTGGACCCTCAATTTTTTTTCTATTTCTTTCTTCCGATTATGCCCTTCCCAGATTACTGTTTATGGCATCTTTACTCTTTAGAATCTTGAGGATGGCATTAGCAATTGTTGTAGTAGTAGTTGTTTTCTTCTACTTGTAAAATAACTTCTATGCCTTTCATAATCTTGCTCTTCTATCTTTTTTTTTATGTTTTATAATATGTCTCTTTTGGAAATAAGATATAAATAAATTTCTTCAAAAGCCAGTGCAGCTATGATGCACGGATAAATACAATATGACATAAAATTGACACGTAACACAAATATTGTACCACCATTCTGACATGTCCTATTGTATTTCGAAGTGTGTCTAGTGTCTAGTACGTGTCCGACACAAACATGGTAATTATTTTGAACAAAAAAGAAGAAACTAATATTTGAACCTTTTACATATCGAACTTGCTTTTCTAGGATGACTAGTTGCTATCAGCACACTTAGATCCTTGAATCCCTCTTCCACACTACTGAACTCCCAACACATCTAGATCATTCCATATTCAATATTAAGCTACTATTACCAAAATCTGAGACTTACCTGGAACTGAGCCACATGTACATCCATAAACCCTATAACGTTAAGGTCATGACAATTCAAATTGTTAGAAGCCATTTCCTATATGTAATTCAAAAAAGCAACAATAGAACTCCATTAAAATAACTATGCAGTCAAACCTGGTATACATTTTTTTCTATAAAGTATTTACTGAACATAGTAGGATTAGCAGAAAGGAAAAAAAAGAATAAGAACAAGCATCGTGATTATCCCATAAACAGAAATTTTTGTACAGTGGGAAGAAGTATAAAAAATTTGCAGAGAAGAGAAGAAAGTTTGGAGAATTTGCAAGAAAAGGGACAAGACGCCATTGAAGTAGTTGGCATATGGGGCTAGGAGCCAAAGGAGATGGCGCTCCGAGAGATTAGTGGGGTGCCAATTCCTTTGGCAACTAGGAGCTGGACGCCAACTCATTTGGCGCTCCTCTAATTAAAAAAAAGACTATAGTCTCTAGCTGCTGCCATCCTCAAAGGGCATAATCGAAAGAAAAAAAAGAAAAAAAATCCATGGTCCAAACTTTCCATTTGGACAAGTCAAGGCCTAAACACTAATACGGTATAAAATCCAGGGTCCAAACGCTAATTAGCCCAAAAAAGGGAATATAAGGACTCAAAAATGGATATTCCTGCTGTAAATCATATATCTTATATTATATAATGTGGCTTCAAAACGGCTCAAAAGTGAGCCGTCTAAGCCGTCATTATATCACGGTCCATTTTATTTTAAAAAATTATAAAAATTGTTTAAAAAAAAGTTTAAATTTGTCAACATGGAGAATCGAACTCAACCAAACAAGAAAAATACCTCACACCTTAACCACCTGAGTTAGAAAAGATACTTGATTATAGTTGGATACTATTCTTATTATCAGTTATTACACGTACAAAGCACGTGCATTTACTAGTTTGGATAACCACGAATGGTTGTCCATGGTTGTCCTTATTCAAAATACTAATCATTCTATTTTTTCTTCTATATATGTGTTAAAGAGGAGCCCTACATCTTTCTTTTTCTGTTACAGAATAATCTCTCTCTTACTCTTATAACACATTATCAACAAAAATGCTCAAATAGCTCCAGGTCGTCGGTTTAACGATGACACAAGGAGCAACATCTATTTGGGGAGGCTTCGAGAAAGATTTTACCCACTTTGACATTAATTGCAAAAGTCTCTTTGGTTGCAACTGTTATATTGAAGTATTATTTTATATGTAAATCTACTTTTGATTCATGAAATACACATAGATTTTGTGCCATAAGTATGTTTGAGAAATAAGTTTTTACTTCCATGCTCTCTCTCTCTCTCCCCCCAATTGCTCTAATTTTTTATATCATTGTGAATTATTGGAACTATTCAAGAACGAACAATAGCCACAACTTCACTCTCTGAACAAAATTATGAGTTCTTTTCGATATAATAGAAAAAAAGTTGATCTTACAAGAAGAGCACAAGAACATTCTAATAAAAGGGAAAAAGTTTCTCATGCACTGAAGGTAATGACACTAAGCTAAAATAGACAAGGAGTCATGTTCATAGAAAGTTCAAGATTATACCATTACATCTTCTTTATCATGTTGACCCATTATTTTTCCTTTATCATTTCGCTCATTGTGGTTAAGTTAATAGTAGTCGAATCGTTAGAACTTAATCAGAAGGGTAGAAAATATGAATTTGGATGAGTATACCGAGGATCCAAAATTTTTTAGGGTTTGTGCTTCTGTGTGTTATACATACCAAGGATTAATACATTGGAGTCCATATTCTTTTGAGTCATATATAAAAAATATGAATGTACATGCTAAAATAGAAATATCATAAGAACTGAGTCTTGGGATACATACCATATTGATTACAATAAGTGTTGGTGTTTTTGCCTTTGGACTAGAAAAGATAGTCCCACATCGGCTACACCAAATGGTGAGTATCTCAATATAATGCATTGCTTGTGTTGAGGTGTGCACATGAGGTGTAGTGGGGCACAAGTTTGTGCCATGTGGAAGTATTTTCCTATAAGGAAAAAGGATTAAATCCAACAAGGATGCAAGTTAATTTTTGTTGTGCGGACTCGGACTCGGACGCGGACTCCAAGATGTCTCGTGCATGCACGGAAGGGTTCGGGGGTAGGCGTGGACTGGCACACTTCTATGCTGATTGTGGGATGATCTAAAATATCAAACTCTATTTTTGAGTATTGGTATTTTAGTCCCACATCGGATAGGAGAAGAGGTGAAGTCTCAACTCCACTCTATAAATAGAGCCCCTTGGCCTCCTTTGAAAGATGCACCAAGAAGAGAGTTGAGGGAGTCTGTTAAGTCCAGGAAGCCCGTTCAAGTCTCAAATATTGACTTACGAGCGTTCCAGAAGTTCTCCTGAACTTGCTGGTTCCTGGGAGCTTATCCGTACTGCGGGTATAGCTTTGAGCGCCGGTGTTCAACACCCCAGCGAGATCCGCTCTTCTTCTTCCTTCCTCTTTCTGTTGCCTTCGAGAATCTGAGACTCAACTGTTGTTGATCATCTCTTGTTGCCTTCGAGAAACCGCTATTGCAAACGCGATTCGATTTTTTAATCGTTTAGGCTACGCAATCAGCATTATTTGCATCTCTTTTTTAGGGATTGCAACTGCATTATTTGCATCTCTTTTTTAGTGATTGCAACTGCATTCTTTGCATCTCTTCTTAGGGATTGCAACTGAGTTTTTCCATCGATTGTTTGCAAATAGACTAACAATCTCAAAGCTATACCCTTCGATGGAAAACACTCGTGCTTCGCTTGTCGATACCGGCTTTAACAAGTTGGAGAAATTCGACGGCGAACACTTCCAGATCTGGAAGCGAAAGGTGACTCTGAACCTTCAACTCGTGGATGTTGATCACGTGTTGGATGAGGAAGAACCAATCGTTCCAGCAACAGGATCTGCTGCTGTTCTGGCCGCTGCTACGAGCAAGCAGACGAAGTGGAAAAAGGATAACAGCATATGCAGGCTGCTGATCCTGAATTCCATGGAAGACTCTCTGGCCGAGTCCTACACAAAGAGGACTTCTGCCAAAGAGATCTGGGAGTCCGTGGGGAAGCTGTATGACGACGACGAGGCCCGGTCGAAGATGTTCATGGTTGAAAAATACCACAAATGGGTCTTTGAAGACGAGAAGACCATGCTGCCCCAAGTGAAAGAGTTCCTGAAGCTGCGCCAGAAACTGGAGGACGATAGCATGCCCCTCGTCGACAAGTTCGTCGTTGGAGGGATCGTGGCAAAACTTCCTCCAGGATGGAGCAACATCTATGCAAGGATGCATAGGAAGAAGATGGAGATTAGCCTGGATAATCTCCTCAGCGAGATTCATGTTGAGGACGAGATGCGCTCTCAACAGAAGTTGGACACCCTGTCCAAGCAACTAGCAACGGCGAATCTGGTTCAAGCCACCAGAGAGAACAAAGGGAAGCAGGCGGCTTCTCACCACAAGAAGAAGGACTTCTCGAATCTGAAAGTGAAGGGTCCAGGATTCAAGCAACAGAAGTCCAAGTCCCATGTGACTTGCTTCAACTGTGGCAAGAAGGGTCACTATAAAAGTGAATGCAAGTCCAAGCCCAAAGAGCAAGGTGAGCCTAACAAGGTTTCTTTGGTTACTAATCAGGTTGCCATGATAGCACAGGTTGCAACTGTGGGGGCAGACTTGGACTGGTGGATAGACACTGGCACGACATGTCATGTCTGTTCAGACAAGGACTGGTTCGTCTTCTATGAGCCTACTTCCGAGAAAGTCATGATGGCGAACCAGGCACAAGCTGAAGTACTGGGGATCGGGACGGTGGAGCTGAAGCTTACATCGGGGAACATTCTGACGCTTCAAGGTGTGAAGCATGTTCCTGCAATCGCAAAGAACCTGATCTCTGGGAGCCTGCTCTGCAACGCAGGCTTGAGGATGGACATCAATGCTGGCCAAATGGTGATGTCCAAGAAGGGTACTTTCTTCGGGAAAGCTTTTCAGACTGAAGGAATGTACAAAATTCAGCTTGTTGTAACCCAGCATAATAATGTCAATGCTATCGCTAGTTTGAATTACTCTCTTGAGTTGTGGCATAATAGACTAGGACATGTTCATTGTAAGCGAATAAACAAAATGTCTAGTCTAGGACTTATCTCCAAGTGTGGGGGTAAGGTAGAGAAATGTGAGATATGTGCTCAGACGAAGATCACTAGGAAACCCTTCCACAGGGTCCATCGAAGCACAGATCTTCTGGAGTTGGTTCACTCAGATATCTGTGACTTCAAACAATTCTCTACAAAGGCCGGGATAAAGTATTTCATTACTTTCATCGATGACTTCTCCAAGTATGCCTTCGTCTATTTACTCAAATCTAAAGACGAAGCATTCGAGAAGTTCAAGGAGTTCAGGGCCGAGGCTGAACGGCAAACTGGACAACAACTCAAGAGGCTGAGGAGTGATCGAGGTGGGGAATATAGGTCTCATGAATTCTCATCATTCTGCAAAGAACATGGAATCATCAACGAGACGACGGCTCCGTATTCTCCACAATCCAACGGAGTAGCAGAAAGGAAGAACAGAACGTTGACAGAGATGATAAATTCTATGCTGTTGACTGCGGGTCTCCCAAAGTGCTATTGGGGAGAAGCTGCATTAACGGCCACTTTCATTCTGAACAGAGTGCCGTATGCAACTTCCGACATAACTCCTCATGAACTCTGGTTCAAAGTCAGACCCAACCTGAATGTCATTCGAGTGTGGGGGTGCCTGGCTTATGTGAAGCTCCCGGATCTAAAGATTCAGAAGCTGGGGACAAGGACTACTAAGGCGATCTTCCTGGGGTATGCCGAGAAGAGTGATGCTCGGAGATTCCTTGATATCGAGTCAAATCATATCATCGAATCTCGCGATGCTGAATATTTTGAAGAAAAGTTTGCAAGGCACAAGAACATTGTTCTCGCGGATATTCCGGAGAATAATGAGGGTACGGAGCAGACAGAGATCTTTATCGAACCAGTAGTCCAAGATGGAGTTGTTGTCGAGGAGACACCAGCTGAACCAGAACTCGCTGAGCCGTCAACTAAGCGAGCGAAGAGGCCGAAAGACTTCGGAGATGACTTCGTCACCTATCATGTGGAAGCAGATCCGCTTACCTATGATGAGGCGATGAAGACCAGAGATGCTATATTCTGGAAGGAGGCGATTGACAACGAGATTGACTCAATCACCTCCAATAACACATGGGTGTTGGTCGACCTACCAGAAGGAGCAAGACCCATCGGATGCAAATGGATCTTCAAGAAGAAGATGAAAGCAGATGGAACCATTGACAAGTTCAAGGCCAGGCTAGTGGCCAAGGGGTTTGCTCAGAAGCAGGGGATCGACTACTTTGACACTTATGCTCCAGTAGCTCGGATGACAACTATCAGATTGTTAATTGCTTTAGCAGCAATACACAAGCTGGTGATACATCAGATGGATGTGAAAACGGCATTCCTTTATGGCGAGCTGACCGAAGAGATCTACATGCAACAACCAGAAGGTTTTGTCGTCAGAGGTCTGGAAGACAAAGTCTGCAAGTTGATGAAGTCTCTGTATGGTTTGAAGCAAGCTCCCAAAATGTGGCATGAGAAGTTTGACAAGGTGATAAGGTCAAATGGCTACAGGGTCAGTGAAACAGACAAGTGTGTCTATACGAAGTTTGCTGACGGAAGAGGAGTAATCGTTTGTCTATACGTGGACGACATGCTAATCCTAGGTACGGATTTAAGCTGCGTCACAGAGACAAAGAAATTCCTCTCGACCAAGTTCAGTATGAAGGACTTGGGGGATGCCGACGTAATCTTGGGGCTCAAGATCATCCGGACAGGCACTGGAATAGCGCTGTCACAGTCTCATTACATTGAGAAGATGCTCTCTCGCTACGGGTATCAAGATCTTCCTATTATTGATACACCGTACAGGAGTGATCTGAAACTGGAGCCAAATTCGAAGGAGAGCGTCAGGCAGTTGGAGTACGCTAGCGTCATCGGAAGTTTGATGTACGCTACTACTGCCACAAGGCCTGACATAGCCTTTGCAGTGGGAATGTTGAGTCGATTTACGAGCAATCCAGGCGTAAAGCATTGGAAAGCTGTGAAGCGTGTTATGAGATATCTCAAGAAGACTCAGACATATGCACTATACTACAGCGGAGATCCGTCAGTAGTGGAAGGCTTCAGTGATGTTAGCTGGTGTTCAGAGGTGGAGAGCGAATATTCCACAGGTGGATATGTGTTCGCCATGGGTGGAGCTGCTATATCGTGGAAGTCGAAGAAGCAGACTATGTTATCTCGCTCCTCCATGGAATCTGAATTCTTTGCATTGGACGCTGCAGCAGATGAAGCAGAGTGGCTTCGGGAGCTCATGTATGACCTTCCAATGGTTGGGGCTCAGATACCGGCGATTCCGATATACTGTGACAACCAGGCGGCAGCAGCAGTGGCATCAAATGAACTCTTCAACGGGAAGAAGAGGACTGTGCGGTTGAAGCACAGAGCAGTGAACGATCTCATAAAAAGGGGCGTCATTGCAGTGATCGATGTTCGGAGTCAGGAAAACCTGGCGGATCCGTTCACGAAGGGTCTCAAGCGTCAGCTGGTCGAGGACACAGCAAGGAAGATGGGCTTGAAGGCATTCTAATATTGTGTCATTATAATCCTATCAATAAATTTTATGTTATTGGTTCAAAGAGAAATCTACCAGATATCTAATTTTTTGATTCAAGGGAGGACTATTGACTGGAAAAATATTAGTTAACAGTGGGCACTTGTTCTGCGGAACATGTAAGGGTTTCGGACCCAGAACCACTGTTGTCTACTATGAATTTTCTACGGAAAATTGATCCTGTGAGAAGGATGTCATAATGCCTTAATGAGTTCTCAGACTGAGTGAAGGTCTGTTATGCTTTACAGGAAGCATGGTGGCGCAACAACCACAAAGGAGTGTTACAACTCCATGCTACAGTGGGGTGACTCCACCATGAGGTTCCCAGGTAGGGGTAATGCCTCGGCTTTGTTAGCCAAGTTACAGGCGGCGTAGCACCGCATATAGGCAGGTAGCCTAATGTTGCATAATCGTAATAAAGAGATGTAGGCAGCACTACAAAGAGGCCGGTGTCCTCATGTTACAGTGGCATGACACCACGATGAGGTACCCAGGTAGGGGTAAAGCCTCGGCTTTGCAAGCCATGTCATAGTGGTGTAACACCACAAGGGAGCGCAAGGCTTCATGCTGGGTAGTTTGGCACTACAAAGAGGCTTGAGACCTCATGCTACAGTAGTATGACACTACGATGGGGTTCCCAGGTAGGGGTAATGCCTTGGCTTTGTCAGCCATGTCATAGCGGCGTAGCACCGCAAAGAAGCGCAATGCTTCATGCCAATGACTCTTTATATAGAACTCACCTATAGTGTATGGACAGAGATATCAGGCCGTCTCTTGAGGGTAAACTTGTAGACGCCCAAAAATTATACACTGAAACCAGGCTGGCACAAGGCCTTCAATGTGCAGCCAGAAGCATAGTTGATGTCACTATGTGAGTAGGAAGAATTGCAGTTATGGTGCAGAATTCAAGGCTTAGTCCATTCTTGTATCATGCTGTTATTTAACCTATGCGGGAAGATTCAAGTCGTAGCGACATCTCTCCTAATGCATGATGGACAATCACTGTGGGGAACGCTCAACCCATATATTGAGATATGTGGGGGATTGTTGGTGTTTTTGCCTTTGGACTAGAAAAGATAGTCCCACATCGGCTACACCAAATGGTGAGTATCTCAATATAATGCATTGCTTGTGTTGAGGTGTGCACATGAGGTGTAGTGGGGCACAAGTTTGTGCCATGTGGAAGTATTTTCCTATAAGGAAAAAGGATTAAATCCAACAAGGATGCAAGTTAATTTTTGTTGTGCGGACTCGGACTCGGACGCGGACTCCAAGATGTCTCGTGCATGCACGGAAGGGTTCGGGGGGTAGGCGTGGACTGGCACACTTCTATGCTGATTGTGGGATGATCTAAAATATCAAACTCTATTTTTGAGTATTGGTATTTTAGTCCCACATCGGATAGGAGAAGAGGTGAAGTCTCAACTCCACTCTATAAATAGAGCCCCTTGGCCTCCTTTGAAAGATGCACCAAGAAGAGAGTTGAGGGAGTCTGTTAAGTCCAGGAAGCCCGTTCAAGTCTCAAATATTGACTTACGAGCGTTCCAGAAGTTCTCCTGAACTTGCTGGTTCCTGGGAGCTTATCCGTACTGCGGGTATAGCTTTGAGCGCCGGTGTTCAACACCCCAGCGAGATCCGCTCTTCTTCTTCCTTCCTCTTTCTGTTGCCTTCGAGAATCTGAGACTCAACTGTTGTTGATCATCTCTTGTTGCCTTCGAGAAACCGCTATTGCAAACGCAATTCGATTTTTTAATCGTTTAGGCTACGCAATCAGCATTATTTGCATCTCTTTTTTAGGGATTGCAACTGCATTATTTGCATCTCTTTTTTAGTGATTGCAACTGCATTCTTTGCATCTCTTCTTAGGGATTGCAACTGAGTTTTTCCATCGATTGTTTGCAAATAGACTAACAATAAGCCATATATGGACTAAAATAATATGAAAGAATGTAGTACAGTAAGATCAGTAAGTATCTGTCTAGGGAAGGATATAACACTACAACAAAAATATGAATTTTCATGACACTTTTTGATTATTGTCCAACGGGGGTGTCATAGAAAGCTTTTAACTTTCAACGACATGACAAAAGTGTCATGTAATAACTTTATGACAACACTTTTGAATATCATGTAATGCTTATTTCACGATATTTTACTGGTATCATCTTAACGTGCTTCATTGACAGGTAATAAATATCGTCGAAGTTACGATAGTTTACATGTGTCATCTAAAAGCACTCAATGACACTTAATAAATGTTATGGATATTTTTCACGACACTTTCTATCTTGCATTTAAACAAGCAAATAATACGTGTCATTGATGCCACGACACCTTATATGTGTCATATAAAATCACTTCATTGACATATTTTTAATGCCTTCATAATATCATTAGAATATTTTAAATAAATTTATTTCATATATATATATTCAAATAATTAACTAAAACTAATTTCATGAGTAATAAAACTTTAACATGCCAATAATAGAATCTTAAAATATCTTAAACCACATGGTGGCCCATGCATATCAGAGCATATCGTCTCGGTTACTTTACTGTATAGAACGAGTTTGAGCTAGGATGAAACCTGATAGGATTCTCAATCCACAACTGTTTTGACACTTCTTTTGCAATTTCTCTATCGTTTTTGGACTTCTTATTTTGCACTTAACTATTTTCTTTTGCTTTCTCGTGTCATTGTTTCTCCCTCCTTCCTATTTCGGAGTAACGAATGCTCGTGCCTTAGGGAATTTATCAGTATCCCTTAGGTAAATTTTGTAAATTAGTTTGCTTATTAAATCTTTGATTGCCTTGATGGATATGAAGGGTATTATGGATTCATAAGCCATATGTATATATTGGTATAAAAATATAGAAAGGATAGCAACTAGTAGGAAAAACAAATCGAACTCTTCACCTTTGGAAGTATAAAATCTTGTAGTAAATGGAGTAGCGTGATCGAAGGTGGGAAGACATCCTCATAGGTAATTTGATCTTTGGTGGTTAATTGATTGTTAGGAGTATTGATGAAGTTTATGAGATTTGGTTGATTAGTGAATTTTTTTTGAGTACGGGTGTCACCACACAGGGAAGAAGCAGGTAATAGTTATATGGATAGTGGTAGCAATATGGTTTGGCAGCATAATACTAGTTTATTAACTGATTGGTTGCCGGTCATATAATAGAGTACTATAGTAAAGGATTCATGTTGATTGCTAGACTCACCATTTAGCTTGGAGCGCCACCTTTTATTATTTATTATTTTCTTAAATTTTGAAGATGAGATTATTTTAAGGTGGGTAGAATGTAAATCCCCAATATTTTTAAATTACTATTTTGTTTTAATTAGTATTTTTTATGGATTATTTATAAATTTGTAAGTCATATTTGCATATATATATATATATATATATATATATATATATATATATATATATATATATATATATAGCCTTAGTCATGGTTAAATTTGAGTATGCATATGGACTAAGAAGCATAGCATGGCTAGTATAGTCATATACCATTATTAGTGTATTAATCATGGATGGGATAATCATATCCATGTCATACATATGAAAACAAGTTAAGTTGTGGCATATTACATAAATATGGTTAAATAATTTGTATATATTTACAAGATTTCTATATATAAACTATTGCATAAAAGCATGCCTAATCTGGCCCAAATCTTCCAAACCATAAATATGCAATGAGTTGCATGTAAATATATATCTAAATATATATGGTTGCCGTATATAAACATTTATATATTTTAGATAAGATCATATTTAAAATGAGATTTATATATAAAGGCTTGTATATATAAAGGTTTCCTAATATAGAACTATCAATATGTTGACCAACTTAATTAATAAACAAACCCTAACTAACTTTCACCAAACAAAACCCCCAAGTAAACCTTAGCTCAACCCACATAGTGGCCGACCACCCCACTCCCTTGGCCGCCAACTACAGCACCCCCTTCATGTATATCTATACTATATTATAACATAAAAACCCTAGTTGGCTCCATCTACCTTTCACAAACACAAATCATCTTCTTCCTTATTCTTTTTCCTTCGAAATCAAATTCTAAATTTTGGTGAAGTGCTAGAGGAGGAGAGATATTGTGTGAAGAAGTTTTGATCCTCTTTTGTTCGATCTCCATTGAGTTCTTGATCTCCAAGAGGTAACTTTTAACCCTTGTTCTTCTTGATCTTTAAATAAACCTAAGATCATGTGGGTGCAATAAATAGGAATTTACCATTAGAGACATAAAAATAGATTAGAGAAGATCATAAGTAATGGTTAATAATTAGATTTTATATAAATTAGAAGCATACATGTGTTCTTTTTACCAAATCAGTCCAAAAAATTTATAGTATTCAGCTGTGTTTTTATAAGCCTTAGCAACTTAGAAAGGTCATAACTCCCAACGCATGACTCCGATTTATTCCTTATTTTTTTTAACAAAACCATCTCAAAGTTAGATTTCCAATATATAAATTAATAAGCCAAATTCGATCTATTACTTTCTGTAAAATTATTTGAGTATCAAGTGCCCAAAAAATGAATGCATTTCGATATTTTCGCAATTTTAGGAGCTTCCGAATATAAAAATGTGATCCGTTTGAAGTTTTAAAAAGCAGAAGCAAATGCCTATGACATACTTTAACCCCGAAATTTATTAATAAAGTCGATATTGGTTATAAGTAGAGGACAGACTATACGATATAGGTTTTTACGAGTATTCATAAAAACATGGATATGGCTATAGTTATATCACCAATAGACTAAGAATATAACGTAAATATAGATTAATATAAAAATCCAAGTGACAGAATATTCATTGGTTCATTCACATGCATATTGATATTGCTAATTCATAAATAGGTTGTCAGAACTTGGACATGAGACCATCTTTAAATCTACAGCTTGCAGAGCCAGGCATATATACATTGCTTTCTTTACATTATATTTACATGCTTAAATTATTTTTTCTTGCATAATATGATGATTAGTATTTGTTTTCTTTTTGTTGTCAATTAGTATGTGTTCTCATATGATATGCCTATTAGATGACTTGTCATTGTGGCAGTTCATACTTGGTTTATTGGAATTCATATCTTATATGAGTCATACCATTTTGTGGGTGGGGAGAATGAATGCGATATATTTGAACTGCTCCTTCCACTTTATATTTTGCTCAACCTGCTAGTCTACACTCGGGGTGAGGGTTGACTATTTGACCAAACCTACGAGTGTACACTAGGGAGAAGGTTGGTTTGTTTGAGAAAACCTGCGAGTCCATACTAGGGCCGAGGGTTTGATTATCCGTTTTGATTTTCTTTGCCATGTGTTTGCAGAGGAACTTGATATTTGTTACTCAAGTTTCCTTTTTAGCAGTTCACTTACACGTAGTGGTTCTTGTAATGTCCCATCCCGCTCAGTTCAACTAGAGAAATCAAAATGCCAACGACGTTTGGACTTAGCTATGCAACAGCTTGTTCGAAGTTTCGATCGGTCGAGGCAACTCCTCGCTCAGGTGGGTGACTTCGGTGAACTTGCTTCTGCTTGGCCTTCACACTAATAAACTGGATGTTTTCAATTATACTGAGTAGGTATGCTAATAAAAGAGACGAACCCACATAGTTGAAGGGAATAGTCCCAGTTGAGTCAAATTGAGTTAGAATATGGAAAGGTCTAAATATTGGCTTAGAAATGTTGTACGATGTGCTTTCAATATTGACACTCGATCCTTCGTCCCATGTCTTAGGAGAAAGGAAAGTTGGTATGTTGCCACAAGACTATGAACTTAGCATAGTCATAGGCGTCGCACGATATAAATGCTTGGTAAAGCATGCATGGTCCCACTGTCCAATATTTGATAAAGTATTCACTGTCCTACCATCCAATGCTTGGTATAGCATAATTGTCCCATAGTTTCAATGCACATTTCCATGTTACAAGGCTGGACATAGCCTTTGCTCGGTCGCCCGGTTCTACGGCTTGATATAGCCACATGTTCCCACGGTCTCAAGGCTCGTCATATAGAGTATGACTTGGGCGATAGTGTCGCACAAAACACAAATCGGTTTAAGACACGAGACACGGTTGGTCCAATAAAAAGTAAGCCATGGACTATGGCACTTTAAAAGAACATGACTTGTTCAAATTGAGCATGAGGGCTATCAAAATAGTCGCTTCTCAGTTAAGTCAGAAAAAGAGTGTGGTAACACTGAAAGTTGAAGTGATACGATAATACTGAAAAATATGACAGGATTGTAGGTCAGTCACCGAGGCAATCCCTGGTTTGGGCTCTGCAAAGAAGTATGAAAAGTAAAGAAGTGAAGCAAAGGAAGTAAGTTGTGATGGTTAGGCCATGTATTTACGTTGAGTCTAGAAGTTCTCATAGGTGTGTGGTCATGGACAACTTGTGCATAAGGTTTCGTACCCTCAATTCGGTAGCCTGGGGCCACATGATCGTATTAGCCTAGGAGGGAAGCAAGGTAGTTAGGCAAGAATACGTCGCGGTGATTCGAGAACTTGAGCAGGGCTAGCTACCCTTGGATGAAAGGGTCTCGTCTGCACTACCTACATGTCCAAGATGGCTTGAATTACGAGTGACCTTTCATATAGATAAGTTGGTGTGCTGAACAGTGATCTACATGCACGATGTTGGTCGAATCAAAGAAAGTGTAAGCATGACACGAGTTGTGTCAAGAAGGTATGCATGGTTTCAATACCCGTATGGAGCCTAAGGTTTGGCTATAAGTAAAAACACATACTTCGGCACGAGATGTGGCATCGAGTATTGAGTCGTTTACTCAGAGTTGCATAAGTTGGAATTTGAGTTGCTTTGAGTTAAGTCAAGAAGGGCCGTAAGGCAAGTTTGGTTAAGTCATGTTAAGTTGTGAGGTACGACCTCGATGTTGAAGCACGTATCGAGTTTATGGCACGACCAAGTTGTTACATTTCAAATATAGGCCAAAAGGCAAGCACGAGTTGATAAGTTGACATTATTGGCATGAGAATGGTCTAGAGGCACAAGGATAATAAAGTTATTGGTGCAAGAGCATGGTGATGGTCTAGAGACACAAAATAGGCCAGGCGTCTATGTCCTAAAACTGATCCTAAGGCAGATTATAAAGCCAATAAAAAAGAAATATGTTGTAGAAACTAAATGGACGTGTTGGTTTTGTATGGATGGGCGAGGAGCTCACACCACCAGTACGGTTGGTACTAACCATCCAACAGTTTTCATGCGTAGGTTACAGGTACCTACTTGTTGAGGTGGAGCTTGCTTGGACGTGCTGAGGCATGGAGTTCCTTGGCGTTCGAGGCGTGCGGCTGCATTGAAGTCTTCACATATACGAGACGTAATGTATGGACGTCACCTTCTGAAGCATCCGCTGGTTTGTTACGTTGTATTGAGAGATGAGAGAGAGCAAAGTGATTTATAAATAGAGAGAAAAGTGAGCTTGAGCGACTTTTAATCTTGGCATCGTGTCCCATTTATAATCTTTATTTCAGAATCAATAAAGAGCTATTTATATGACTTATGTTATTTCAACTTTTTGCTAGCAATATATTGCTTATTTAATGTTTTTGCTTCGAGACTTCTGTGCGATGACCCTATTGCTTAGCCTCCGAGCGACCGTTATGGAACTCTCATTGCGAGTATGTAATTTAGGCTCACGAGACATCACGTCTTAGCAAGGACGATCGCTCCTTCGGGAGCGGGGCATGGCATAATGGTATCAGAGCACGGCTTTATATCCTTGGACTTTTGATTGAATTCTCTAACTCTGATGGCTGTTCCATACAATGAGTCTATATATTTTGTAAAATCTCATGAGAAAAAATTTGATTGAACAAAAGATGGTTTCACATAAGACATGGTTGGCTAAGTCGGGTTGGGCATATATGCTAAAAATTATGTTGACCTTAGCAAAGTCGTATACGATATTCAATTCATTTCGGACGAAAATGAGTTGGACTTGATTTAGCATATGGTATAATTATCGATTGAGGTATTATCGAGAAGATGATATCATCAATGCAATATAGATGAATGTGCTTGAAATTTGAGGAATAGTTTGAACGGAGATTCAAAGTAATCGATTTTGATTCGAAATTCATTTCGAGGATTTGTTGAATGACTTTATCCCTAAGTGGTGTATGAGATAGCCTCAGGGAAGTTGATCAAACTAGGGATTGGGTGCCAATGAGTCTATCAGCAAGTATCGACATATGCAAAGCCTTAGATTGAGTATCATTGATTAAGTTGTAATCTTAAAGTTTTTGATGAGTTGATTCGAACAAACTAGAAACGACGTGCACGGGATTAGGATTACGCAAGTACAAAATGCGAAAATGATTGAGTGGGTAAATTAAATTAAGAAAAAGTTAAGGTGTAACGAACGGATGACTCAGTTGAGGAATCGATATGAATTGTATACAAAAAGTCAGCACGATTGGAAGTTAGCGTGCATGAAAATAATTCGAATGTACGAGAATGACTCTAAGAATTTGGGATAGATGTTGCTCGCTAACTTGAGTTAGCATAGAATGATACGATTTGAGAAAATATGTTTCTTGATGACTTAAGATAGACAGATGAACATACATAATTTTGGGTTTGAACGAATGGATCATGTGACTAGTTCGAAGGATAATGATCGAATTTGATCTTGAATGTCAAGAAGATTATGGTATATCCAGTCGAAATAATAGCATCAGTTGTACGACTCAAAATATGTTACAAAGAAAGATCATCAGATTATGTATATCATCGATAGTATTGAGGCGTATCAAAGATTGATGTGCGATAACTCAGGATACTCTGATTCGAGGAATGATGATCGTGTTAAATGTTATTGTTCAAATGGATGCTATACTTGGAATTTGATAGTTATGAATGATTGGATGACTCAATAAGATAAACTTGAAGTTTGTATGAATGAATAGTGCTAAGACTATGCGAAATGAAATTGTTGACGAATTTGACGATAAATGAAATGAGAATGGATATATTACTTGGATAAAAATGGAAGTGTCTTAATTATTTTGATGATAACCACAACGTTGATGTTCTTGTCTTGTGCGAGCACAACTCCAGTCTCACACATGCGTCACGTCGGATTAGGGAGATCATTCTGCGGGAGAGCTGGCATGGTGATTCATGTCTAGCGGAGATAATCGAACTTGCGAAAGATCATGGCATGGCAATTGGATAATTTTGACTTTTGGTTTGATGCGAAAATAAATTCGAGAATTGTTGGACTTGTGATTGATGAAAAAGTAAGAGGATTGAGTAGATCAAATGTGCGTATCAAGAATAAATTAGTCTAGACTCAAAGCAAGAGTTACGTCCCGATGAGGACGATTATCCTATGGGAGCATTGGCATAGTGATTTCATGTCCAGCATGGATAATCGAACTTACGGAAGATTGAGACGTGACATATTGTTATGCAAGACGACCCTGTGATGAATATATGAATTGTGTTGAACGACTTAGGAAATATGGTATGAGAATTATGGTTTAGTGATAAAATGTGTCGTAGTGTACTTGATTTAGATATAATAGATAAATGTATTATATCAAACATGTTTGAAGAGATAGACTATGTGAATTATTTGTTTGGACGTGCGATAGTGATATACAGAGGATTTGGTTGAGCAAAACTTACCGTATGATGGCTTTACTGAATGACTCGAACCCCTAGAATTAAACTTTGCGAATACGAATAGGAGAAATCTATGCTCGAAGTTTAGAAATCGGAGTGATACGAGCTTGGGTAGAAAGCTACATACTATCAACTTTAGTTTGACCTTAGAATTGGGGTAAGTATGTTTGGAAAATGTGATTCTAATACTGACGTTGACTTTAGCATGGAGAGATGGACTAGCGGTTAGGCAAGATGTCCATGTTTCGAGAGGTAGAATCGGTACGATTGATTTTAGGATTGATATGATCAATCAAATATGTGGTACTGGATTCACTATCATGAGGCTTGGTTGAAATGCATGTAATTCAGGAATACCTTAAATATATGTATGATCCAACAAAGTGATATATTGAATTTAGGTGAGTCTAAGGGAATGAGAAGATATCAAGGATTTTAAGATCGTTCGAGAAGATATCGAGGATTTTAAGATCGTTGGATTCAAAATGAACTCAAACGTTGATTGATAAGGTGGTTGACCCTAGAACTAACTTGTCTGCGTACGTGAAACGTATAAGTTAACCTCATTTGAGATATAGTTGTTCGAGGTAAAAAAATAAATAAGTCACGAGCGTGGCTTGAAATGAAGAAACATATAGGTGGAGTGTGTCGATAATATGTACTCATTAATTTTCGAGGACGAAACTTTTTCTGAGTGGTGTATAATGTAATGCCCCGTCCCGCTCAGTTCAACCAGAGGAATCAAAATACCAACGGTGTTTGGACTTAGCCATGCAATGGCTTGTTCGAAGTTTCGATCGGTCGAGGCAACTCCTTGCTCAGGTGGGTGGCTTCAGTGAACTTGCTTCTGCTTGACCTTCACACTAATAAATTGGATGTTTTAAATTGTACTGTATAAGTATGCTAATAAAATAGACGAACACACATAGTTTAAGGGAATAATGTCATGACCCGCTCCCGAATAATCGGACACGTGTCAGACACGCCCAGCCTTCGTCGTTAAACATGATGAAGTAAGCTGTACCAAACTCTAGGGAAACTACAAGTCCAGATAAGAATGAATATAAACCACAACATCTATAATATCGAATCCTAGAATCAAGTACAACTATGAATTATTACATTTTCCAGCAAAATAAAATGTAAAACTGAAGTCTCTAATACAAATTCCAAATAAAACTAAAAGGAAAGGTGCTAAGCCTCCTCGGCCTCTAAGTCCAGAGCAACACCAGCTATCTCAAAGGTACCTCCAGGCTCATGCCCGTATTAAGTGTCACAAATAGCCTACATCTCACCTGCAACATATCCTAGTCAGGAGCAGAGCTATGTATATCCAAGGAAATGAACAAGAACAACATGAAGATGAAATATGAACAAGCAATGAATCTCTAAACAGGAAACTAGAACAAACATACTGAAATGAAACACAATACTGTATGAAAGGAACCTGAAATGTAACCTGGTACCAGAACATGAACATACAAGGAACCTGCCATGTGTGATATATTTAAAATACTTTCAGAGTGTGTGATCGGCTTGGGTAGAACATGCAACATGGCACAGGCATAAAGGTACGACTTAGGGCCCGCGTGTACAGTACGAGGCCTAAGCTATTAACATGAATTGTAACTCGGGTGTGATCATACATGTGTAGTATTTCACCTCACAGACACAAGCAAACTCATGGAACAAGACACAAGATAAGACCGTATAATATCGTATCCAACAGGAAGGTACAAGCATGAAATAAATGTACGACATGAAGTAAATGAGCAAATTCGATGAGTATACTTGCCTTGCTCAGGGTGATCAAGTAGGGGTAGTAGATCTGGATATCCTCCTGTTTAATTGATACAATTTGGTTAATTTCTATACAAGTCCTAGTTTAGTGATTACAACTACATACTTTGCTATAGGGTATCAATATTATTAGCTATACTCTAAGCTAGTTAAGATGTCTAAGTTACAATTATCTATGTACTGCCTTGTACTGCACATATATTCAGTTTACCAAGTACTTAGCTATTAGACAAGTTTGACAACTTTAAAGAATAACAGTCCTAATAACTAACCACACAACATTCTACCTTATCAATGGAGAACAACCAACTACCTTTCATAATATACTTCTTAATCCTAACTTGAAAGTGGATTACTGTCCACTCAACCCTTCATCTAATGAACCCTTACTGAACAAATCGAACTTAGAGTTACCTTCAATGTAGGGTCCCCAATTAGCCTTTAATAAACCATCATCTGTAAGATTAGGTTGAGGTAAGATGAAGTATATCAGTAACAGTAGGTATCCTCTAATACAACTTGTTCAGTCTTCCATTAAAATGGATCCTCAACCTAAACCCATCAGTTCCTTTAATCAAGTAAAGCCCGACTTCAACCAACTAACTGTGCTCCCTCAGGCTGAATTCAGATGCTCCTAACAGATGGTATCAAAATACACTAGTAGCAGTCTAAAAGTAACATCTAAGGACTAATTTACATAAATCAGGTCATAAGGATTTGTGAGAATCAACTGCAAACTCCAGGCACCTAATCACAGGGTCACTTTCTTCCAAGTTTAGATTACCTTACTGATATCCTCTTAACTGTCCTACAGTTCATTGGTACACCCATCCTTAATTTGCATTAAAGAGTATAACCGAGCTACTTACTGCAGAGTATCCCCTGATACTCGACCAATCCTGTGAAAATCTAAATCTCAGATAACTTGAGATCCCAACCTGTCTTCAGGGAGTATCTAGAACATTCCCTAACTGGAAAAAAATCAGAGTTTGTAGGATAAGAGGCTAACTGCAAAGGAATTAAACTCCAAACTTAGCATGTAGACCACTGCAACTCTACCATCTTTCCCAGGTAACTTGACACCTCCACACAGTGATATCAAAATATAATTATCCTTAACATATAAAAAGTCAAGATCATAGATCAACCTATTATTCCAATTGTAACAGGAAGAAGTCAAATGCCAGTTAAAACAACAACAAATGAAATGGTTCTAGGTAATACTAACCTACTGTTGACATATAATTCAATTGGAATGATATACAGAACAAAAATTTAAGATACTCATAAGTTCTCAAGTTTCTCAAAAAGTTTGCAAATACCTAACTAACTCTATGCAATTAGTGGCTAGCATCATCTCAATTTACAGTCCTCAACATCAAAAGTTATCATCTAACTCTACTTATGATATACTCAGAAATATGATGAACCCGATATTAAGTATACTATTTGTCAAAGAAACACCCAGGTAAGACTCATTATTCGACTCCTGAACCAAATCTTCACATAACCAAACAGTATGGCAACAGGACATCTGAACTTCAATAGGGAAATCGAGATACTCACTCGATTAAGGGTGTCTGAACACTTTGTGAGATGATCGATCTTTGATAACTCAAGATCTGTATCCTCAGATCTGAATAATTTGGAAAAAGGAATCGATCAAACGATCAACAAGACTGATACCCAAAATTTGAGCACAAGGAATTTAATCAATCGATAATGTTACTCACTCAATTGGTCATTTGATGAAGCAACAAAATGATCAATCGATCACTGATCCACTTTCTCCAGATCTAGATCAAAATGAAAATAATAATTGATTAAAAATAATCAATCCATATCGAACAACATCCATCTCCAAATCAAGGATAACAGAGAAGAAATTTATAGATCGATGTTCAGATCAAGGAAAATGTTAGGGATGTAGTTTGATAGAAAACTAGCGACTCACTTGATTTCAAAGACAAACGAGTGCTGCAATGATCACCGGAGGAAGCCAATCCTCGTCGATGCTGATGGAAGGGATGACCTAGCCTCGCGTTCGAATCGTGTCGCTCCTTGCCACTCTTTGCCTCTTCGCCATTGCTTTTCTCGAACAGAGCTTGGAGTAATTGGAAGGAAAATGAAGAAGAACGTGAAGATTACAACAGAATGAGAGTGGGGATCGATCGAGATTTATAGGCACTTGTGATAGAGGTGGGAGATTTGAATTCGCCTCAGAATTGTAACAGAAATTCAAACCTCCCTACCCGAACTTCCAATGATTTCTCAGTTGATCGAATAAGGAGAAATTGAAAAGAAACAAAGAATTTGTAATAGGCTGAGTATCCTCTATTCTCTAGACTAAAGGTTAGGGCTTTAGTATGAAAATGGGCTGGGCTTAAGAATCTCAACCCAAACATTAAATAAAATTGACCAATTGGAAGCAAATTGACTTAGAAAAATTATTATTTCTATTAAACTCAAAGATTATTATTTATATAAAAATATTATACCAAAATATTCGAAAAATGGGGTTAGAAATCTCCCTCCTTGAAAAATTTTGTCCCCGAAATTCGAAGGCGCCAAAATTAAAAAAACACGAAGAAGGTTTAAACACAAGTCCTTTATTGAATTCAAAAATATACTCTCAACAACAAAATACAATTATGAAATAAACTGGGGTAACGCTCACGTATCTCGTCCTCGTGTTCCCATGTGGACTCTCCCAAAGAGTGATGTCTCCACATGACTCGGACAAGCGGTATAGTCTGATTCCATAATTGCTTCTCCCTCCGATCAAGGATCTCCACCGGCTGCTCCTCATAGGTCAAGCTCGGACCCAGCTGTAGCTCTGAGTAGTCCACTACGTGGCTCAGATCTGAAATGTAGCGTCGAAGCTGGAACACATGGAAGACGTCGTGCACTCCCTCCAAGCTAGCTGGAATAGCTAGTCGATACGCCACCTCGCCAATCCGTGTCGTCACGTCGAAAGGCCCGATATAACTGGGACTGAGCTTCCTGCCTCTGCCGAAATGAATGGTACCTCTGGTCGGTGAGATCTTCAGGAACACTCTGTCTCCAATTGTAAACTCCAGTGGCTATCTGCTGCTGTCCGCCCAGTGCTTCTACCGATCCTGTGCAACTTTGAGACGCTTTCTGATCAGTCGGACCTTCTCGACTGAATCTACCACCATCTCTGGCCCAAGCAAAGTCCTCTCGCTGACATCATCCCAAGATAAAGGTGTGCTGCATCTCCGTCCATAAAGTGCTTCAAACAGTATCATCTCGATGCTAGCCTGATAACTATTGTTATAGGCAAACTCCACAAGGTGAAAGTGATCCTCCCATGAACTGCCGAAGTCAAGTGCGCAAACCTACATCATGTCCTCCAATGTCTGGATAGTCCTTTCGGACTGCCCATCTGTCTGTGGATGATATGCGGTGCTAAACTTCAACTATGAACCCATGCTCAGCTGTAGACTCCTCCAAAAATATGACGTAAAGCGGCTGTACCTGTCTGAAACGATGCTCATCGGCACTCCGTAAATCCGCACAATCTGACGCATATAGAAGTCTGCAAGCTTTTCGGTCGACAGCCCTACCTTGAACGGAATGAAGTGAGCAAATTTCGTCAGTCTGTCCACGATAACCCAAATAGCGTCCCTGCCACTTGACGCACGTGGTAAACCAGAGACGAAGTCCATGGTTATGTGTTCCCACTTCCACTCCAGAATAGGTAAAGGTTGGAGTAGTTCTGCTAGTCTCTGGCACTCCACTTTGACTTGCTGGTACATAAGGCATCTAGAAACGAATCTGAAAACTTCTCGTTTAATCCCATACCACCAAACATACTCCCGTAGATCTTTATACATCTTGGTAGATCCAGGATAAATAGAATCCTGCGACTGGTGAGCCTCCTGCATAACCTCCTCCCGCAAATCTTTGGGCACACACAATGGTTCCCGTGCCTCAGGGATCTATCCTCTGTAATGGTGAAATCATCGAACAATCCTGTCTCTGCCTAGCCTCTGAGACATCGGAGTCCCTCATCTAGAAACCGGGCCTCCTTGATCTTCTCTATCTGTCCTGACTATATCTGCATGTGCATCAGCTGCCCTTGAACTTCCGGAAGAATAATCTCGATCCCCAGACTCTCAAGATCCTCTAGAAGATGCTGATCCATAGAGAGAAACATAGCCACAGGATATCGACTAAGAGCATCTACTACCACATTCGTCTTCCCAGGGTGGTATTGTAGATTGATGTCAAAATCCTTCATGAGTTCCAACCATCTTTGCTGCATCATGTTCAGTTCCTTCTGAGTAAAGACATACTTCAGGCTTTTATGGTCCGTGAAGATGTCCACTCTCTCTATACAAATAGTACTTCCATAATTTTAAGGCAAAAATGACTGCTGTAAGCTCCAAATCATGTGTAGGGTAATTTTTCTCATGAGGCTTCAACTGTCTAGACGCAAAAGCAATGACCCTCTTGTTCTGCTCAAGCACACACCCCAAGCCTTTTCCTGAAGCATCGCTGTAGATGACGAACCCTCCAGATCCTAATGGCAAAGCTAAAACTGGCGCTATAGTGAGTCTTTTCTTCAATTCTTCAAATGCTGACTGGCAGGTGTCGCCCCAGATGAACTCCTCGTCCTTCCGCGTAAGCTTTGTCATTGGCTCTGCTATCTTGGCAAAATCTTTTACGAACTTCCGATAGTAACCTGCTAGCCCGAAGAAACTATGAACACTACCAAAATACAGCCATTTGGCGACGGACATTTAGTGACAGATTCTGTTCGTCGCTATTAGCGACCGACTACCGACAAAGTTCTGACTGATTGCCGTCGAAAAGCCGATAATTTTTTTATTTTATTTTAAGGGCGAGCAAAGGTCGCCAATCCGTCCTTAAGTCGACGAAGATATAGCGACGGATGAAGAATACATCGCTATGCCGTCGCTTAGTTGGCAAAAGTTGGCGGGAAATGTTGAAAAAAAATTGCCGCAAAATTTAACGACCACATAGCGATGGATATTCCGTCGGCCAGCTAGGGTGGTATAGCGACCACATTACGATGGAATATATCCGTCGCCAGTCCATCGCTAAATATCCAGCCCTAACTTAAATTTAGCCGAGGGGGGAACTTTTTATTCTCCCCCAATTTTTCTCTCTCTCTCTCTCCGGCCGCATAATTTCTCTCTCCAGGTAATCTTCTCTCTCTCTCTCTCACTCTCGATGGTCGGGATGGCAGAGGGCGGTGGGGGCCGGTGGTGGTAGGGGTGGGGGTCGCGGTGGTGGGGGTAGGGGTCGCTATGGGGTTGGGTCGAGGCGGCGGTGGGAGGCGGGGGCCTGCGGTGGTGGGGGTGGGGGTCGCTAGGGGGGTTGGATCAGGGCGACGGGGGGAGGCGGGGGCCTGTGGTGGTGGGGGTCGCTGGAGGGGTTTCGGGTCGGGGCGACGGAGAGAGACGGAAGCCAGTGGTCGTGGGGGTGGGGGTCGTGGTGGGCTTTCAGGTCAGCGGTGGGGATGGCGATCGGCGGTGGTGGAGGTGGGGGTTGGGGTCGCGGTGGTAGGGGTTGGTGGCCGGTGGTGGTGGAGGGTATGGGTCGCGGTGGTGGGGGTCGCTAGGAGGGTTTCGGGTCGGGACGAAGGGGGGCGACGAGGTTGGTGGTGGTGGTGGTGGGGGTGGGGGTCACGGTGGTGGGGGTGGGGGTCGCTGGGGGTGGTGGGGGTTGGAGGTGGGGGTGGGGGTCGCGGTGGTGTGGATGGCGGTCGACGGTGGTGGGGATGGGGGTTGGGGGCCTGGGCCGTACACACACACACACACACACACACACACACACACTCATACACACACACACACAGACACACACATACACACACACACACACACCGAAATCCCTTAGTTTATAAATTAGTATATATATATAAAGTTGGTATCAAGGTTCCAAGTATCGGTATCGGACTATTCCTATGAGTATTGGTATCGGTGATATCGATAGTATCGACGGTTTTGGTTCGGACTATCGTAGAAGGATATATATATACATATAAGATATCTTGGTAGTAGCTAGGTATGTGTTAAAAATTAAATTTACTTACGCCAAGTCTTTTGGGCCTATCAGAGTTATAGATTTTTTCGGGAATCTAGTATAATCCCGACGCCACCCTCGTGCCGAGGCACGGTGTATATATTGTAGCCAAATCTTAGGCCCAAACTTTGTGTTCTGACTGCACACACATACAACTAGACTCAATCCAAAGGCACACACGCGGATTGCCGCCCGTGCCGACCGATATATATGAACTGGTCACTGGCCCAAGCCATTTTGGACATAGCCTGGTAGTCGGCGACCCCTGCAACTCGAGTAGCTTACTCCGAAGCAAGTCCCCGTACTACCGGTTGCTACCTAGTAGACGGAAGCTGCCTTGCAAACGTGAGTAGCGGGCTCCGAAGCAAGACCCCAATCTATCAGTCCTTCTCCAACGACTCAACCGAACTTAGCAAACCGTGCTTTGGAACTATACTTCTCTTGCAGAGCCCAAACCAGGGTTACCTCAGCGACTGACTTATAGTCCCGTCACATTTCTTCTTGATGACTGACCATCGCTCGAGCTTAACATTCTTTGAACTCAGGGAACAACTACTACATAGCCTTTCCACTTAACTTGAACGTAACATATTTCTTAAGTACCATAGACTATGGCTAACTTTCCATAGTGTCGACCATGGCTTGTGCCTTAAATCGAATTACATTCTGCATGACACTATCACCCAAGTCATACTTCATATGACGGGTCTTGAGATCGTGGGACTAACTAACATGATGACCGCAAAAAGAGTGGGACAGTGCTTGCTATGACTTCGATAGCCTAGCATTACCTTGACTAACTTAATCGAGCCTACAACTTGACCCGGGGGACGAGCAAAGGCTATGCCAAGCCTTGCGTCGTGGAAGCGTGCATGCTTTATCGAGCATTTACGTGGGCGACGCCTATGACTTAGGCAAATTTATTGTTGTGTCGAAGACCAATTTTTTTCTCTCAAGCCACTGGACGAAGGATCGAGTGTCATTTTCAAAGCACGCCATGCACCAACTCTAAGCCGACCGTTGGACCTTTCCATATTCTAACTCAATTCGACCCATTAGAATTATTCCCTTATCTATGTGGATTTGTCTCTTTTATTATCAAGCCTACTTGTACAAGTTGAAAATATGCGATCTATTATGTGAATGCTAAGATGAGACGAGTTCATCGAAACTACCCCACCTGAGCGAGGAGTCGCCTTGATCGAACGGGCCTTCGAGTTGCCGATGCATGGCTAAGTTCAAATGCCGTTGGCATTCCGATTCCTCCGATTGACTGAGCGGGATGGGGTACTACATCCTAGAAGGATATATATAAGATATCTTAGTAGTAGCTAGGTAATTGTTGAAAATTAAATTTATTTATGCCAAGTCTTTTGGGCCTATCAGAGTTATAGATTTTTTTCGAAAATCTAGTATAATACTGATTACCTCAAAAGGCTTGCATAAGTAAGAGTGTATAGAGTGTATATCGTAGGCAGATGAGTGTATAGAGTGAGCCTCCCTACTCCCTTTCTTCTCATTCGGGTCATGAGGTATCCTATTCTGCATCATATGATATACATCTCAACCAAAGCATGGAGAAGTATAAAAATATTAATATTAACCAAGGATCAGTATCGGAATCAGTATCACCATGAATCTCATAGCTTGTTCTAACAGAGCATAATATAAAATCAAACGTGAAGCAGAGCTTCACATTCACAATATTAGAAGGAAATTTTTTTTGATTGGTGGTAGGATGAGCCAGAATACTTTCAAAGGATTCTGGCTTGCCCTACCACCAATCGTAAATTTTTTCCTTCTAAATATTTTGAATGTGAAGCTCTGCTTCACACGTTTGGTTTTATATTATGCTCTAGTAGAACAAGCCATGAGATTCATGGTGATACCGATTCCGATACCGATCCTTGGTTAATATTAATATTTTCACACTTCTCTACTCTTTGGTTGAGATGGATATCATATGATGCGGAATAGGAAGCTAAGAGAGTCGAATGAGAAGCAGGGAAGTAGAGAGGGGTCAGAGAGGGGGCCTTCTTGAGAAGCAGGAGATGTAGAGCGACGAAGCAGAGGGGGGTCGATACCGAACTATATACTTTTAATTACAATTCTGTTTACTTTGTCTTACGATACAGATTTTTACATCCAATCTGCGATGGATCGTTACTTCTTTGATCGTGCCATATGGTAATTGTCGCAATAGACGTTATGAAGAATTGGTGATTATGAGAGATCATTTGACCCGTAAGGGTTTCGTACGTGATTACGGCATGTGGTTATCGCAAGGTGAACTATATGCGAAAAGACAGGATATGGTGTACGATGCGGATACTCCTCTATATCCTGGTTGTGAGACTCATTTCATACTGTCATGCTATGTCGTTAATGGCTTCAATTTTAAGGCAAGACTGCTTAGGGTCATTCACCGTTGGAGGTTGAAGTATCCGAAGAGGTTGAAGTATCCGAAGAGGAAAACGAAATAGATGAAAGTGAAGATGATGAGGAAGAGGAAGATGGGGACGCACAGGACGTCTAATACTGTCATTTCCATACAACAATAAATCTTCCATATTACACGTCCAATATTGTCATTTTGTTTAATCCCTAATTAATCTCCATGTTTCCATCAATCTTACCAGATGGTACCCATGACCCGAGGACGTCGCTTGAGAGAGGCACATATGGCTGCTGAGGAGGTAGTGGCACCTCCTGCTGCTGAGGAGGTAGTGCCACCTCTTGCTGCTGAGGAGGTAGTGGTACCTACTGTTGAGGAGGTAGTGCCACCTCCTGCTGCTGAGTCGGTAGTGATTCCTAAAGCCGAGATAGTTGTGAAGGAGGAGGTGGCACCAGAAGGCAGTTGCACCGGAAGTTTCAGTCATCCATCTCCTCTGGATATTGATCTTGCTGGCGTGGATCCTACTTATGCGCAGTGGATGAGGAGGGAGATCTCTCTGCGCAGACGTAGAGGACAATAAATATATATATGATATGATTTTTGTCCGAATTTATTTTTGGTAGACTTATTTATGGATTTTACTTGGATGGTTTTACAACTCTTGATGTTTTTTATTTTCTAGGCATGGTTATTTTATAGACTTGGATGTTTTTGGATGCTATTACCTAGACTTATTATATAGAAATTCAACGGAGGGTTGCTCCGGGTCTCATTAATGTATGTTGGTTTGTGTAATATCTTTGTGATAGATATTTGTATATTGGTGTGTGATGTATATTGGTTTGTTGGTTCATTGATGTATGTTAGTTTGTGTGATGTATTTGTGATAGATATTTGTATATTGGTGTGTGAGGTATATTAGTTTGTGGGTTTGTGTGAGGTGTGATGCATATTGTGATGTTTCGATGTTTCAGATGTTGTACGAATAGGGAATGCTGTATTTTATGTAATTTTTTTCAAAATTTTTCCAGTTAGTGACGGACTTACGACGAAAGGTGACGGCTGAGCGATAAAATATTCCGTCACTAACTGGAGAATTTCCAGTTAGCGACGGATGTCGGCAGATTAGCGACGGATTATCCGTCGATAAGGTTCTGGAAATCTAAAGATTTTTAGAACCTAAGCGTGGATATTTCGTCACTAAATAGTCGTTCTTCTGTCGAGTATTAGCGACAGCTAGCGACGAATTCGCGTCAGATTTTCCATATCAGAAAATCTATGATATGCAGTTACCAACATATTACCGACAGACCTATCTGTCACTAAAAAGTAGTATCAAAATCTTTTCGATAATTGATTTGACGAAAATCCGTCGGATAGCCGTCGCTACATGTACGATCCTTGATGACGGCAATCCGTCGCTAAGCAGTCGAATGGCGACAACTTAGCGACGGACTTTGTTTAGCGATGGACTATTTTTCGACGGATTTTTCAGCCAAATTTCGTCGATTAGCCGTCGTTAAGTCGATTTACCGACGAATTAGCGATGGATATGGCCGTCGCTAATTTGATGTATTTTAGTAGTGGAATCTCAGCTACTGACTTGGGAGGTGCCCATGCTTCCATTGCTTCAATCTTCTTGGGATCTACAGAAATCCCCTCCTCAGTCACCACATGCCCCAAGCACTCCACCTTGTCCAAGAAGAACTCGCACTTCGAAAGCTTTCCGTACAACTTCTCCCTCCGTAGAATCTCCAAAACAATCCGTAGATGCTCCACATGCTCCTCCTCAGTCTTCGAATATATCAAGATGTCGTCGATGAATACTACGAAAAACTTATCCAGATACTTGTGGAAGACCATATTTATCAGGTTCATAAACACTGTTGGGGCATTGGTGAGCCCAAACGGCATCACCAAGAATTCATACTGGCCATAACGGGTATTGAAAGCTGTCTTCGGAATATCCTGCTCCCGAACCTTCATCTGGTGATACCCTGACCGAAGGTCAATCTTCGAGAAGACCTTAGTGTTTGCCATTGATTATAAAAGAACAGAATAGTTTTATGGGAGGACTGGACTTTTACTTCACAATACAAACTCGCTCATACAAAGAAAGTCTAGGAATGAAAACCTAGGTACAACAATCTAAGTACAATTGTTTATTTTTGATTCTGGGGGTGACGATAGAGGCTCGGGAAAGCGACGGCAGCTCTGCCTTACTCTTTGGACGATCGGACGCAGCCTTGGCTCTGATGAAGAAATGCTCTCCTTTTTCTCTCTGTACGTGCTCCTCTGCGTGCCTCTCTCTCTGCATGCCTCATTTTGCAAGGGAATAGCACCTTGCTATTTATAGGAGTGGGAGATGATCATTAGGGTTTGCAATGATTGCCCTCTTGAAAAGTCGGTGGCTTGGAAGTTAATCAATCTTGGCCGTTCATCCTGAATATAACAGATCTGAGCAATTAATGTAGATTACATCAAATCTCTGTGGGCAATTAATGTTGATTGTCATGAATCTCCATGATTTGTGATGGCCTGCCACGTGTTCAATTTGCTTAATTTGATTTGATCTGGGTAATTATGATAATTGCAACAAATTTGGGTTTTTTATGATTTGCTAGCAGCCATAATTCCAAGGAGGATAAGACTGCCACGTGTCTCAACTATCGTGAAGACCGCCACGTGTCTCAACTGGGACATCCTGGCAGAGCCGCGTATGGGTGGCCCCCTCCATGATCCCAGCCGCATGAAGCTAGCAACCACATGGGGGTTGCAGCCGCATGAGAATGGGCAGCCGTATGAAGAAAACAACCGCATGAAAGTTGCAGCCGCATGAGGGTTGTAGCCGCATGAGAATGGGCAGCCGCATGAAGGAATCAGCCGCATGAAGATGGCGGCCGCATGAAGGAGGCAGCCGCATGAAGTGGGCGGCCGTATGAAAGAAGCAGCCGCATGAAGATGGCGGCCGCATGAAGGAAGCAGCCGCATGGAGGAGGCAGCCGCATGAGGGGCCTTGGGACTTGGCGGATCATGCTAGCTGTCAGAAGATTTTCTTCTTTTCCCTAGGAACACGGCATCATATCAGAGTCATTATTTCGTCTTTATGTCAGACCTGCCATTGTCAGGGCTGTTATTGTCAGAGCTGTCATGGCATTAAATACAGCAAAGTGTAGAGGAGAACTGTTTAGGGCCACATGGCTCCTTTCTGGGCCGCATGGAGCTATCCGAGCCGTATGGATTCCTGAGCCGCATGGGGATCTTTCTGTCGGAGCCGCATAGGCTTTTCTTTGTTCTTTTCCATGCTTCTACAAGACCCCCTTCAAAGTTTTCAATTTGCAAAATTGAAATACTTTGAATAAGAAGCATGGCTATGTATAAACTCTTCTGGCCGTATAGGATGTTCTGGCCGTATTGACTTCTCAGCCGCATGGCCTTCTTAACCGTATGGACTGTCTGGCCGCATGGACTGTCTGGCCGCATAGGCTCCTTGCCACATTTTCCTGCCACGTATGCAAATCTTGCATTGATTACCCTTGATTTGCTGTCAGATTTAAAGCTGTTTTTTGGGACAGGATCCCAAGAGTTAGTTTTAAATAATCAGACTACCTCGATGCCCGAAGAGTCGGTTCTGTTTTCTTATGCTGCACGCGGATCGAAGCGTCGGTCTATGAGCTCCCCCTTTTGCCTATAAATAGAAGCGTGTTTGGACGGAGAGACTTCTTTACTCTCTCCTGTCTTCGACTCTTCTTGCCCTAGATTTCTGCTTTCGTCTTCCTTCTCCGATCACCAGACAACAATGGCTCCCAAGTCTTCCAAGGCTGCGACGAAGGCTGTGGCGAAAGGTAAGGGAGTGGCCTCTACGTCGGCTGCGGCGCCTGGAGTTCATCCTGACGTTCACCCTGCCATTAAGGGTAAGGACTTGGGAAGATCATATACTTCGAAACCCTAACAGAGACGACTCTGTTGCATGCTTTATGCACAAGCCTTTAATGCGTCCTTTACCGAACTGTTCAAATTGTATGGGCCGTATACATGTCCCATGACCGAGCCGCATGGGGGTATACCCTATGTCCGAGCCGAATGGGATTTGCCTAGTGGGCCGCATGAATACTTCACAAACTGAACCGCATAATGACCCGTCGAACAGAGCCGCATAATGTTCCTCTGAATCGGACCGCATGAAGCCCCCAAACATTAAGTTAGTTTTACTTGGCCATCTTCTAACCTTGTTTCTTTTATCTTTGATTCTTGCAGTATCTCTGCCGGGGGCTAAGATCATTGCGAAAGAGGAGCTGCTGCCTCCTTTCATCAAACAAGAGTCATCACTCGTTAAGGAGGAGGTGATACCAAAAATGGAGGAACAAAAGGAAGAGCTGGCGCCTGTAGGGAAGGAAAACACTCTTGATATCGAAGTCACTGAAAAGGAGGAGCCCCAATCTGAGGGTGGTAGTATTGGGAATTCTGACTCTCCTGCTCCGGACGAGGATCTTTCTCAATTAGATCCTTCATATGAAAGGTGGTTGAGGGAATGGTATATGCGCCCCCACAACTAGGATTCGTAGGCTCCTGCAAATGTCTGTCTTTTGTCTTTAATTTTTCTGCCTGTCATTAGCTGTAGTTTGTGTCTCGTTTTTTTCTTTTTCTTCTTGTCTGAATGAAATGATGAAGAACTCCTTTGACTTGCTTGTAGTCGTGAGAATGTAACCGATTTTTGAATGAATAGAATATATTTGCTCCACTCTTTGCTTGTAATAGTTACCTTAATGGGAGATTTTTTTGTGGGTGTATTATTCCTAGCGTACCCTGGTTCAGAATACGGATAATAAGACGAGGAAAAACCAACATACTTACTCAGAGGTAATGAGGACGTGGCAAGTATGGGGGTTTTATACCGCAGAGTCTTCCTGCTCAGAGGTAATGAGGACGTGGCACGAGTGGACTCAACGGAGGATATTTATGGTCAACAGTGGACATTTGTGGGCCTATTATCCTTGGCGTACTCCGGTTTTGGGTACGGATAATAAGTCGAAAGGGAACCAACATACTTACTCAGAGGTAATGAGGACGTGGCAAGCATGAGGGTTGCTTCGATGGAGCCTTCCTACTCAGAGGTAATGGGGACGTGGCAGGAGTGGGCTCCATGAAGGGGTACATAGAACGACTCAAAGGTAATGAGAACGTAGAAGTTCTATGGAAGGGGGTGATTTGTTTTTGGCGGAGGTGAAACAACTCAGAGGTAACATCGACGTGGCTGTTTCGGGAAATTTGTGGATCTATTACCCTTTTTTGTGCACTGAAAGTGCGGGTACTGGATCATAATGAGGGAGCTCTTTTAGGAAGGAAGTTCAGAGGTATGAGCATACATGACTTACTACCTAAAAGATGCGATATAGATTTATCTGGAGTGACCGGAGTGTAAGTTCGGCGATACCTGCGGGTACATAACTCGACAATCCAAGAAATTTGAAGTCAAAGTGTAATTCAGAGGTACCAGAGGATACATAACTCAACAATCTGAGATATTTAGAGTCAGAATATAAGTTCAGCGGTACCAAAGGGTACATAACTCAACACTCTGGGATTTGGAGGATGTCGTTTTAGACATAATACTTCTTCAGTAACTTGCCGTTGATGGACAACATGAGCAAGTCTCCATTTTGTTTCGCGAGGCAGTAAGCACCGTTGGAGAATACAGCCTCAATGATAAATGGACCTTCCCACTTTAGAATTTCCCGGCGGTTTTGTGAGTCATAACCATCGGCCTCCGAACTGCCAGAACGAGATCGCCCACTTGGAATGTTCTGATCTTAACTCTCTTGTTGAAGGCTCCCGAGATGCGTGCTTGATATAGCTCGATTCGTTGCTGAGCCAGTAGGCACTTTTCATCTAAGGCCTCCAACTCTTGTAGCCGGCGACGGTAATTATCGTCCGTCGTCAATTGGTAAGTGAGAGCGACGCGGAGCGAGGGGATTTGAGTCTCCAATGGGAGGACTGCCTCACTCCCATACACCAGGGAGAATGGCGTGTTCCCAGTGGCCGTCCGGACTGTAGTACGGTACGTCCATAATCATTCACCAAGCTTCTCGTTCTAGTCGCGTTTGTTGGAAGACACAAACTTCTTGAGTAACTTGATGATGGTTTTGTTGAATGCTTCTGCCAACCCGTTTGCTGCCGGATTATATGGCATTGAAGCGACATTCTGGATTTGGTGTTTGTCGCAGAACCGATAGAAGGTGTGGCTGGCGAACTGCGGACCATTATCGTGGATGATCCTTCGGGGCAGTCCAAAGCGATAGATGACGTGATACTTGAGGAAGCTGATCACGTTTGAAGTCTTTACTTCTGCAAGCAGAACAGCTTCCGTCCATTTGGAGAAGTAATCTGTGATTGCGAGTATGAAGCGATGTCCTCGGGACGAAGGTGGAGTGATTGGACCGATGATATCCATTTCCCATGCTTCAAATGGCCAGGACGCTACTGTCGGATGTAAAAACTCGGATGGCTGGTGGATGAAATCCGTGTGGACTTGACAGGCTTTGCACTTTCTTGTATAGTCTATCGCATCTGCTACCATCATGGGCCAGTAGTAGCCCATTCGGCAAAGACGGTCTTGTAATTTTGGGCCAGGCTGATGGGCTCCGCAGATACCGTCATGAGCTTCGCGTACGGCTTCTCTGGCTTCTGTAGTTGACAGACTGTAGGTCCTAAAAAATCAAGTTGCACACATCAACAAAGTCATAAAGATCGAGAAATACATCTTTCAAATGAACTGCACAGACATTAGATTGTGCAGCATACAGATTGTGCACACTAGACTGTGCACACTCCCAAGCGCGCAGGCTGACGTGGCAAAAGTCATCATTACCTGACACAATCAAATCTTCTGACAGCTGACAACACGAAGAACGAGAAGACTGTTCGTTTATTGCGCCGCACAGCGCTCGAGAATGGCTGGACAGCTGGCAGCGCAATTAGAGGCAGCACAATCAGCCAACCAATCTGTTGCACAATCCATTCTTACGCAAACTAATGTCAGCGTAATTCATGTTGCGCATTCCATCAATACAACTGATCAAGTACACGTGGCACTCATGACATCAATAGCTCATTACGTGGTAACTGTCTGCACACGATCATGCACAATTCAGTCAAAAGTTGCCATGTGTCCAAGACAGTTGGACCACGATCCAACAACTGCCTGTGCAGTTCACTGTTGCGCAATCCAATTGCTGCGCAATCCATCATGCGCAGTCCAGAATAACTAAAAGTTAGTTATTTCCAGAACTCTATAAATAGAGTTTCAAGTCTTCATTCAGAGAGATCAGATCATAGAGAGATCAGACAATAAAAGTTCAGAAATCAGAGAGTTCAGGAGTTCTTGCCAAAGTGCTGCTGCATTCTTCCGAGGCTTTTGCCTTCAACTCTCCGAGGCTTTTGCCTTCAAGTCAACTTCAGAGGCTATCGTCTTCAAAGTTCACATCGTCTAAGGGATAAAGCAATCGTCTTCTAGATTGGATTCCTAAAGTTGTACCTTTTCCAGAATTCTTGTAATCTTTACAAAGTTTGTATTAATAAAGTTTCATACTTTTGTTTTTGCAAACAAAATGGCGACTCTGCTGGGGACGACTTTCTCCTCCGACGAGGAAGTGACAACTCAATGTGACGTAGCGTCTATCGGGAAGACGCAGAAGACGCTGGTTGTGAAGATCAACCAGACAGCCTATGAGGCCATGATCAACTCCAAGACCACTCCTCGTACTGCAACCACTTCTGCCACAAGCAAAGTGCGCCCAGTGTGGGCCCCAAAGACTGCTGCGCAGTCTATTGATGCTACCAGCAAGACTCCTGCACAGTTTGCCAGCAAGGCTCCTGCGCAGTCCAAGGCTTCTGTCACCAAGCCTGCTGCACAATCTGCTTCTGCCATTGCTGCGCAGTCTGCTACTTCTTATGCTGCCTTGTCAAAGTATAAGACTCCTATGTCTCTGGCGCAGTTAGCTGCCAACCTTCCTGCGCAAACCAACACTCCAGTAACCAGAGTCCACCATAGGCACTCTGTGGCAAGAACTCCTGATGCGCAAACCACAGTCTCTGTGGCCAGAACCAGTGCGCCATCCACTCATGCGCAAATCATGCCTGCGCAATCCAAGAGTGACAGCCTTTTGGCTAAACTCTCTTCTTCTTTCAACAAAGGGAAAAGCTCTGCTCCTCCTCCCAAACACACTATTGCTCCGAAGCAATCCACTGGGGTTAGTCCTTTGGCTATTCCTCTTCCTCCTCAAAATAAAGGAAAAGGCCCGTTGGTCTTTTCTCAAACTTCCTTGTCCCATGACTTGGAAGACAACAGAGGGAAACGCTCTTTAGCTAACCCTTCTTTACAAAATAAAAGAAAAGGCCCTTTGGTATTTTCTCAATCTTCTTCAGTTTTTACTATAGAAGATCAATCTGAACGTGCCTCGGCACCAATCAGTACTAGAACTCTTTCAAATAAGGATTCTTCTTTCCTTCATGACAAGAAAACTTGTACTGATCAAAGAGGTATTCTGCCTACTCCGGTAGCAGAGTTCCAAGACCTCCCAACTCTCAAGATATCCCGCTCAAGACAAGGAAAATTGCTGGTGTCTCAAACAGAAACCCCTGGGGGTGAGTTTGCAGATCTAAGGACTTATCTCAACAGGCCTACTTCGGCGAAACGCAAACAGCCAATGCCGAAGATCAAACATCAAAGACAAACTTCCAGGGTCAAAGATCCCGACACTTATGCCAATGAAGTGAGCACTTCCCTGTACACTCAAGGGATTAAACATTTAAAGAATCAGAATCATATTCCGAACATTATCAAAGAACAGATCCCTCAGAGTTTTTCTCGTCCTGCTGTTATTTCCGATCTCCGAAAACATCTCAGGCAAAAGCGGGACAACGTCTCAACACCTCCAGTTCAACCATCTGATCATCATTGCAACCACAAAGTCATCATCCAATATTTTTATCAAACAACAAAATGATCTGTCTTCGATCGTTTGACTTTTGCAAACTCTAAAGTAGTATCAGAGGAAGACGAAGTCTTGTACGCTTCTGTCAACATGACTTCCCGAGACACTGGGGGTAGAAAGTGCTCCAAGCACGGCAAACCTCACCGTCCTAGTCAACGGTATCTAGATTTACTTCAAAAATCTTTTGAAGGAGTATTTCGACATACCCGATCTCGAAGCCGAGATACAATCGGTCAAAGGAACCTTCCTCAAGATCCTTCGGGTTATCTTCCTACTTCTCAGTTAGGAGACGACTCTTTCTCCGACTATGATGCATACAACAAAAGCTCTAAACAGACAGTATTTTCCACTGTACCAAGAGAAGTCATGGCTTACGTTGTCAATGAGGATCCAGATGCTTCAACTTCAGCAAATCAAGAACAGCGAATTGCTGCACTTGAAGACAAGCTAAAAACCATGGTTGAAATGGTTGCTAGTATGCATTCTATCATAGTGGCACAACATGCCACACCACCGACTGTACTTGCTGCGAGTTCGGAGATCATAGTATCTTCGGTACCTGTCAATGCTGGGCTGGGGGTAGTGTCTCCTCAAATGCCTCCTGTACAAGTACAAATTTAAACTACACCCAGTCAGTCAGGGGCTGGGGATAGTGCTTACAACGCTGTTCCTCCTCCTACTACTCTGACTCAACCTGCGCCTTCTTCATCATCTGAGGACGCCAATGAAGCTATCAAACTCTTGCGAACCCAGTTCGAAGCCTTCAAAGAGAAAAACAACTTGCAAAGATTGGGGATCAAGCAGCCCTATCCAGTTGAATGGAAAGAAGTCCAGTTCCTACCAAAGTACAAGATCCCAATGATCTCTTTGTTTGATGGTAGTACTTCTCCTAGCCAGTTCATCAATCATTTTGAGGTAATGACCGTTCAACTCCAGCCAAATGACGCTCTTCTTACCAGAGTGTTCGTCGGTTGTTTAGCCGGTGTAGCATACGACTGGTACAGAAGTTTGCCCGATGGTTGTATTACTTCCTTCTCAGGTCTCAAGCAAATTTTCCTGGAACGGTTCTATGAAGGATTCAACGACATGACTATGTCGGCTCTCAATAAAATCAAACAGAAACACAATGAAACTGCTGAGAGTTTCATCGAACGGTTCCGCCGTGTAGCCTTGAAGATGCCTCCCGGAACTCCAGCTGCTGTCACTATTGATACTTGTAAGGCAAATCTTTTTCCTATTATCAGTATGTGGACAGGATCTACTCAGTTCCAAGATTGGCCCTCTTTCATTGTCAACGCAAAAGCTGCTGAAGTTAGCGCTGACAAGTTCAAGCAATTGGGGGTACAAATGTCTAACCCCGACCGGGATAAACACCAGACATCAGGTGGTGGCAACCGCCAGAACAACCGCAAAGCAAAAGAAACTTTGAACATCAATCTGAACAAGAATAAAGAATCTTTGGCTGTCAATGTGGCTCCGCCTACATCCACTTCTACTCCTTCTGCACCTCCACCGAGGGAACCTCGTCCGAAAGTAGAATATTCCTTTGACGAGAATGACACTACAAGCATCTTTGATTGCTTACTCAAAAGCAACAAGATTCAACTCCCAGACCCAAAGAAACCTGATGAAGTCGGTAAGACAGATCATCCTAAATATTGTGTCTACCATAGGTTTATTGGACACCCTACTCGAGCATGCTACGTGCTCAAGGGCAAAATTCAAGAGCTTGTCAATGCTAGTGTCGTCACTCTGCAGCAAGATGAGAAGACTGTTACTGCAAATATGGTTTTAGTCCAGTTTGGTGACTTCCCTCCGCAGATGGTACAGCACTGTGTCATTTCTATTCCCAAAGCTACCCTTGAGATTGAGAATCTCCCGCCTCCACCAAGTGAAGGTCTTGTCCCCTTGTCTCTTGACAATGGCGAAGTTATGTGGATCCATCCAGATCTTGCTTTAGAGTTCGAAGTTTCCTCTTCTTCTAAGAAGAAAGACCGCTCCAAAAGTAAGACAAAGACTTGCAACATGGTGTCTTTTGACCCCATAGTTGACGAAGAAATTCTGCTAGGCACTAGATCAGGAAAAGCCTACTTGAAGGAGTATCCTGAAACTCAAGAGAATCCCGCTTCTTCTTCTGAACCTGCTCCAGTACAATCTACTTCCTCTGAAGAGATTCCTTCCACATCCTCACTAGTTGTTGTACCTATTCCTCCTAAGCCGGTGGTTGCTGACAAAGGCAAGCAACAAGTCCGCTTTGACAAACCCCTGAAGAAATCATCTCCTACAGGACTTGAAAAGCCGTACAACTTTGATATATTGGCTCAACTAGCCAATACACCAGCTAGGCTATCAATCTTCGAGCTCTTGCGCCTTTCCAAAGAGACTCGAGAAACTCTGAGTGAAGCCCTGATGCAGGCTGAAACTTGCCTAACTTTTCTCAAAAAACCGAAAGCAGAACCGGTCTCTTGTCGTCATTGTCACAGCGTATTAGAGTTGATTCCAAACATCACTTTCACTCAGGATGATATGCTGCTGGAGGATAATAGACATGATCGTCCTCTCTACTATACAGGGTATGTCGATTCGATGAAAGTCGATCGTATCCTGATAGATCCAGGGTCTGCTCTCAGCATCATGCCAAAGACGATGCTGGACGCATTGAAGATACCAGTGCATAGCCTTTCAAGCACAATCACCACTATCTTGGGATTCAACCAAGGAAGGAGTGAACCTTTGGGTAAGATTCGTCTAAAACTCCAAATAGGCAATCTTCGCACAAATGTGACCTTCTATATCATCGATAATCATGGTTGTTCTTACAACGCTCTTCTGGGAAGACCCTTCCTCCATGAACACAATGTTGTTCCATCGACCCTTCATCAATGCTTTAAATATGTCGATGACAAAGGAGAAGTCTTTCAAGGGTGTCGAAGCATACTGCAACGACGCTCGTATGTACAAGGAAGAATTTATGAAAGTGGTATTGGCCATAGATACTGAAGAAGACCAAGAAGCAGTACCTAATGACACTCTCATTATACCTGTCAAAGGGCGCGTTTCTCATCCTCAGTCTTCTAAACCATTGACTATTCACTTGCCAATTCAGAAGAAACCGGTTGATGGCGATCAAGATAAAAGGGAGCTCACCTCTTCTGAGCCACTTGTTATCGACTTACGTCGTAACAAGGACAAAAAGCAGCTCACTTTTTCTGAGCCACTTGTTGTTGATTTAACTCACAGCAAGGAAAAAAGGGAGCTCACCTCCTCTGAGCCACTTGTTATCGACCTCCGTCGTAACAAGCCTCCTCCACGTTCTTCTTCTTCCCCTCTTGTAATCAATTTGACCAAGCCTGCTAAGGCTAAAGGTCCTGCTATAAATACAAATGTACAGATCAATGAAAAAACATCTACTTTCCAGTATACTGATGTTATTTATCATACTAAATGCTATTTGGATATGTTTGATAGCTTCAAATCATTTACAATGGGAGTTGTACAATCTCTTCAAACAGAAGTCTCATTTGAAGATCCAGATGATTCTTACCGTATTGTTTCTGTTCGAAAGAAAGGTGAAAGTCTAATACTTTTTAGTAAAGGACCGGAACAACAATTCAGCTATACGGATGACAGCAAACTTAACGATACAGGACATCTCCAACTCCATCGTTACAGTCAATAATCAAAAGAAATCATCCGTAAGATGGGTTATGACTTTAAAAATGGCCTCAATTACGGCAAGGGTAGACGAACTCCTATCCGTACGACTGTCCCAAAAGGAAAGTCGGATATGTATTACAGCAAGACCAAAAGAGGTCTCGGATATGCTTCTCCTCCAATGTTATCCCCAGCAGTTTCTGACTCTGATAGCGAAGAACGCTCTAACTCTTCTGATTCCAGATCATGGGATTCTGACACCAGTATTGGTGAAGTCCATCGTGTGATTGTATCTTCTAATATGGTCTCCGCTGAACTTCCAGAAGGCTATGATGAGGATGTTGAAGAAAATTCTGAAATAGATCCTTGGGCTCAACAGATGGACAATCAGTGGGTACTCCGATTCGAACAAAGAGAACCTCCTACCGAAGATCAATTAATTCAAGTTGATGTAGGAGAAAATGGGTCACCTCATCCAATATTTATCAGCAAGAATCTTCCAGAAACAGATAAACAAGAGTTGATTCTTCTTATTAAAGAATACATTGATGTCTTTGCCTGGAGTTACGAAGACATGCCCGGTCTTGATCCCAAAGTTGCTACTCACAAACTGAACATTTTGCCCAATGCAAAACCAGTCAAACAGCAGCAACGACGATTCAAACCGGAAATGATGGACGCAATTGATGATGAAGTCAAGAAGCACATTGCTTGTGGCTTTATTCGAGAAGAACAACATCCCGATTGGGTAGCCAACGTTGTTCCAGTCCTGAAGAAAATCGGCAAAGTTCGAGTCTGCATCGACTTTCGGGATCTTAATGAAGCATGTCCAAAAGATGAATTTCCTCTCCCTATCACGGACGTCATGATCGACAATACCTGTGGGTTCGAGCGAATATCTTTTATGGATGGATTCTCCGGGTACAATCAAATTCGGATGAATCCCGAAGATAAAAAACATACCTCTTTTTGCACTCCTTGTGGAGTCTATTACTACACTGTGATGCCATTTGGTCTCAAGAACGCTGGTACAACCTACCAACGAGCCATGAGTACCATTTTTAGAGATTATCTTTGCAAAACAGTCGAATGCTATGTTGACGATATTGCCGTCAAAAGTCGTCTGAAAGAAGATCACATTCAAGATTTGAGAACTATCTTCAATCTTATGCGCCAACATCAGCTCAAGATGAATCCTACCAAGTCATTCTTGGGTGTCTCTAGTGGTAAGTTTCTCGGCTTTGTTATTACCTCTAAGGGTATACACGTGGATTTCGAGAAGATCAAAGCCATTCAAGAGATGCGTCCTCCATGCAACCTAAAAGAGCTACGAGGATTCCAAGGTCGACTTGCGTACATCAGGTGATTCATTTCGAACTTGTCTGGACGCTGCAGACCATTTACTCAACTAATGAAGAAGGGTGTATCTTTCGTATGGACCGAAGAATGTCAACAAGCATTCGATGACATCAAACGATATCTCATGAACCCACCAGTCTTGGTGCCACCAATCTCAGGCATTCCATTCTTAATATACGTCCGTGCTATGGACCATTCATTGGGTGCTTTACTTGCCCAAAAGAACAAAAAGGGTCATGAACAGGCCATCTACTATCTCAGTCGTACTATGATTGGTACTGAACACCGTTATAGTCCGGTCAAAAAAGAATGTCTAGCTCTTATGTTCGCTATTCAAAAGACAAGGCATTACATCATTGGTCAAACCATTCATGTTATTTCCCGAGTTAATCCTCTTCGGGTACTCATGAAAAAGCCTAGCACACTCAATTCTCGGCTGGCTACATGGGCCATTTTACTAGCTCAATATGACATGATATATGTTCCACAAAAGTCTGTCAAAGGTCAAGCACTGGCAGATTTCTTGGCGGCTCATCCCGTGCCAGAAACATCCAAGCTTTACGATGAAATTCCAGACGAGACATTGGAAGTCAATATGATCTCTGAAGAATTTCCAACCTGGCGTCTATTCTTCGATGGTACATCCAGAATCGGACCAAATGGTATCATTGTAGCCGGAGTTGGAGTTGTTCTCATTTCTCCAGATGGATCGACCATTCAAAGAGCTTACTCTCTAGATGAACCATGTTCCAACAATGTAGCAGAATATAATGCTCTGCTCATCGGCCTTCAGTAGCCAAGCAACTGGACGTCGAATATCTCGAACTCTACGGTGACTCTAAGCTGGTTGTCAACCAGGTTAGAGGAACTTATGAAGTCCGCCATCAAGATCTGGTGCCTTATCATGAAGCAGCAATCAATATGGCTACATCATTCAAAGCTTTCTTCATCGACTATGTTCGTCGAGCTTACATTACCGAAGCAGATGCCTTAGCCAACCTTGCAGCTGTCCTAGCCATCCCTATCAAAAGACAGCAGGTGATGGTTATCTCTAACCGAGAATTGTTCTGCATTGAAAACAATCGTAATATTGAGTTCAACAACTTTGTTGAAGTCAATGTTATCGATGAAGACTGGAGAACTCCTTTCATCGACTTCGTGGTTCATGACATACTCTCCGAAGATCCTAAGGAGGCTACGAGTATTCGACGATGATCTCTTCGATTCTACTACAATCAAACCACCAAAACTCTCTATCGACAGACTTATCACGGTCTTCTTCTACGCTGTCTTGCTGGTGATAAAGCAAAACAAGTGTTGCATGAAGCTCACGATGGTGTCTGTAGAGCACATCAACCCGGTCCTAAGCTACAGGATCGTATTCGGCGAATAGGTAACTATTGGCCCTCTATGGTATCAGATGCCATTGAATATGCAAGAAAATATCGTGCTTGTCAAATCTATGCCGATTTCATTTATCAACCATCAGAATTTCTGCATCCGACTGCTGCTTCTTGGCCTTTCGAAGCTTGGGGTATGGACATTATAGGTCCCATTAATCCTCCTTCTTCTAGAGGACATCGGTTCATACTAGCGATAACCGACTACTTCTCTAAGTGGGCTGAAGCTATACCTTTGGCTGAAGTCAAAACCAGCAGCGTTATCAACTTCGTCAAACACCATGTCATCTACAGATTTGGTGTACCTCGAAGAATCATCCATAACAACGGACCTCAATTTATCAGCCAAAAGTTTACAAGATTCTGTGATGATCATAAAATTGACAATGTTGCTTCTACAGCTTACAATCCTGCTGCAAATGGATTAGCTGAAGCCTTCAACAAAACCATTATCAAGCTCCTCAAGAAGTTTGTATCCACTAACAAACGGAACTGGAGCGAGAAGCTTGGTGAATGTCTTTGGGCCTACCGAACTACGGTCCGCAACCCTACAGGCTTTACACCTTTCTCTTTGGTGTATGGTTGTGAAGCTGTTCTTCCTCTAGAACTTCAAATTCCTTCTTTAAGGATTGCCATTGCTAACGAGCTCACTACAGAGAATAATGACCTTCTTCGACTTTAAGAATTGGAGGCACTCGACGAGAAGCGGTTAATGGCTCAGCAGCATATTGAGTTATACCAAGCTCGCATCTCTAAAACTTTTAATCGCAAAGTTAAAGTCAGAGCCTTTCAACAAGGAGAACTTGTTCTAACAGTCAGACGTCCTATGACTATGACTCACATGAGCAAGGGCAAATTCGACGCAAAGTGGGAAGGGCCCTATGTTGTAAGCAAAGTCTTCTCAAATGGAGCTTATCAACTCTCAGAGCTCGATGGTCGAGTTGCTATGATGCCTATCAATGGCAAATTCCTTAAAAAGTACTATGTATAAATGTAAAATGCTTGTAAATCATCAGACAAGTTCATAAATAAAATTTATTTTTATTTTTATCATGAATGATAGTACATAATATCAAGGAAGGTCACTATCATCTTTTTCGACATTGGGACGCGGACCACTGCCGTCCTTCTTAAAGACACGGTCAGCAAAAGAGCCGAGAACCTCCTTGCTGGAACCCATAAGAAACTTGCAAGCAGCCATCCTTATGGCCTCTTCTTCTTCAGTCTTTCCTGGTTCAAGCAGGAAGTCCAGGATGTCTCGCGATGGCTTAGGTGCAGACGAACCTTCGCCTGCCTCTGCTTGCTTTGGCTGAACTGGATCGGCAGGATATTCTTTAACGCCCTTTTCAACCTTTGGAACGAGTTCAGCCTTCTTAGATGCATCTCCAGACGACATTTTTATGTTAGAAAGGTGGAAGTGCCCATTTCTGCCAGATTTTTGCTCTATTTATAGGCAGAGATTCTCCAAATAACGAAGCGACACATTCATCCGACGGTTCGTCCGTTCATTCAATTCATCCGACGGTTCGTTCGTTCATTCGATTTATCCGACGGTTCACCCGTTCATTCATTATTACCTGACGGTTCGCTCGTTCATTCATCATCATTTGACGGTTCGCCCGTTCATTCATTATCATTTGACGGTTCACCCGTTCATTCATTATCATTTGATGGTTTGTCCGTTCATTCCACCATTCGACGGTTTACCCGTTCATTCCGACGATTTATGTCATTCACATTTTGACGATTTATTATCGTTCATCATCCACATCAGCAACTTGTCGTTTTCGATTAAGTTATCAATTGAAATAATAATATTCGACAAATTATATTCTGCCACGTCCATATTACCTCTGAGCAGATATAATGAATAGAATTATTTTCTACAAAATCTAGAAATATATCATGTCCTGTACCTCTGAATATATTTTCTATCTCTATTATTTATATCTGAACAAGATATGCAATAAATGATAGAGCCACAACAAAATATCTTTTATTAATCAAAATATGAGACATTACAAAAACATATGTGCTACAAAAGACATAAAGATACAAAATGTTCTTTCTACTGAGACGGAGGCATTATCAGATTAGCAATTTGTTGCTTTAGAATCTGCAACCGTTCTTCACAAGAAGCCATCACTCTCCTCCTGGCCTCTTCTATCCCGGATTCTTTATTGAAAACGGGCATGGTCACCATTCGGCGAGTGATTTCCGCATCATGAGCTGCTACATACTCGTTTCTTTCCTGAGTTAGAGCATCAATTTGTTGGACTGAAGTCTGATGCTCTGTAACTTCATTTTCCAGTTCTTCTTCGAGACGACCAATCTCTGCTCTCAGCTTAGCAATCCTGCTCTCTCTCTTCTCAGCAGTTGAGATTACCGACTCCAACTTGGAATTATATTCAGCAGATTTAGTAGTATAAGCATCCAAGAGGTTTTGGAGATTCACTCTTTCAATTGCAGCTGCCTGAGCCATTTGTTCAAACTCTGCCTGCACTAAAGTTTCCACTTCCCCTTTGTTGAGCTCTTTATAGTTCTTTATGGAGATTTCTAGTTCATTCAATATATGCTCAAGGAAAGGGGCCTGAGCCTCATCACCTTGCTCCCGGATGGCCTTCACCAAGAAAGAGGTCGGACCTCTAACCATGTAAAAATCAGCGTTTTCTTTGTCCATCATTCTATTGACCAGAGGCCCCAAGGACTCGAAGAAGCATTTTGTGAATGATTGGATGACATGCTGATTAATCGCCAGAGCACCTGGAGTCGTGGCTACTCCTGTTGATGACGAGGCAGCAGGATGTTCAAATTCTCGTATCTGAACAGCAGGTTCTTTGAACAAGGGAACTAATGTAGAGCTAGTTGCCCCTCCTGGTTGTTCCTCTGTAAAAGTAAAGACTGTTATTTCGTCTGTCATTGGCTATTGATAAAGAGAATCAAAAGTAAAAACAGTCTTACCATGGTTGGATCCAGCAATAAGCCTATCATCTGCAGGGACAGACTCTAGCTGAGCAGAAATAGCCTCAGGTACTATTGCCTGACGACTTCCTGCTTCAGAGCCACAGGATAAGCGATGACTGCTACTACCAATCACCGTCGTTATAGGTACTATGTCCGTGCACGTTGGAGGTGCTGGAGAAGATTCGATTTCTACATGGGATACAAATAAAGGCGTCAGTTATCAATTTATAAAAAGAAGATTTCTAAATTCATTCTATACCTTGTCGATCAATGGTGGGAGTTTCCTCTGGGGCTGTTTCTTCATCTGCTGCTTTCTCTGGAGATGCCTTTACCTCAATATCCTTTTTAGGATTTAAGGTATCATCGGCAGCATTAGGAGATATATGCTCATCATCATCCCTTTCGGGATCTTGTATATTTTCATCAATATCCTCAGATGAAGAGATCTCCTCATCTTCATTTTCCTCTGGTGCATTCCCACTGGCAGTTGCAGCATTTTAATCAATGTAGTCCTCCAACGGGCCGAAGCCACAATCTTCTAAAGCTGCAATCACTTCACGATCCTCCTCATCGCGGAGTGTCCTTGGTGTAAAAGGAAGGTGAGTCGTCTCCTCAGCAGGTGAAGGAGATCGTACGGCATCATGCTCTTTTTCTACAATCATGTCTTTGGGCTCTTCGGCCTCATTTCTTTGGTTCAGTCCTTCCCCCTGCTCGATCTCTCCTCTCCATTCTGGACTGGGAGTTCTATGCCCAAACTCAGGAACGGGAGTAGAAGATGACATGGTGATTTCCGCTATAGCGTCTGCCACTACCGAAGACAAGATTTGTCTGGAAGGAGAATCTGTTAATTGTCTTCTGCGGACCAACCTTTTTCTTCTATGTAGAGGTCTCTCAGGACTCTCTACGTTTTCTGTCTCGACTTGTCTTTGAACAGAGGTTGGTGTGGCAGCTTCTTCCTGCTAGATTATTTCGGCCAGCTGTCGAGATTGAGATCTGGTCGTAATCTTTTCAGAAGAATGATCCAAGATCAGTTTCTTCTTCGCAGCTGGGACAGAAGGCTCCTCTCTTCTTCTCTTCTTAGCCGGAGATTTAGCAACCTTTAAAGAAACACGCAGTGGCACGTTAATTTCTTCAGGGAATATGACATCCCTCGAAACTTCTAAGGGTGCATCCACTGGCTCGTGCACCTCATCATTTCCTGGAAGTGACATGATGACTCCTCCCTTCTTCAATCTTGTTGCAGACGCGAAGCTATCCGCGAGATTGAAGTTCTCGGCAAAGGTGTTCGATGATGTATAAAACACCGAATATGTGAACAACATGCGAGGGCCATGAGTACTGTTCACCGGCATCGAGAACGTTGCTTTCGTATCTCGAGCATTGTAATAAGCCCAAGCTCGGGCTCCATCTATCAAAAAACCTTTTGCCTTGTAGGCATGTGATAGCATTACCTACGTAGAATTGGTCATATCCAAATTGCCGAGCAAACCGACTGGGAAGATATGGCTCTAAGTAGCATTCTTCTTCGAATCGATATACCAAGTGGGATGGTCGAATTGTCTTCAACCAATTAAAAGCTGTACGGCTCAAAGGTTGCATCTTTGAGTCAATCATATTGGTCGGCATCTGTTCATATCCGGGGGGAGGACGAGTGCAATAGAAGTTCCACCCTTTGCCTAGGTTCAAAGCATATCTGCAATCTCTCAAGGAAGTGTATTTCCACTTACCCTGGGAGTATCTCCGTAAAAAGCTGCCTTCGACTGGTCCCATGTTGGGATCCATCAAAGTAGGATGGTGTAGAAGCAACCACCCGAACAGATAAGTATACGGCAATTCTAGCCGAGGAAATTCTTTCTCACCCTTAGCTTTCAACATCAAATCGACGTACAAGCGGAGACTAGCGTTCAATCTACAAGTCATCGCTGATAAGAGATCCATCTTATAGCCGAAGACTAATCGAACTGCAGCAAAAAGAACACCACGATGGAAGCGGTCTACGGTACTTGCTCTGGGGATGACAAATCGACGTAGCCAGTACGTCAGAAATCCTGCTAATTGGGCTTCTTTTGACATAGGTCGATATCCCAATCTCATATAACTCTCGAGAATGTCTCCTTTCTTTAGAGGAGGACATTGATGATCGTCTTTCATCTGGGTATCCAAGTCCCCACTTACCTCCATCAACTTCACCACTTCAGTTCTGCTCAGTGGCTTGAAGAAGTCGGGATAGCAGTTATCATTTTCCTTGGTCTTCTTTTCTTTAATATGGTTGAGGAACAGACAAGGCAACCATTTGGATGAGTAACAAGTACCAGATGTACCACTTTGGTAATACAGAGAGCAGATTTTGTAATGACACAGAAGTTCTTCAAAGACTTCTACCATAGTTGCATTCTCTTTTCGAAGTTTGTCCAACTCATCATTAGTTGGGACAAATTTCTCATACGGGGCATCCCCCATCGGCAGGTGAGAGATGTACTGCATCTCGTGAAGAGCAAACCCGATTTCTCCGCAGGGAGTCATAAAAGTCCCTGTCCTGTAATTGTATCTCTCTACTAGAGCCAGAAAAAGATGCGAGTTGGGGGCGAAACCATAAACAGTGGCATGCACTGCTTCATACAAGTTTATCTGCTGAAGTTTGTCTTCAAATTTAGTCAAAATCCAGTTTGCAATACAATTCCATCTCTTATAGTCTGGGTTCACCAGTCCAGTTAATCTGAGGTATTGCTCTGGATACCTCCCTTTGACCTTTGCGAACTCATTCGCGAATATTGGAATTCTCACGGGCAATAACAAAGAAGAATTCTCCGACAGAATACAACTGGGTTTCAAACCTCTGAGCAAGACACTGTATCGTTCCGAAGAACTGTAGAATATGTCTTTCTTGTTAGGCCCCTTCTTCACATAAATCTTTCCTGGACAGGCATCCTGAAAAGGTGTGAGATTCTATTCTATTTTCCTCGGATAGCTGGCATGAGTATATCGAGATAAGGGGAGGCAGCGAGAGACGTCTCGTATCGAGATTGTCTTGTCTGTCTGTCGAAAAATCCGTTCTTCCATCCGTGGCCTCGGCTGAGAGCTCTTCTCAAAAGCCTCGCCAAACAGAACTAGGGGCTTCTTGTGAATCATGGCATCTGCTGACTCCAAAGGTTGCCCATTCATCAGACATAACAGTGTTTTATTATCTTGGTTTACCAAGATAGTTTGACGGGAAGCTGGCAAATCAAACTGTGGAAAGTGTACATGGGACAGATCCTCTTTGTATTCAGATTCTGAAAAAGTCCCTATGAAGTTCTCATACTCTGGATCTTCTCTGGTATCAACTGCATCAAACAAAGAAAGCAAAAATTCAGCACAAAAAAAGATCAAGGATGCAACTATCAGATTGCACAAAAACAGATTGTGCAATATCAGATTGCGCTGGCAGTCTCGCACAAATCATCAGATTGCGCTGGCAGTCTCGCGCAAATCATCAGATTGCGCTGGTTGTCTCGCGCAAATCATCAGATTGTGCTGACTTTTGCCAGCACAGTTCAATCGATTGCGCAAGAAGTTATTCTTCATAAAAATAAAGAATAAACTGTTTCGTGCAACAGAACCCTAAAAAGGGTGGCGCAGTATGATCATATCTCTAAAAAGAGATGGATTCTGAAGATCAGTGAAGTCGAAAAAACCTAAAAAGGTTTTTTGATTGGGTTATTTACCTTGCATAGTAGGATGTGCAGTCTCATGACGAGATGGACGTCGTACAACCCTAGCCGAAGACTCGGCGGGGGCCTTGCCCTTGTTGGCGGCGGAGGATCTCTTTGGCGCCATGAAGATCGTCGGAGAAGGAGGTCGGATGAACTCAGAGAATTCTCTCTTAAAATCACAAAAGCCAAGTAAAGAATGAAATGAATATCGAAGGAACTATTTATAGTTTTTTGAATCAAAACGGCTGCCTCAGATTGCGCTGAAAAAGTTGGAATAAGCCATCCGATTGCGCAGACAGCTCAGCACATGCGCAATTTGATTGAAATTCAAAAATTCAAAGTATTTCGAAATTTTGAATAAGTTCAACATTCGAAAACTTTGAAGGGGGTCTTGTAGGTCCTAAAAACTTAAGTTGCACACATCAACAAAGTCATGAAGATTGAGAAATTCATCTTTCAAATGAACTGCGCAGACATCAGATTGCACAGCATACAGATTGCGCACACTAGACTGCGCACACTCCCAAGCGCGCAGGCTGACGTGGCAAAAGTCATCATTACCTGACACAATCAAATCTTCTGACAGCTGACAACACGAAGAACGAGGAGACTGTTCGTTTATTGCGTCGCACAGCACTCGAGAACGGCTGGACAGCTGGCAGCGCAATCAGAGGCAGCGCAATCAGCCAACCAGTCTGTTGCGCAATCCATTCTTGCGCAAACTAATGTCAGCGCAATTTATGTTGCGCATTCCATCAATACAACTGATCAAGTACACTTGGCACTCATGACATCAATAGCTCATTACGTGGCAACCGTCTACACACGATCATGCACAATTCAGTCAAAAGTTGCCATGTGTCCAAGACAGTTGGACCACGATCCAACAACTGCCTGCGCAGTTTACTGTTGCGCAATCCAATTGCTACGCAATCCATCATGCGTAGTCCAGAATAACTAAAAGTTAGTTATTTCTAGAACTCTATAAATAGAGTTTCAAGTCTTCATTCAGAGAGATCAGATCATAGAGAGATCAGACAATAAAAGTTCAAAAATCAGAGAGTTCAGGAGTTCTTGCCAAAGTGCTGCTGCATTCTTCCGAGGCTTTTGCCTTCAACTCTCCGAGGCTTTTGCCTTCAAGTCAACTTCAGAGGCTATCATCTTCAAAGTTCACATCATCCAAGGGATAAAGCAATCGTCTTCTAGATTGGATTCCTAAAGTTGTACCTTTTCCAGAATTCTTGTAATCTTTACAAAGTTTGTATCAATAAAGTTTCATACTTTTGTTTTTGTAAACACAGACACCGCAGTAGTAATCCATCGTAGGATCGGCGATACAATATTTTCGTCTCTGTATCGTAGAAGAATCTGAGGGAACGCCTTCTGATAGGGGTGGCTTCATTTTGGTTCTCGGGCAGGATGTCGTAGACTACAAAGTCTATGAATGGTTGTCTCCAGTCTGGTGCTTCGTCGACCGCCTGAGCAGAATAACTCGCCACAAATTACACATTGTTCTTGGGACAGACCAGTTCGTGGCCTATCACATCCACCAAGTGATGAGTATGGTTCAGAACTGCTAGGGAAGCGGCAAGGCCTGCTAAGACATCGGCTTCGATATTTTGGAGCCTGGGAACGTGCTCTATGAAGAACCCTTTAAATGACAAAATGATGTCGATCGCTATTTGGTGATAGGGGATCATATCTTCATGGCGGACTTCGTATGAACCCCGAATCTGATTGACGTTTAACTGTGAATTACCGTATGCTTCCAGGTATTCTACCCCCAGCTCTCTTGCAAGTTGGAGGCCAATGACTAAAGCATTGTACTCGACCACGTTGTTCGAACAGGGCTGCGTGAGGGAATAAGCCCGGTTAATCACCAGCCCGGAGGAAGAAATCAGCACCACTCCGACTCCAACGACGATGTTGCCCTTGGGTCCGGTTCTTGAAGCACCGTCGAAGAACATTCGCCATATGTCATCATGAGAGGCCACATGTGAGTCGGCGACCTCGTCTGGAATCTTTTCGTATATTCTGGTCGACTCCAGACCTGGATGGGCTGCTAAAAAGTCTGCCAGAGCTTGACCTTTAACAGCCTTTTAGGGGACGAAGATCATGTGGTAGGGGGACAACAATATTGCCCATGTAGCGAGGCGAGAGCTGAGTGCTAGCAGAGCACCGAGAGAATGAGGACCCTGAGAGGGTTGACACGTGATATCATATGTATGGTTTGTCCCATGACATAGTGTCGTGTCTTCTGAATGGCGAACACCAGGACGAGGCATTCCTTCTCTACGACGGTATATCGGTGTTCCGGCTCCATCATCATTCGGCTGAGGTAGTATATAGCCTGCTCATGGCTTGCATCGTTGTTTTGTGCTAGCAGAGCACCGAGAGAATGCTCCATCGCTCGTACATAGAGCAGGAATAGTTTTCCAGCAACCGGGGGCACCAGGACTGGAGGGTTCAACAAGTATTCTTTGATGCTGTCGAAGGCACGTTGGCACTCTTCATCCCATACGAATGAGACACCTTTCTTCATGAGGTGAGTGAAAGGCTGACATCGCCCGGAGAGGTTAGAAATGAACCTCCTGATGTAAGCTAGCCTCCCTTGAAGGCCTCGGAGTTCCCAGAGATTTTTCGGGGGACTCATCTCCATGATTGCCTTCGTCTTCTCCGGATCTATATGAATTCCCTGGGCGGTAATGATGAAACCCAGGAATTTTCTACTGGATATGCCCAAAAAGGATTTTGTGGGATTCATCTTCAAGTTGTGCGCTCGCATCAGGTCAAATACTATCCTCAGATCTTGCAGATGGTCTTCCTTATAACGAATCTTGACAGCGATGTCATCAATATAGCATTCAACGGTCTTGCACAAGTGGTCTCTGAAGATGATACTCATGGCTCTTTGATATGTGGCGCCAGCATTCTTTAAACCAAAAGGCATGACTGTGTAGTAGTATGTGCCAATCGGTGTTCGAAACGATGTATGCTTTTCGTCGTTGGGAGACATCTTGATTTGGTTGTATCCCGAGAAGCCATCCATGAATGACATGCGCTCGAAGCCGCAGGTGTTGTCAATTATTATATCTGTGATAGGAAGGGAGAACTCATCTTTCGGACATGCCTCGTTTAGATTGCAGAAGTCGATGCAGATTCGAATCTTTCCGTTCTTCTTGAGGACTGGTACTATGTTGGCAACCCAGTCCGGATGTTGTTCCTCGCGAATGAAGCCGCTGGCTATCAGTTTGTTGACTTCGGCTTCAATCGCATTCATAATGTCCGGGCGGAAGCGTCGTTGCTGTTGCTTGACCGGCTTTGCGTCTGGCCGAATGTTGAGCTTGTGAAGTGTAACGTCGGGATTTAGTCCTGGCATATCTTCATAGCTCCAGGCGAACATATTAATATATTCTTTGATAAGTTGCAGTAGTAATTCTCGCTCTTCGTCTGTCAGGCTTTTACTAACGAAGATTGGTTTTGGAGAAGACTCATTGTCGAGGTCGACTTGCATAACCTCATCCTCAGTAGAAGGATCTCTTTGTTCGAACCGCTTTTCCATTATGTATCCAGCTGTTGGGCCCACGGCTCTAATTCAAGGAGTTCAGAAATGTCTTCATCTTCTTCGTAAGCATCGGCGAATGCCATATTGACAGACAGGACTTGCCTGAATACATCCCCGATGTTGATATCCGAATCAGAAGTTGGTGATCCGGTTGAGTGTGAATGCCAGTCACATTCCTCATCTGAACTTTCAGGAGTCGTTGCAGGCGTAACATACCCTAGTCCACATCGAGTCTTGTTGTAGTAGTCCTATGGTTTGCCAGTCGGGACTGACGACTTTAAAGGTAACCGCCGACCAATGCCGTAGTTTAAGTCTGGCGTAGTCTCCAGATCATAACCCTGTTTTTGCAAGAGATATTTGGATTAGGGGCTATATAGATATAGGGGCAGTCTCCCGACGTCCGATTCGAGATCGACTTCTTCTATAGTGAAGGGCTGTGGATCATTCTTTCGGCCGAAGATGATTGGATGGTCCCCTCCCTCGATTATGTGGTAAGCGTCTTCTGCTGGTATAATTTGGTTTGTGGTGTAAATATTTGTCACCTGTGTGTGTAGGTGGGTGCCTATACCGTGTTCCATAGCATACATTGTACAAAGCTTATTAAGCTCGAGGTAGTTCAAAGATAGCCCTGTATAAATGAAGACTGAGAGGATGACTTGGGCAGCTTAATCATCAGGGGTTCCGCTGGTGGAGCAGAACGTGGAGTCGTTGGCGAACTAGCGACCCCCGATTTGGTACTCGATGTTGGGCGGGGAGTTGTTGGCTCACTAGGAGTCCCCGACTTTGCATCAGGCTGACGATTCGTCTTGGAAAGACGTATCGTCATTGGCTTGTCATAGGGATTGAGCTTCTCCATTTGTGGCTAGCCGACTCTCGGCAGTCTGATTGTCAGTGGTTCCGTTGTGGGTCTCAGCGCTTGGCCAGACCTTGGCAGTCGGATTATCATTTGCCCCTCTTGTGCCGAGAGGCTGATTGCATCCCTACGTAGAGTGGCCGTAAGGGGTGCGGTCTTGCCCGGTTTGTGAGCTTGGAGGTGGATCGTCAGAGGTTCTTCTGATCCCGGTGCTGCCTCAGTTCGAGCTTGCACATCTACTTTTACGAGGTACCTCTTTGATTTCTCGTACAAGCAGAAGTTCGAGTAATAAGACTTGACCCCTTTGAAGGGATCGATGTCGGCAAATTCTGTCCTGACGAAGCCATGCTTGTCGACATACTTGAAGCACTGGTGCAGTGTGGAAGGCACGATCATATAATCGTGTATCCAAGGATGCCCCAAGAGGATATTGTAGGAAGTGTCCGTATCTATGACATAACAAGTCACTTCTGACTGGAGGTCGCCGATTTGGGACTTCAAACGAATCTTCCCGATCGGGCAGCTCCTACCCGAATTGAAACCGCTGATGGCGGTGCTTGTCGGCGTCAGACGATGCATAGGAATGCGAAGATGATGCAACAGACCCTTCGGGATAATGTTTATGGAAGAACCCGGATCAATGTGGATCTGATCCACCTTTACGTCACCGATGTATCCAGTGTAGTACAACAGACGATCATGTAGGTTGGTCTTAATGAGCATATCCTGCGGAGTAAAGACAATGTTGGGTATTGCACCTGTACTGGCGCTGTCTTGGAGATTTGTAGGCGGGCTCTCTCCCGTGAGGTTGACCTGAGACAGATATGCGTCGACATTCTGGAGTGCATCGCTCAATGCCATGCGGACATCTTTGGAGAGTCTCAGGAGCTCGTATAATGACAATTTGGCCGGTGTGTTGGCCAATTGTGCCAAGATGTCAAAGTTGTAGGGCCTTTCCAGTCCATGAGGTACATCTTTTCGGAGGGATTTGTCAAAGCGAGTCTCCTTCGGCCTAGGCTTGTCGGTCGTCGGAGGTTGAGAAGGTCCTAGAGCGTCAGCAGTAGCCAGCTGATGATCTTCAGTCGAGTTATCCAGTGTAGGTTGGGATTGTGCACCGGACCGGGTAACGACAGCTGTAGCTTCTTCGACATCTGTCGAGATTGTGCGGCAGGATCTGACCTTTTCACTCTTCTTCTTGCCAATGGAGGATGGCATGGACTGAGTCACTTCAGGTACCAAGTCCGGATGGACCCACATAACCTTCCCTCGTGATGTGGTGAGGGGTACTAGACCAGCAGCCTGATCTCGAGGAGGTAGAAGATTAGCAATCTCCATTGTCGCCCGAGGGACGGGTACTATGCCGTCTTGAGTCTCTGTTGGAGGGAAGCTGCCGAACTGTACGGATACCATATTTGCTGCCACGGTTACCTCTTCGAAATCAATGGCCAGAGCCTTTGAATCGATGAGATGTTGGATGTATCGCTTCAGTTGGAAGCAGTCGTGTGTAGCATGGTGGACGTAGCGATGGTAATGACAGTACTTTGGGCTCTCCATTCCTGCCGGCCGAGGTTCCCGTCTTGGTGGAGGGAGCTAAATTTTATCTCCTTGTATGAGCATGTCCAAGATGGGCTTGACATGGCCTTCTTCGAATGAGTAGGTCCTTTGCGGCCATTGCTTGTCTGCCGATTTTGACTCAGGCTTCTGGGCTGTGTCGGCCACCATAGCCTGCTTGCCCTTGTTGTCTCGATTATTGGAGGAGTTACCACCATTGTTGTTGTTGGTATTAGGGCGCTTGCCCTTATTCTCTCCTTCCGTGATGTGTAATCCCAGTTGGCGAGCCTTTTTCAACCTGTCTTCGGCGCTAGTGGCACTGATGATGAATGTCTTCCATTCCTTAAATTGACTTTCACCCATCCAGAGGCTGATTGTTGGGAGCAGTCTCTTTTGGCAAATTTCAATTAAGGAGGAATTCGGATTACCCGACGGCAACTTCATTGCGGTTTGGCAAAACCGCTCAATATAGTTCCTTGTCAGCTCCTTTTCCCCTTGAACGACGTCCATGAGGGTGGACATCGTCACATCCTGCCCTACCTCGTAGAATATCTCCAGGAACATACGCTTAAAGCCGGCGAAGGAATGGATGCAGTTGTCTGGCAGGTTGCGGTACCAATCGAAGGCGACCCCTTCCAATGCCCCGATGAATTATCGTGTGAGGATGGCGTCGTCATGGGGCAGATGGTTAGTTGTGACCTCGAAGTAAGTAATGTACCGACTTGCGGAGGTCTTGCCATCATAGGGATTGATGTTGAACGGCTTATATCTTAGTGGGAAAGGGACATCCCTCCATGCAGCAGGGCATGGTTGCCGTATTCTAAGATCTTGGGAGGTTTCTTGGGCATGAAACATGGCTCGGAGCTCCTGGACCTCTCTTCTTGCTTCCCTGGCCTCATCCGCAGCGGTGGGAGCCGATATTTCAGGAGGATTATCGCTCGGGTTTGGTGCCGCTGAGTTCGAGTCTGCATTGACCGCGGGACCCAAGCTTGTTTGGCCAGGCGTTCTTCCTTGTAAAGTTGGAAGAGCCGCTTTGATTTCGTCCACAGATTTGACTAAGGTGCGCAGTATGGCCTCCAGAGTGTCGATGCGTTGGCGATCACTGGGACCATCTTGATCGTCGTTTGTCATGAATGCCGTCCTCACATGAGTAGAAGTGGAAGAGACGGTGGACGACGTGGTCTCCGAATCATACCCTTGTACAGAGAAGTCGTCGGGGTACGTGGGGATGTTTTCCTCTGGTTCAGAATCAGAAGGAATATTATCCCCAGCTTCAAAGCTTGCCTCGTTTTGAGAGTCGTGGACGTCCCCGGGGACGTCGGCACCTGCTGTATCTGTTGGAAGAGTCGTTTCCCCGGGCTTATCTCCTTGGAATATCGGATTGTCATGGACGTTCGGAGGAGTGCTACCCCCAGTTCCAGCGATCCCCAGTGGTGTGGATGATGAATCTCCCAATGTAGCAGATTTTGTCTTTGAACGGGTACCTTGGAAAACATCGGTGGTGGGCAACCGCTTAGACGACAGTTTTTTGGTTATAGTGGCTGAAATCTTTGGGCTGGAGACGTTTATCTTCTTCTCTCTCCCGTCGGCGGAGATTCTCTGAGTAGAATTGCAGGAGAAGACGGGAGGCACCTCGTCCTTTGAACTTGGTTGTTGCAGTCTTTGGAAGACGGACCGTCGGTCTTCTAGTACTGTCGCGTTGTTGCAACAGCAGTTGATAATGACTTGGGTGTAGTGATATCCGTGGGAGGACTCTTTGCCCAGCGAGGCCTCTTCTCTTTCCTTGCGCTTGTGAAGAATCATATCACGCAAGTCAGATGGGTCTCGAACAACCATGTTTGCTCCCTGATTGCTGGGAGACTTTTGGGAACTACTCTGTCCGTTTGCCGTCGGGGGCTGGACTCGAGCGGTTCTGTACAACTTCCTATCAGAGGCCCGCATAACAGTAAGCGGAGTGCTCGGATGGTCAGAGGTTGGGACAGCCGACTGAGCTTGCCGAGCTCGTGCTGCCCTAGACTTCTTCACTATAGCGCCTGAGGGCACATAGTAGGAAGAGTCTAAGTGGTGCTGCAGAGAGTCAGACACATTTTCTTGGGAGCATGAGAGATCAGGACCATAGGAGAGGCGATCGAAGACTGAGCCTGAGCCGCGTGGAGCAGACAGTATACGGCTGGAATCAGCAGTCTTCATGCGGCTGGCAGTCGTGGCCGTATAGGCCTTCTTCATGCGGCTGGAAATCTCGGTCGCACGAATCTCCTTCATGCGGCTGGAAGTCTTGGCCGCATGGGCATTCTCCATACGGCTGGCAGTTTCGGCCGTATGAGCATCATGCATGCGACTGGCAATCTTCACAGCATGAGCGTTCTTCATGCGGCTAGTGCCTTTGCTCGGCTTCTTCCTGGAGCACATAGAATTACTCTTTGCCCCTGCAAGTCCAGCATCGTAGTACTTTCCTCTGCCGGACTTGGGGACAGCAGAGTCTTCTATGGCCTGAAGTGGGGCCGCATGAGAGTTGCCTTCGCCGTCTTGGACAGCAGAGAGTACTTCGTCCAGAGCTTGGGGAGGAGCAAATAATTTGGACCTCCACTCCCTGCTGGCCTTCTTCGTGCGGGCTCGCTTCTGGACTGGGCCAACGCTCCCGAAGGAGAGCATTTCTTCAAATGCCTGTTGGTCGAAGCGGACGACCATCTTCTGTTGTGTGGAGCCAAGTTTGGCAGCATCCGATTGCGTCGCCAACTTCTCAGCCGTGGAGAAGTTTGTCCCCAGCAGAGTCGCCATCGTGTTTGCCATTGATTATAAAAGAACAGAACAATTTTATGGGAGGACTGGACTTTTACTTCATAATACAAACTCGCTCATACAAAGAAAGCCTATGAATGAAAACCTAGGTACAGCAATCTAAGTACAATTGTTTATTTTTGATTCTGGGAGGTGACAATAGAGGTTTGGGAAAGCGACGGCAGCTCTGCCTTACTCCTTGGACGATCGGACGCAGCGTTGGCTCTGATGAAGAAATGCTCTCCTTTTTTTTCTATATGTGCTCCTCTGTGTGCCTCTCTCTGCATGCCTCCTTTTGCAAGGGAATAACACCTTGCTATTTATAGGAGTAGGAGGTGATCATTAGGGTTTGTAATGATTGCCCTCTTAAAAAGTCGGCGGCTTGGGAGTTAATCAATCTGGGCCGTTCATCCTGAATATAACAGATCTGAGCAATTAATGTGGATTGCTTCAAATCTCTGTGGGCAATTAATATTGATTGCCGCGAATCTCCATGATTTGTGATGGCCTGCCACGTGTTCAATTTGCGTGATTTGATTTGATCTGGATAATTATGATGATTGCAACAAATCTGGGTTTGTTATGATTTGCTAGCAGCCATAATTCCAAGGAGGATAAGACTGCCATGTGTCTCAACTGTCGTGAAGACCGCCACGTGTCTCAACTAGGACATCCTGGCAGAGCCGCGTATGGGTGGCCCCCTCCATAATCCTAGCCGCATGAAGCTAGCAGCCGTATGGGGGTTGGAGCCGCATGAGGATGGGCAGCCGCATGAAGAAAACAGTCGCATAAAAGTTGCAGCCACATGAGGGTTGTAGCCGCATAAGGATGAGCAGCCGCATGAAGATGGCGGCCACATGAAGGAAGCAGCCGCATGGAGGAGACAGCCGCATGAGGGGCCTTGGGACTTGGCGGATCATGCCAGCTGTCAGAAGATTTTCTCTTTTTCCCTAGGAATACGGTATCACGTCAGAGTCATTATTTTGTCTTTATGTCTGAGCTGTCATTGTCAGGGCTGTTATTGTCAGAGCTGTCATGGCATTAAATACAACAAAGTGTAGAGGAGAACTGTTTAGGGCCACGTGGCTCCTTTTTGGGCCGCATGGAGCTATCTGAGTCGCATGGATTCCTGAGCCACATGGGGATCTTTCTGTCGGAGCCGTATAGGCTTTTCTTTGTTCTTTTCAATGCTTCTACACTTAGCTCCACTGAGCTGATCAAACAACTCATCTATCCATGGCAACGGATATTTATTCTTGATGGTGATGTTATTGAGTGCACGGTAATCGATACACATCCTAACAGTCCCATCCTTCTTCGATACGAAGAGTACCGGTGCTCCCCATGGTGAAGTACTGGACCAAATAAAACTCTTGCCTTCTAACTCATCAATCTGGGCCTTGAACTCTACAGCTTTATTCGGGTTGATCTTGTAGCAATGCTAGTACTTCAGCGCTGATCCGGGCACTAAGTCGATGCTGAACTCCACATCTCGATCTGGCGGCAACCCTGGCAACTCCTCGGGGAAGACATCGAGAAACTCTGCAATCAGCGGGTGTGGCAACTCATGGTCTTCTGCAACTGCTCCGAAGTAGACTCCCTTTGGCCTTTCTATGATCCATCTTCTGACCTCGAACGACGGAACTCCAGGTGGGCTGAAAGTAACCTTCCCTTCATGGCAGTCTATTACAGCAAACTGCTCACTCTACTAGTTGATGCAGTGGACTATATCAAATCCAGGCAGTGGCATCACTAGGGATCGAGCACTAAGCTCCCTCCTAGCTATAGTTATAGGGCAATCGACTATCTCACTAACTGTCACTACTCCTCCTCCAGTCATAATCTGACAGTTCCTCCTAGTGGCCTTAGGTGTGAAGCCGTATCTATACAGAAACTCATACGATACAAAGCTATGTGTGGCTCCAGAATTAAATAATGCAATGGCATGAAATAAATATAAGATGATAGAACTTGTAATAACATCTGGAGTTGTCTCATCCTCCTCAACTGCGGCCATGACATAAGCACGTCCCTGGTGTGGTCCTCCTCTCTGCTGCTGCTAGTGCTGTGCAAATCGCTGCTACTGAGATGGTAGAGCTGGTCCTCTCTGGGGTGCAGCAGGTAGTGCTCTGGGTGGTACAGATGGTGGTACTCTATGTAGAAGCATGGAAAAGAATAAAGAAAGATCCATGCGGCCAGGGAGTCCCATGCGGCTCAGAGAATTCATGCGGCTCAGGGATCCATGCGGCTCAAGTGTCTATGCGGCTCGATAAATTCCATGCGGCTCAGAGAGGAGCCACGTGGCCTGCAACAGCTCCTCCTTTTGTCCTTTACTGCATTAAATGCCTTGACGGCTGACAGCTCTGACGAAGTGACAGTTCTGACACAAAGATACAATTATGACTCCCTTCATAATGGCGGACTCCTAGGGAAATGAAGGAAATCTCTGACACGATCCCCCGAGATCCAGAAACTGTCAAACGGCCTTGACACATGGACAGTCGCATACAGCTCGAGCAGAGACCACCCCATGCGGTTCAGGCCGAAGCTGTCTCATACGGCTCAGACCGAAACTATCCTATGCGGCTCAAGCAGAGGCTACCTTATGCGGCTCACGAAGACTAGCCCCATGCGGCTCACGAAGACTGTCTCCATGCGGCTCACAAAAAAGGCACCCATCATATAGTCATACGGCTCAGATCATTACCATGCGGTTCAAATGTTCAGGGGGGCCAAGGCCACTCTCAAGCAGCCTTGACATGTGGCCAGCCTTATGCGGCTCAATGAGGAGCAACCTTCCTGCGGCTCAGATTTCTGCAGTGGCTCGCGGTTAAGACACGTGGCATGATAGCGGGACATGTGGCATCGAATCGATCAAAATCCATCAACAAATCCCAATAAAATATTAGAATCAAATCAGATCATTTGCAATCAAGCAAATCAATGACACGTTCGGGAAATCCGAGGTTGGCATAACAAATCAGGAGAATTAATGTCAATCATCATTAATTACCCACAAAAGATTTGATGCAATCACATTTATTGCTCAAATCTCGTATATTCAAGATGAACGGCCCAGATCCAGTGATCCTTAGCCGCCGACTTTTAAAAATGGGCAATCATTACAAACCCTAATGATGCCCCCCACTCTTATAAATAGCAAGGTGCCATTCCCTTGCGAAAGAAAAGACATATATGGAGAGAGAGGAGATTCTCAGATAAAAAAAGAGAGACACAGAGAGCCAGAGAGCTAGAGAGAGAATATACAGATATTAAATGGAGAGCATTTCTTTATCAACGCCAAGCAGTTCTTCTACAGAGCCAAGGCTGCACCCGATCGTCCAAGGAGTAAGGCAGAGCTGCCGTTGCTTTCCCGAGCCTCTACCGTCATCCCCCCAGAATCTAAAATAAACAATTGTACTTAGATTGCTGTACCTAGGCTTTCGTCCCTAGGCTTTCTTTGTACAAGCGAGTTTGTATTGTGAAGTAAAAGTCCAGTCCTCCGATAATTGTTCTGCTCTTTTATATTTCATGGCAAACACGATGGCGACTCTATTGGGGACACACTTCTCCACGGCTGAGGAGTTGGTAACGCAATCGGATGCAGCCAAACTTGGCTCCACGCAACAGAAAATGGTCGTCCGCTTCGACTAACAGGCGTTTAAAGAAATGCTCTTTGAGGGAAGCGCTGGCTCGGTCCAGAAGCAGACCCGTACAAAGAAAGCTCGCAGCGAATGGAGGCCAAAATTATTTGCTCCTCTCCAAGCTTTGGACGGAGTACTCTCTGCTACCCAAGACGGCGAAGGTGACTCTCATACGGCTCCACTTCAAGCCATAGAGGACTATGCTGTCCCCAAGTCCGGCAGAGGAAAGCACCACGATGCTGGACTTGCAGGGATAAAGAGTGATTCTATGCACCCCAAGAAGAAGCCGAACACTCATATGGCCAAGTCTGCCAACCGCATGCAGGATGCTCATGCGGCTGAAACAGCCAGCCGCATGAAGGAGGTCTTTGCGGCCAGATCATCCAGCCGCATGAAGAAAACTCATGCGGCCGAGACCCCCAGCCGCATGAAGAAAGCCTATACGGCCACAACTGCCAGCCGCATGAAGATTATTGATTCCAGCCGCATGACGCCTATTCCACACGGCTCTGTCTTCGACCGCCTCTCCTATGGTCCTGATCTCTTGTGCTCCCAAGAAGATATGTCTGACTCTCTCCAGCACCACTTAGACTCTTCCTACTATATGCCCTCACATACAAGAGTGAAGAAGTCTAAGGCAGCACGAGCTTGGCAAGCTCGGTCCGCTGATACGACCTCTGACCATCCGAGCGTCCCGCGTACTGTTATATGGGCCTTTAATGGAAAGTTGTACAGAACCACTCGAGTCCAGCCCCCGACGGCAAATGGACAGAGAGGTTTCCAAAAGTCTTCCAAAATCTAGGGAGCAAATATGGTTGATCCAGACCCATCTAACTTGCGTGAGGCCATCCTCCACAAACGCAAGGAAAGAGAAGGTGCATCGGGGTGTAAAGAGTCCTCCCACGGACGTCACTGCACCCAAGTCATCGTCAACTGTTGTTGTAATAACGCAACGATACGAGAAGACCGACAGTCCGTCTTCCAAAGACTGCAACAACTATGTTCAGAAGATGAGGCACTTCCCGTCGTCTCCTGCAACTCTGCTCAGAAAATCCCTGCCGATGGAAGAGGGAAGAAGACGAATATTCCTAGCCCGAAGATTCCAACCACCATGACTAAGAAATTATCGTCTAAATGGGTGCCCACCACCGGAGTTTTCTAAGGTACCCGTTCAAAGACGAAATCGGCTACAGTGGGAGATTCGTCGTCCACACCACTGGGGGTTGCTGGGACTGGGGGTAGCACTCCTCCGAACATCCACGACAATCCGATGTTCCAAGAAGACGAGCCTGGGAAAACAACTCTCCCATCAGATGCAGCAAACCCCGACGTCCCCGAGGACGTCCACAACTCCCAAGACGAGGCAAACTCGGAAACTGGGGGTACTGTTCCTTCTGAGTTCGAACCAGAAGAAGACATGCCCACATACCCTGATAACTTCTCACTACAGGGGTATGACTCGGAAGACACGTCCTCCACCGTGCCATCCATCTCTTCTCACGTAAGGACGATATTCATGACGGACAGCAACCAAGGTGGTTCCAGTGATCGCCAACGCATCGACACTCTGGAAGCCATATTGCATGCCTTGGTCAAGTCTGTGGACAAGATCAAAGCGGCCCTTCCAACTCTGCAAGGAGGGACGCCTGGCCAAACAAGTACGGGTCCCGTGGTTAATGCGGACTCGAATTCAATGGCACCGAATTTGGACAACAATTCTTCTGAAGTAACGGCCCCCACCGCTGTGGATGAGGCCCGAGAAGCGAAAAGAGAGGTCAAGAAGCTTCGAGCCATGTTTTACGCTCAAGAAAACTCTCAAGACCTCAGAATACGGCAACCGTACCCTGTTGCATGGAGGGATGTCCCCTTCCCACCAATATATAAGTCGTTCAACATCAACCCGTATGATGGCAAGACCTCCGCAAGTCGGTACATCACTTACTTCGAGGTCACCACCGACCATCTGCCCCATGACAATGCCATCCTCACACGATTATTCATTGGGACATTGGAAGGAGTCGCCTTCGACTGGTATCGCAACCTGCCAGACAACTGCATCCACTCCTTCGCCGGCTTCAAGCGCATGTTCTTGGAGAGATTCTACGAAGTAGGGCCGGACATCACAATGTCCACCCTCATGGACGTTGTTCAAGGGGAGAAAGAGCTGACAAGGAACTATATCGAGCGGTTTCGCCAAACCGCAAAGAAGTTGCCATCTGGAAATCCGGATTCCTCCTTGATTGAAATTTGCCAAAAGAGACTGCTCCCAACAATCAGTCTCTGGATGGGCAAAAGTCAATTTAAGGACTGGAAGACATTCATCATCAGTGCCACTAGTGCCGAAGAACGGTTGAAGAAGGCTCGCCAACTAGGGTTGCACATCTCGGACGGAGAGAACAAGGGCAAGCGTCCTAATACCAACAACGACAATAGGGGTAGCCCCTCCAACAATCGGGACAGCAGGGGTAAGCAGGCCATGGTGGCCGACACAGCCCAGAAACCTGAGTCAAAACTGGCAGACAAGCAATGGCCACAAATAAACTACTCATTTGAAGACGGCCACGTCAAGCCCATCTTGGACATGCTCATACAAGGAGACAGAATTCAACTTCCTCCACCAAGACGGAAACCTCGGCCGGCAGAAATGGAGAACCCTAAGTACTGCCTTTACCACCGCTATGTCCACCATGCTACACACGACTGCTACCAACTAAAACGGTACATCCAAAATCTCATCGATTTGAACGCTCTGGCCATCGATTTCGAGGAGGTAACTGTGGCAGCCAGTATGGTGTCAGTACAATTTGGTAGCTTCCCTCCAACGGAAACTCAAGATGGTGTGGTCCCCATCCCTCTGGCGACAATGGAGATTGCTAATCTTCCACCACCCCGAGATCAGGCTGCTGGTCTAGTGCCCCTTACCACATCACGAGGGGAGGTCATGTGGGTCCATCCAGACTTGGTATCTAAAGTAACTCAGTCCACACCATCTTCCATTTGCAAGAAGAAAAGTGGAAATGTCAGATCCTGCTGCACAATCTCGGCAGATATCGAAGAAGTCACAGCTGTCGTTACTCGGTCTGGGGTACAATCCCAACCTGTGGCTGATAACTCGGCTGAAGATCATCAGCCTGCTACAACTGACGCTCCGGGACCTTCTCAGCCTCCGACGATCGACAAGCCTAGGCCGAAGGAGACTCGCTTTGACAAATCCCTCCGAAAAGAGGTACCGCAGGGGCTAGAGAGGCCCTACAACTTCGACATCTTGGCACAATTGGCCAACACACCGGCCAAGTTGTCATTATACGAGCTTCTTAGACTCTCAAAGGATGTTCGCGCGGCTTTGAGCAATGCACTCCAAAATGCCGACGCATACCTGGCTCAGGTCAACCTCACGGGAGAGAACCCGCCTGCAGATCTCCAAGACAGCACTTGCACGGAAGCGATGCCCAACATTGTCTTCACTCTGCAGGATATGCTCATCAAAACCAACCTGCACGATCGCCCGTTATACTACACTGGATACATCGGCGATGTAAAGGTGGATCGGATGCACATTGATCCTGGTTCTTCCATAAGCATCATCCCGAAGGGTCTGTTACATCATCTCTGCATCCCTATGCATCGCCTGACACCTACAAGCACCGCCATCAGCGGTTTCAATTTAGGCAGGAGCTACCCAATTGGAAAGATTCGTCTGAAGTGTCAAATTGGCGATCTCCAGTCGGAAGTCACCTGTTATGTCATAGATGCAGACACTTCTTACAACGTCCTCCTGGGGCGCCCTTGGATACACGATTATATGATCGTGCCTTCCACACTGCACCAATACTTCAAGTATGTCGACAAACACGGCTTCGTGAGGACAGAATTTGCCGACATCGATCCTTTCAAGGGGGTCGAATCCTACTACTCAGATTTCTGCCTGTACGAAAAGTCGAAGAGGAACCTTGGTGAAGGAGATATGCAAGCTCGTACCGAGACAGCCACAGTATCAAAAAAACCTCTGACGATCCACCTCTAAGCTCGCAAACCTGGCAAGTCTGCACCCCTTACCGCTACTCTGCGTAAGGACGCAATCAGCTTCTCGGCACAAGAAGAGCAAATGATAATCCGGCTGCCAAGGTCCGGCCAAGTGCCAAGACCCACAACGGAGCCATTGACAATCAGGTTGCCGAGAGTCGGCCAGCCGCAAATAGAGAAGCTCAATCCTTCCGACAAGCCAATGACGATACGCTTTTCCAAGAAGAGTCGTCACCCCGATGCAAGGTCTGGGACTTCTAGCGAACCAACCACTCCCCGCCCAGCATCGAGTACCAAACTGGGGGTCGCTAGTCTGCCAACAACTCCACGTTCTGCTCCACCAGCTGAACCTCTGACGATCAAGCTGCCCAGGTCGTCCTCTCAGTCTTCGTTTATATAGGGGGTAGCCGAAGAGGAACCAGAGCTAGCCAAGTATGTGGCTGCCCACACTGATGTTCCCTCCGCAGATGATGTAATCCCCCTAGAAAAGATACCTTACTTCATCAATAAAGGGCTATCTTTGAACTACCTCGAACTCAATAAGCTTTGTACAATGTATGCTATGGAACACGGTATAGGCACTCACCTACACACACAGGTGACAAATGTGTACACTGCAGTCCAGCTTACTCCAGTGGAAGACGCTTACCGCATAATCAAGGGAGGGGATCATCCAATCATCTTCGGCCGGAAGGACGATCCGCAGCCCTTCACCACAGAAGAAGTCGACCTTGAATCAGATGCCGGGAGACTGCCTCTGTATCTTTATAGCCCCCAATCCAAATATCTCATACAAAAATAGGGGTATGATCTGGAGACCACGCCAAGCTTGAACTACGGCACTGGTCGACGACTACCTTTAAAGTCGCCAGTCCCGGCTGGCAAACCACGGGACTACTATAGCAAGACTCGATGTGGATTAGGGTATGTTACACCCACAACGACCCCTGAAAGTTCAGATGAAGAATATGACTGGCATTAACATTCAACTGGGTCACCAACTTCTGACTCAGATACCAGCATCGAAGACGTATTCAGACAAGTCCTATCAGTCAACATGACATTCGCCGATGCTTATGAAGAAGATGAAAACATTCCTGAAATCCTCGAGCTAGAGCCGTGGGCCCAACTGTTGGATGCACAATAGGAAAAGCGGTTCGAACAGAGAGAACCTCCTACTAAAGATGAGGTCATACAAGTGGATCTCGGCATCGAATCTTCTCCAAAACCAATCTTCGTCAGTAAAAGCCTAACAGACGAAGAGCGGGAATCGCTGCTAGAACTTGTCAAAGAATATATTGATGTATTCGCATGGAGCTATGAAGACATGCCAGGGTTAAATCCCGATATTGCTCTTCACAAACTCAACATTCGGCCAGATGCAAAGCCAGTCAAGCAACAACAGCAACGCTTCCGCCCAGGCATTATGGATGCGATCGAAGCCAAAGTCAACAAACAAATAGCCAGCGGCTTCATTCGTGAGGAACAACATCCGGATTGGGTCGCCAATATAGTACCAGTCCTCAAGAAGAATGGAAAGATTCGAATCTGCATCGACTTCCATAATCTGAACAAGGCATATCCCAAAGATGAATTCTCCCTCCCTATCACAGACATCATGATTGACAACACCTGCAGCTTTGAACGTATGTCATTCATGGATGGCTTCTTGGGATACAACCAAATCAAGATATCTCCTGATGACGAAAAGCATACATCATTCTGAACACCGATTGGCACATACTGCTATACAGTCATGCCTTTCGGTTTGAAGAATGCTGGAGCCACATAACAAAGAGCCATGAGTATCATCTTCAGAGACCACTTACGCAAGACGGTGGAGTGCTATGTTGATGACATCGCCGTCAAGAGTCGCTGTAAGGGAGACTATCTGCAGGATCTGAGGACGATATTCGACCTAATACGAGCGCATAATTTGAAAATGAACCCTACGAAATCTTTCTTGGGCGTATCCAGCGGAAAGTTCTTGGGTTTCATCATCACCGCCCAGGGTATTCATGTAGACCCTGAGAAGACGAAGGCAATTATGGAGATGGGTCCCCCGAGAAATCTCTGCGAACTCAGAGGCCTTCAAGGGAGGCTAGCTTACATCAGGAGGTTCATCTCTAACCTCTCCGGGCGATGTCGACCATTCACCCATCTCATGAAGAAAGGCGTCTCATTCGTATGGGACGAAGAGTGTCAACGTGCCTTCGACAGCATCAAAGAATATTTGTCGAACCCTCCAGTACTGGTGGCCCCGGTTGCTGGAAAACTATTCCTGCTCTACGTATGAGCAATTAAACATTCCCTCGGTGCTTTGCTGGCACAAAATAATGATGCAGGCCATGAACAAGCCATATATTACCTCAGTCGAATGATGATTGGACCAGAGCACCGATACACCGCCGTGGAGAAGGAATGTCTCGCCCTGGTGTTCGCCATTCAGAAGACGCGGCACTATGTCACTGGACAAACCATACATATGATCTCACGAGTCAACCCTTTCAGAGTCCTCATGACTAAACCAGGGGCACTCATCTCTCGCCTCGCTACATGGGCAATATTGCTGTCCCCTTATCATATGATCTTCGTCCCACAAAAGGCTGTTAAAGGCCAAGCCCTGGCAGACTTTTTGGCAGCCCACCCAGGCTCGAAGTTATCCAGAAAGAAATCCCAGATGAGGTTGCCGACTCGTATACAACCTCTCACGATGATATATGGCGAATGTTCTTCGACGGCGCCTCAAGGACCGGACCTAAAGGCAACATCGTCGTCGGAGTCGGGGTGGTGCTGGTTTTCGCTTCCGGATTGGTGATTAACCGCGCTTACTCTCTCACAGAGCCCTGCTCTAATAATGTGGCCGAGTACAACACTTTGGTCATTGGCCTCCAACTTGCAAGAGAGCTGGGGGTAGAATATCTTGAAGCATACGGCGATTCTCAGTTAATCGTCAATCAGATCCGGGGCTCGTACGAAGTCCGCCACGAAGACATGATCCCATATCATTAAATAGCGATCAATATTATTTCATCATTTGAGTGGTTCTTCATCGAACATATTCCCAGACTCCGAAATATCGAAGCCGATGCCTTAGCAGGCCTGGCCGCTTCCCTAGCAGTGCCAAATCATACTCATCAATCGGTAGATGTGATAGGCCACGAACTGGTCTGCCCCAAGAATAACGTTCAATTCGTAGCGAGTTATTTCGCTCAGATAATCGACGAAGTCCCAGACTGGAGACAACCATTCATTGACTTCGTAGTCTACGACATCCTGCCCGAGAACTCAAAAGAGGCCACCTCTATCCGAAGGCGTTCTCTCAGATTCTTCTACGATACAGAGACGAAAATGCTGTATCACCGATCCTATGATGGATTATTGCTTCGATGTCTGTCAAACGCAGAAGCCAAAGAAGCTGTACGTGAAGCTCACGACGGTGTCTGCGGGGCCCATCAGCCTGGCCCTAAGTTGCAAGACCGTCTTTGCCGAATGGACTACTATTGGCCCACGATGGTAGCAGATGCGATAGATTATGTAAGAAAGTGCAAAGCTTGCCAAGTCTATGCGGACTTCATCCACCAACCATCCGAATTTCTACATCCGACAGTGGCGTCCTGGCCGTTCGAAGCATGGGGAATGGATATCACCGGTCCGATTACTCCACCTTCCTCCCGATGACATCGCTTCATACTCGCAATCACAGATTACTTCTCCAAATGGGCAGAAGCTGTCCCGCTCACAGAAGTAAAGACTTCAAACGTGATCAGCTTCATCAAGCATCACGTCATCTATCGCTTTGGACTGCCCTGAAGGATCATCTACGATAATGGTCCACAGTTTGCAAGCCACACCTTCTATCGGTTCTGCGACAAGCACCGCATCCAGAATATTACTTCAACGCCATATAATCCAGCAGCAAATGGATTGGCAGAAGCATTTAACAAAACAATCATCAAACTTTTCAAAAAGTTCGTATCGTCCAACAAATACGACTGGAACGAGAAGCTTGGTGAATGCCTATGGGTGTACCGTACTACAGTCCGAACAGCCATAGGGAACACACCATTCTCCCTGGTGTACGGGAGTGAGGCAGTTCTCCCATTGGAGACTCAAATACCCTCGCTTCGTGTCGTGCTCACTTATCAATTGACGACGGATGATAACTACCGTCGTCGACTACAAGAGTTAGAGGCCTTAGATAAAAAGTGCCTCCTGGCTCAGCAACAGATCGAGCTATACCAGGCATGCATCTCCGGAGCCTTCAACAAGAAGGTTAAAATCAGTACATTCCAAGTAGACGATCTCGTTCTGGCAGTCCGGAGGCCGATGGTCATGACTCACAAGACCGCCGGCAAGTTCCAGCCAAAATAGGAAGGTCCATTTATCATCGAGGCTGTATTCTCCAACGGTGCTTACCGCCTCGCAAAATAAAATGGAGACTTGCTCATGTTGCCCGTCAACAGTAAGTTCCTGAAGAAATATTATGTCTAAACAACACATTCCAGATCATTGAGTTATGTACCCGCTGGTGCCGCTGAACTCACATCCACAACATTCCTGATCATTGAGTTATGTACCCGCTTTTGCCGCTGAACTCACACCCATAACATGTCCAGATCATTGAGTTATGTACCCGCTGGTGCCACTGAACTCACACCCACAACATTCAAGATTATTGAGTTATGTACCCGCTGGTACCCCTGAACTTAGATCCCGGTCACTCTTTCGGGGGGAAATTTATGTATGACCATACCTCTGAACTTTCTTCCTGAAGGAGCTCCTTCCTCATGATCCACTACCCGCACTCCCAGTACACAAAAAGGGTAACAGATCCGCAAATTTCTAAAACGACCATGTCCTCATTACCTCTGAGTCGTTTCTCTTCCGCTAAAAATAAATTACCCCTTTACATAGAACTTCCATGTCCTCGTTACCTCTGAGTCGTTCTATGTGCCCTCCTTCATTGAGCCCACTCCTGCCATGTCCTCATTACCTCTGAGTGGGAAGGCTCCGTCGAAGAAACCTTCATGCTTGCCATGTCCTCATTACCTCTGAGTAAGTATGATGATTCCCTTTCGACTTATTATCTGTACCCACAATCGGAGTACGCCAAGGATAATAAGTCCACAAATATTCTCCGCTGTGTCCACTCCTTCCATGTCCTCATTACCTCTGAGCAGGAAGACTCCACGGTAAAACCTTCGTACTTGCCATGTCCTCATTACCTCTGAGTAAGTATGTTGGTCCTCTCTCGTCTTATTATCCATACCCTGAACCAGGGTACGCCAAGGGTAATAGGCCCACAAATGTCCTCTGTTGACCACAAATATCCTCCGTTGAGTCCACTCCTGCCATGTCCTCATTACCTCTGAGTAGGAAGACTCCACGGTAAAACCCTCATACTTGCCATGTCCTCATTACCTCTGAGTAAGTATGTTGGTTTCCCTTCATCCTATTATCCGTATCCTAAGTCGGGGTACGCCAAGGATAATAGGCCCACAAATATCCTTCATTGAGCCCACTCCTGCCATGTCCTCATTACCTCTGAGTGGGAAGGCTCCGTCGAAGAAACCCTCATGCTTGCCATGTCCTCATTACCTCTGAGTAAGTATGTTGATTCCCTTTCGACTTATTATCCGTACCCACAACCGGAGTACGCCAAGGATAATAGGTCCACAAATATCCTCCGTTGAGTTCACTCCTGCCATGTCCTCATTACCTCTGAGTAGGAAGATTTCGCGGTAAGAAAACCCTCATGCTTGCCATGTCCTCATTACCTCTGAGTAAGCATGTTGGTTCCCTTTCATCCTATTACCCGTATCCTAAGCCAGGGTATGCCAAGGATAATAGGCCCACAAATGTCCGTTGCTAAGTTTCTTAGTACAGGCCCATCATTTCTCATCATGCCCCGGGAGCCCAGCTGCTCCATGGCATTCTTTCTCCCGATACCAGGAACGTCCATGACCACCTTACCGTGGAACTGTTCTAGGTATCCCTAATCAAACTTGTTATCCGTACCTAAAACCAAGGTATGCCAGGGGTAACAGGTCCACAGACAAGTCCCCCATGCGGGGCACACATCACCACAATACCACAGACACAACAAGCAATACAAATGAAGGGTAGAATGGAAAGTACTCTTTATTTGAAAGACAAAAAAGTATTACATATGGTGGGGACCATGTCCCTCTCAAAAAGAAAAGAAAAGGAGAACAGAAACAAAAGAAGAAAATGCCGACTATAGCTCGGCATTACACAATTCCAAGAGGCAATTTCTCACCAAGGCAGTACCCCGCTCAAGCCTCTGTCTAGCTCGGCGCTCAGCCTCCTGGGACAACTTCTCCGCATCTTCCAAGTACATGTATGCCTGCCAGTCATTTTCCATTTTCTTCAGAGCAAGTTCCAGATTGGCAGAAGCTCTGCTAAATTTGTCAGCCTCTACGGCTCAGTGTAGCTTATGCGGCTTCGTTGGCGAAGCGCGTATGCGGCCACAGTGGCTATTCTTATGCGGCTCGCGGCTCGGCCATAGGACGAACATGCGGCTCACATGAAAATAAAGGCTCGTGCATAAAGCATGCGACGTAGCCATAGCAGTTAGGGTTCTTTAAACCCACATAAAGTCCTTACCAGTAATAGGGGGATGGACGTCAGGGTGAGCTGCGGGCACGACGGCCGGCGGAGGAACGGCCACGATCGAAGTAGAGGCAGTCTTCTTGACCTTCGCCGTCAAAGACGACGAAGATGCCGCCTTCTTGCCCTTCGCCGCAACGGTCTTCTTGGGAGCCATTGGTTGTTGAAGAAGAGGATGACAATGGGGTAGGGAAAGTTCGAAGTAAAGGAGAAAGTAAAGAAGTTTTCTCTCTTAAACTCCTCTTATTTATAGGAGGACAAGAGAGGGGGGAAACATGTAGATTAATAACCGCCTCGGAAAAGATGAAACCGACTCCTCGGATTTCGTCCCTTCTCTCATAAAGGAGATTCACCCAGGGCATAAAATCCAAAGATTTAATGAGCCGACCCTTGGGATTTCCCCTAAAGGCGGCATTAAAACGAATTTGAGACAATTAATGACGCGCACACGTGGCAAGGAGCTATGAGGCCCGAAAGTCCCTGCGGCTGATTGACTCAATACGGCTGAGACATCCATGCGGCCGAGACATCCATGCGGCCGAGAACTCCATGCGGACGAGACATCCATGCGGCCGAGACATCCATGCGGCCAGGACATCATCTTTGGCCAGGAGAATTTATACATGGCCATGCTTCTTATTCAAAGTATTTCAATTTTGCAAATTAAAAACTTTGAAGGGGGTCATGTAGAAGCATGGAAAAGAATAAAGAAAGATCCATGCGGCCAGGGAGCCCCATACGGCTCAGAAAATTCATGCGGCTCAGGGATCCATGCGGCTCAAGTGTCTATACGGCTCGATAAATTCCATGCGGCTCATAGAGAAGCCACGTGGCCTGCAACAGCTCCTCCTTTTGTCCTTTATTGCATTAAATGCCTTGACGGCTGACAGCTCTGACGAAGTGACAGTTCTGACACAAAGATACAATTATGACTCCCTTCATAATGGCGGACTCGTAGGGAAACGAATAAAATCTCTGACACGATCCCCCGAGATCCAGAAACTGTCAGACGTCCTTGACATGTGGACAGTCGCATACGGCTCGAGCAGAGACCACCCCATGCGGTTCAGGCCAAAGCTGTCTCATGCGGCTCAGACCGAAACTATCCTATGCGGCTCAAGCAGAGGCTACCTTATGCGGCTCACGAAGACTAGCCCCATGCGGCTCACGAAGACTGTCTCCATACGGCTCACAAAGAAGGCACCCATCATATACTCATGCGGCTCAGATCATTACCATGCGGTTCAAATGTTCAGGGGGACAGGGCCACTCTCAAGCAGCCTTGACACGTGGCCAGCCTTATGCAGTTCAATGAGGAGCAACCTTCCTGTGACTCAAATTTCTGCAGTGGCTCACGGTTAAGACACGTGGCATGATAGCAGGACACGTGGCATCGAATCGATCGAAATCCATCAACAAATCCTAATAAAATATTAGGATCAAATCAGATCATTTATAATCAAGAAAATCAATGACACGTGTCGGGAAATCCGAGGTTGGCATGACAAATCAGGAGGATTGATGTCAATCATCATTAATTATCCACAAAAGATTTGATGCAATCACATTTATTGCTCAAATCTCATATATTCAAGATGAACGGCCCAGATCCAGTGATCCTTAGCCGCCGACTTTTAAGAATGGGCAATCATTACAAACCCTAATGATGCCCTCCACTCTTATAAATAGCAAGATGTCATTCCCTTGCGAAAGAAAAGACATATACGGAGAGAGAGGAGATTCTCAGATAAAAAAAGAGAGATACAGAGAGCCAGAGAGCTAGAGAGAGAATATACAGAGATCAAAAGGAGAGCATTTCTTCATCAACGTCAAGCAGTTCTTCTACAGAGCCAAGGCTGCACCCGATCGTCCAAGGAGTAAGGCAGAGCTGCCGTCGCTTTTCCGAGCCTCTACCGTCACCCTCCAGAATCTAAAATAAACAATTGTACTTAGATTACTGTACCTAGGCTTTCGTCCCTAGGCTTTCTTTGTACAAGCGAGTTTGTATTATGAAGTAAAAGTCCAGTCCTCCGATAATTGTTCTGCTCTTTTATATTTCATGGCAAACACTCCAGCTCCTCAGGGTCCTCTAGCTAGTCTGGCTGTGGCCTGCTGGCAATCTCTCATCTGATGAGCGTCTGATCCGCATAATAAGCAAAGTCCGAGCCTCTTACGACAGACCTCAATGTGGTGTCCTGGTTGGTGACAGAATGTACAGGTGATCCCCTGCTGTCTCTGCTGCTGAACTGCTGGAGCTCTGGTAGGATGATGCTGAAGTGCTGCCGGCTGTGGCGGCCTCGTCCGAATCTGAGTCCTCTTCGTCGGTGTCGGGTTGCTGCTACTGCCGATGTCCCTATCCTTCTTGAGCTTTGGGTCCATCTCTTTCTCCACAGCCTGAGCAATCTTGAGAATGCTCGCATAAGTCGTCGCCTGGCTGATCCCTACTGCATGCCGCAACTCTCTCGTGAGGCCTTTCTTGAACCTCCAAGCCCTCTCCTCTGGTGTGCCGACTAGATTCTCCGTGAACCTGCTGAGTCGGGTGAACTTCGATGTATACTCTGCCACTGTAGCTCTCCTTCCCAGAATTTTTTTAATATTTTATTATTATTTATTTTATTTAAATAATGATTTTTAGATTTTATAAATAATTAATTATTAGCTTATTAAATTTCGTTATTATTTTATTTGAGGTTATAATATTATTATTATTATCGTGGTTATTAAATATAGACTATTTATTATTATTAGTTATTATTCATTTATTCTTTATCAAAAGAATAATATATGTGTGTATGTGTTTGTATATAAATATATATATATATGTATATGGGTGTAGGCGTATTTATGTATATAAATACCTAAATGTATATGTGTGTAAATATATAAATGTGTAGTTGTATATATAATGTATGTATAGGCGTATATATATGTATGTATATAAATAATTATATATACAAGAATATGTATTTTAGTATACTTAATTAAATGTATAAGTGTACATAAGTATTTATATATACATAGATATATATGTATATGAAATAGAAAAGAGAAAAAGAAAAGAAAATATGTACACAACAAACACTCTGCCCTCCAAATATGACTTGTACCACTGTCTAAAGCAACAAGTGCAAATGGTGGTGGCCTCTGTTATTATTATGATTATATAATATAGTAGTGAATTGGATTGAATTGAAATGAAATGAATGTTTGAACTGAAATTCAATTCAATCCAATTCATTTATATATATATTAGTTGCAAGTTACAACATACATGCATGCAATTATACAGCAGCTTAGGCAAAGTTGTAGTTGGTTACCATCAGCTATTAGCTTCATACGCCTCACTTCACTCGGTCACATATTACATGGCCAACCATGTAGAGCCATTTATACAAAAACTATTGATTGATCAATGAAATAAAAACTCATGTAGTTTTCCCCAGCCCATGCTCCCAGGCCGAGCAGCTGAGCTTCCATCCAGAGGAGAACCCCAACCCAACCCGAGTTAAGGGCAGCCCGGCCAGGCTTAGCCCACAGCCGACTACAGAGGACATGGGCCAAGCTCATCCCGAGCAAACCATTTTTCCCTCTAAAACCGAATTAAAGTTGAAGGCTGTGAGTTCGGTTTATATAAACGACAGATCGAATGAGCGTAAACCCTAAACTCCTCAACACCAAACGCCATGCCTCCACCTAGCAGTGCCTCCCCGACCCTGACACCCGCGTGCGTCGATCGCGGTGGCCGCCGGCCGTCGACGGAGCTGCCGTGTGCGCGTACAAGCCACCGGAACAGGGGCCAAGTGACAGCAACAGTGGGCAGCGGGTGCAACTTCGAGTTACGTTTTCTCCACCTTCGTTCATCGAATCCCCGAACCAATTACTCTGGTACGATCACAATATGACCCCCTTCAATTCTGTTCAAGTAGAATTAATTCTATTAGACTACACCGATCAGGAGATCGTCGCAAAAAACTCGAAAAAACTGTTCAAAAACAGGACCAATAACAGTCCAATCATCCAAGTTTGACGATCGATTCTGATCGATTTAGTATCATGTTAGAAAAACTATTTGAAGGCGTCTATTGACAACATATAGGGCTTCGAATCCCTTTTTACGGAATTTGATTTCATCGACTACGTGCCGAGAAATCGGATTCCGAAGTTTCCCAAAAACCTGTTTTAAAAACTAGAAAATTGCTCCATACGACGTGCGTCACGCCAATCCGGACGACGTGGTCTCGAACCAAAAGCATCAAAAGCTGCATAACGGCTTCGTGGTAGTGTAGACTTTGGCGGAATTCAAATTGGTCGCGTGTGCGCGACGAATTTGATGCGTATCCGTCGAAATTCACCGTATCGTGCACTTTGCAAATTCTCTAATTACTTTGTGCACGCTCGTCAGATCGAGACGAAACTTGTGCCAACATGACCGTATCATTTTTTTGGTCCTGTATGCCAAGTTTGGTCCAATTCTGAGACAGTTGAATCGTACGTCGTTTTACGGGCCCCACGGTCCCACTCAACGGGCGATTTTGTGCACGGCCCGCCGGAATCCAACTTTGGACATACGGTTGGATTCGTATCGAAAAACTGGATCTGTAGACATATAGTTTGATGACTTTAGAGACCATTGACTCTGGTACATTTTTCGGTGTAAAGCAGGTCCAACGGCGGACACCGTTTTGACCCGAAATTACCGTTTTGCCCCTGTGTCTAGAATTGGACTTAAGAACAGGCAATCCTAGCTAATTTGACTATTCTGAGAACATTGGTAATGTTTATTTCAGCTTCCGGGGACTGTTGTACGGGTTTTGACTATTGTGGCATATTGAGTAGTTCAGACTGTCGGTTTTACCAGCAGAGGACCACAGGCGAGTACAGTTTATTGTCTGCATTTCGATATTAATCTTTACTATATTTCATTGATTAGTCATTGATTATGTGATTTTTATACTCTATTATAAATTATTGAGTCGGGAATGAGAAGTACCAAGGATGTGTGATCTGACCATAGCCCGTGTTTATTTTCTGCAAGTAGTGTAGCCCGTGTTTATTTTCTGCAAGTAGTGTAGCCCATGTTTATTTTCTGCAAGTAGTGTAGCCCGTATTTATTTTCTGCAAGTAGTGTAGCCCGTGTTTATTTTCTGCAAGTAGTGTAGCCCGTGTTTATTTTCTGCAAGTAGTGTAGCCCGTGTTTATTTTCTGTAAGTAGACATTGTAGCCCGTGTTTATTTTCTGTAAGTAGACATTGTAGACCGTGCTTATTTTTTATGCAAGTATACCTCGTAGACCGTGCGGTGTAGTACCCCAGACCGATCACATATCAAAGGTACTTCTAACAGTTGGGGAAAGTATTTTGTGTCTATTTATTGCTATTGGTTTTCCGTATTTTCTGTTTATTTTCAAAACTCATGATTGATGTCTAATCTTTGTTTTATAGTCATTTTCTTTATTTGAAATTGCATTCAGAGAATTGTGCTCGTTCCATTCCTGACTGGAAACCAATATTTTCAGGTTAGCCGTGGATTCACTTAGCTTGGAAAGTGACGGGAATACTTGCAGACAAAAGCCTAGAGACAAGCTAGATAGTTGAGTTGTGGTCATTCATTTACTTGTACAAGTTTATGTTTTTCTACAAATATAAAACTTGTGATCATTGTAAGTTAAATTAATTATGTGAATGAGCATTATTTGTGATTTTGATCTTCATGGCCGTGACAGTGTTCTACCGCCGACACTGCGGCGTAGGCTGGCTTGGACACGTCTCGTATCCGTTTAAAAAAAAACGGGTGCGGGTCATGACAAGTTTTTGTGGTGGCCCATGCAGGTCTGTCTTCACAAAAGATTGCGAACTCGTGATGGTACTTAAGTTAGTCATACCATTGCGAGCCTGCGCCCAGGAAATGCTCATTCACAATTATGATTAAAATAATTTAGGAGAATAACTAGGACTAGGAGTCCCTTGTTCAAATTGATCGATTGGGTAGTTAAGGTTGTTAGGTAGGCCATGCTATTTATGAATTATTGAATTCAGATGACTTGCCAAACCTCTATAGAAATACCATTACCCTTGATATGACGACATGATCCAACGTGGGTATATTACTCACTTGGCTAGTTAGGTTTTCCCTAGAATTAAGGCTATAATCTTGATAACCTATTCAGTTTTCTTTTGCTCTTTGTAGATATAATTTTTATCATCAGTTAGAATTGCCTGCTTTAAATTCTATTTGCTGTAAGTAACTGGTTTATAATTTCTGATTCTGTTTTTTATATACAAATCTTGATGTAGGATTGGTTCAAGGTTTTCCCCTCAACCATTTGAAATATTTATGAAATCAAGATTAGGATGTTCTTATTTTATTTGTCTTCAGATATTTCCTTTCGACCAGCCTTTTACTTTAAGGATTGAGACTCATAGGTAGATGTTTATGCTCTATCAAAATCAACTAGCTTTGAAACTTTAGCAGCTCCTTGGAGTCCTTAGGAATATAGTTAGAGTAATTAAATGACCGCGATGACTAGACAGCAGCGCACTGTCGCCAATTGTTTGAGAATAGATAGTGTGGGTTCACCGCAGCCAGCAGCGCACTGGTGAGGCACAATCCATAGAAATAAAATCATTTCGAAGAATCATAGTCTATGGAACATTACTAAAACTATGTCCTAGTTGACCTCTTTAGATCTTAGATACTCTTGTGTCAATATAAGGTAGAGTGCCTGATAGTATATCACCTCTGAATCACGGAACCAAGGGTTTGTCGCAGCCAGAATATACGGGTAGGGCATAATTCTCGGTGAAATGACTTCAGGCGTGATTATAAGTTTAGGATACTATAGGGAATAGAAAATGCCGGTGTCCCATAAGATTCAAAACCAATACTAGTGTAAGTTCTGTAAGTGGAGTAGCATGTCTTCCAACCTAGCATTATGTGGTTCTTGTGATCTATTGACGAAGTAGTTGACTGATATTAATAGGTTTACCTAGAACATAGGGTCTAGAGTTCCATAACCCATTAGTCGATCAAGACCTTATGGATAGGTAGATAGTAGGATGACTGTATAAGCAAGAATACCAGGTAAGATTTTTGATTCTCTAAAAACTCGAACTACTTATTTCTTCCTTCCAAAAGTCTCGCCTACTTATATTTTGACTATCCTGACCAATGCTGCTATTACAGCCTAGTTTTGCAAGCTTACTCTTTTATCGAGCTTGATTCGAGACATATGTTTACTGGGGACGCCCGCTAACATATTGTCTAATCAGAATCATTGTATTATGGTCTGATCAACCATGATGCAATTAGTTCGCTCTTCATTTAATTTTCTTGCGTGGATTGAGATGTAGATGTCTCTAGGATCTCATCCGCGACTGCTTTAACAACTCCTCTTGAATTATACGCTCGCCTTTGAATTACGTAATTGTATTCGATGACATCTCTCTTGAACTCTTCATGTTTTTTTGTCCTTCATTGATTGAAAAGACAAAAGCTCATGATTGATAGGTAGATACATAGTATTCCCATGACTATGATAGTCGTATATGCAAATGTAGCTACCATCGGCCAGCCCTGTGACAGGAACCTTGCCACCATATCCTAGCCTCTAAGGTGGGTAGACGGTAAGCCTTCTAAAATTTTGGGATATACGAGGATTACCGTTTGATTAGAATAATTTTCCTCTAGGATGATAATTAGAGCCCCATGGACTCCCACTTTTCCTTTAGATCATTTTGTGTCCCCGACCGTGTCATTAATATTCGGAGCACGAGACTAGCTGTTACCTCCCAACAAACTTCACATGCAAGATCTAGACGAGTCCATCTTCATCTAGGTATATCATGTCCCACTCAAACCTATCCCCTTGTACTCCATTTTTATGGTACGACTTTTTAGTCAAAAGGACTAGTTATAACCCTTACCATAATGCCGGTATACTTCCTGATTTCCACTAGAGCCTAAACTTTGACTCAATTCCTTCGACCTAATATATGGTTGTGATTTATTTGAAGCCTACTACGCTCATGCCACTAGTGTGCCACTAAGTTGTGTCCTCTCGTGCTACTTAAACACAAAAGTCACTGAAGGCACATTTGAGCTTTAGGGACCTAGCTAACCAACCTGACTAGCAACTAGCTCAATCCCTTGGGTAGAAACCTATTCTAAGATACCCTAACCTAATAGAAATAGTTTTATCGTTAGGAGCTTGGCCAGTCCATATAGATTGAAACCCAATGTGCATCCAACCAACGATTGATGCCCAAATTGAGAACCCATTAAGGCCCAGTAAAATCCCTCCAGACAAACCCCCATAGTTGGTCTGTAGAACTGAACTATTTGAATCGGCCCCTATATCTATTATGTAATCTCCATCCCTTAGAATGTGAATCCATTCGTAAACTTTATCCCATCTACTTGGAAGTCACGATACGATCTTATATTGCATTCATAATCTTTGCTCGTGTGTTTAAATAATCACGAAAAAGATCACAATCTTGATTTCTCAAATTTCGTTCTAGAACCTTGTTTAGATTAATTTTGAGAACGAAACTTCTGTATTGCACGGATTACAGGCCACTCTCAGTAACAAAGGGCTATCCGACGTAGCAAGTGACTGAACTAGAGTAGCCCAATCTAGCAAATAAGACAGTGGTTCATAAACTTCCTCTCTATCTGTATCATTGGATACGCTCCCTGAAACTTCATAATTGCTCTCGATTACTCCTCCTTATCTTCCTATTTGAGGGCGACGAATGATCATACCTATTAGAGTTATTAGTATTTCTTAGCTACTTGTGTAAATTTGTTGCTTGTTAAATTTTGGGTTGTTTGATAGATACGAGAGTACTATAGATACCATATGTCCTAGATATTTTTAGAAGAGTTATTAGCCACCGATTAGCAAATTACAGGATTCTAGTGACCTGCGTTTCAAGGGAGTAATGTGACTAAAGGTGGGTAGAAGTCCTCGAGATTTCGTAAATTACCAAATGACTAGAAAAGGATATAGACGATGTGTGAGGTTGAGGTTAAGGCAGACTACTTTTAGAATTTTACGGAATAACTACGAATTAGAATTTCGAGGACGAAATTATTTTTAAGGTGGATAGATTTGTAGCTCCCCTTCCCAGAATTTTTTTAATATTTTATTATTATTTATTTTATTTAAATGATGATTTTTAGATTTTATAAATAATTACTTATTGGCTTATTGAATTTCGTTATTATTTTATTTGAGGTTATAATAATATTATTATTATTATCGTGGTTATTAAATATAGACTATTTATTATTATTAGTTATTATTCATTTATTCATTATCAAAAGAATAATATATGTGTGTATGTGTTTGTATATAAATATATACATGTATATGGGTGTAGGCGTATTTATGTATATAAATACCTAAATGTATATGTGTGTAAATATATAAATGTGTAGTTGTATATATAATGTATGTATAGGCGTATATATATATATATATGTATATAAATAATTATATATACAAGAATATGTATTTTAGTATACTTAATTAAATGTATAAGTGTACATAAGTATTTATATATACATAGATATATATGTATATGAAATAGAAAAGAGAAAAAGAAAAGAAAATATGTACACAACAAACACTCTGCCCTCCAAATATGACTTGTACCACTGCCTAAAGCAACAAGTGCAAATGGTGGTGGCCTCTGTTATTATTATGATTATATAATATAGTAGTGAATTGGATTGAATTGAAATAAAATGAATGTTTGAACTGAAATTCAATTCAATTCAATTCAGGCCAAGCTCAGCCCGAGCAAACCAGTTTTCCCTCTGAAACCGAACTAAAGTTGAAGGATGTGAGTTCGGTTTATATAAACGACAGATCGAATGAGCGCAAACCCTAAACTCCTCAACACCAAACCCCGCGCCTCCACCTAGCAGTGCCTCCCCGACCCTGATACCCGCGCGCGTCGACCGCGGTGGCCGCCGGCCGTCGACGGAGCGGCCGCGCGCGCGCACAAGCCACCGGAACAGGGGCCAAGTGACAGCAACAGTGGGCAGCGGGTGCAACTTCGAGTTGCATTTTCTCCACCCTCGTTCATCGAATCCCCGAACCAATTACTCTGGTATGATCACGATATGACCCCCTTCAATTTTGTTCAAGTAGAATTAATTCTATTAGACTATACCGATCAGGAGATCGTCGCAAAAAACCCGAAAAAACCTGTTCGAAAACAGGACCAATAACAGTCCAATCACCCAAGTTTGACGATCGATTCTGATCAATCTAGTATCATGTTAGAAAAACTATTTGAAGGTGTTTATTGACAACATGTAGGGCTTCGAATCCCTTTTTACGGAATTTGATTTCATCGACTACGTGCCGAGAAATTGGATTCCGAAGTTTCCCAAAAACCTGTTTTAAAAACTAGAAAATCGCTCCACACGACGTGCGTCACGCCAATCCGGACGACGTGGTCTCGAACCGAAAGTATCGAAAGCTGCGTAACGGCTTCGTGGTCATGTAGACTTTGGCGGAATTCAAATTGGTCGTGTGTGCGCGACGAATTTGATGCGTATCCGTCAAAATTTACCGTATCGTGTACTTTGCAAATTCTCTAATTACTTTGTGCATGCTCGTCAGATCGAGATGAAACTTACACCAACATGACCGTATCATTTTTCTGGTCCTGTATGCCAAGTTTGGTCCAATTCTGAGACAGTTAAATCGTACGTCGTTTTGCGGGCCCCACGGTCCCACTCAATGGGCGATTTTGTGCACGGCCCGTCGGAATCCAACTTTTGGACATACGGTTGGGTTCATATCAAAAAACTGGATCCGTAGACATGTAGTTTAACGACTTTAGAGACAATTGACTCTGGCACGTTTTTCGGTACAAAGCAGGTCCAACGACGGACACCGTTTTGACCCGAAATTACCGTTTTGCCCCTGTGTCCAGAATTGGACTTAAGAACAGGCAATCCTAGCTAATTTGACTATTCTGAGAACATTGGTAATATTTATTTCAGCTTCCGGGGACTGTTGTATGGGTTTTGACTATTATGGCACATTGAGTAGTTCAGACTGTCGGTTTCACCAGCAGAGGACCACAGGCGAGTACAGTTTATTGTCTGCATTTCGATATTGATCTTTACTATATTTCATTGATTAGTCATTGGTTATGTGATTTTTATACTCTATTATAAATTATTGAGTCGGGAATGAGAAGTACCAAGAATGTGTGATCTGACCATAGCCCGTGTTTATTTTCTGCAAGTAGTGTAGCCCGTATTTATTTTCTACAAGTAGTGTAGCCCGTGTTTATTTTCTGCAAGTAGTGTAGCCCGTGTTTATTTTCTGCAAGTAGTGTAGCCCGTGTTTATTTTCTGCAAGTAGTGTAGCCCGTGTTTATTTTCTGCAAGTAGTGTAGCCCGTGTTTATTTTCTGCAAGTAGACATTGTAGCCCGTATTTATTTTCTGCAAGTAGACATTGTAGACCGTGCTTATTTTTCATGCAAGTAGACCTCGTAGACCATGCGGTGTAGTACCCCAGACCGATAACATATCAAAGGTACTTCTAACAGTTGGGGAAAGTATTTTGTGTCTATTTATTGCTATTGGTTTTCCGTATTTCCTGTTTATTTTCAAAACTCATGATTGATGTCTAACCTTTGTTTTATAGTCATTTTCTTTATTTAAAATTGCATTCAGTGAATTGTGCTCGTTCCATTCCTGACTGGAAACCAACATTTTCATGTTAGCCGTAGATTCACTTAGCTTGGGAAGTGACGGGAATACTTGCAGACAAAAGCCTAGAGACTAGCTAGATAGTTGAGTTGTGGTCATTCATTTACTTGTACAAGTTTACGTTTTTCTACAAATGTAAAACTTGTGATCATTGTAAGTTAAATTAATTATGTGAATGAGCATTATTTGTGATTTTGATCTTCATGGCCGTGACAGCGTTCTACCGCCGACACTGCGGCGTAGGCTGGCTTGGATACATCTCGTATCCGTTTAAAAAAAAGGGGTGCAGGTCGTGACAGCCACCATCATGTTCCCCTGCTACAATGCCTCAGACTGCATCTGAAGCTCATCTTACTCTATGTTGGGGAAGAACTTCTCTTTGAACAAGTTTTAAAGTCTGTCCAGAGAATCTGGGGTACAGCTAACAGAGGCTCCTCTCGATACCAAGCTCGGGCAAGATCAAAAAGTCGCATGCTCGCAACTTCCACCGTCAGGTCATCTGGAATCCTCGCCATCTTCAACGTCTGCTCGACGTTTTCCAGCCACTCATCTGGAATCCTTGCCATCTTCTGGTAGTCTTTGGCGATTCCCGGTCTTGGTGTTGCTGGTATTGGAGGTGCTACCGGTGCTGGTGCTGCCGGTTCTCGGGTCCTGAGTGCATCCATGACTGTCATTCGAAACTGTGTGGCCTGGTGGTTCTGAGCCTCCATAAACTTCTAAAACATGGCCATCACCTGGGTGCCGTCGAACATCATCGTCGGGGGCAGCGAAAGAAAGATAGGAGGCGGTGGCGGAAGCTGCTCTACCGGAACGTCTGGTGCAGACTGATCCGAACTGCCTGCAACTCCGGGCTGAACCGCGATCTTCCTCGTAGTGACCATCTTGTTATAGAAAGAAAACTTTTTTGATTGACAAAAGCCTAAATCCGAAAAATAAATAATGTTTTTATAATATTAATGTACCTGATGTACCTGATATACCCTTATTTTCCAATTTTCCTATATATGCTGTGATCAAGTTTTCCTAGTTTAAACAAGTCCCCCAATAGTACACTAATACCTAGGTACTATTAGGATAGACCTGCATGGGCCACCACTAAAAACATGTCACGACCTGCTCCCAAATAATCAGACACGTGTCTGTAAAACCCCCTATTTTTAAATTATTTTTTTATTTTATTGGACTTAAAAATAAATTTATACAATTTATGGTTTTATTTATTTTTTTTAGAAGGACCTTAGCCACTGTTGAATTTTGAAACACAAGACTACCATGAATTTTGGCACATAAAATGTAGCAGTGTGCCTTGACTAGTATATTAGCCATACCGGGGGAAGCCTAGCCATGGTGATGACCAAACTAGGAAAAACCAGACAGAGTTGTGAATGGACTTATTTAAAATATTTTAATTAAATATTATTTTATATATTAATTTTTAGATGACCCGGTTTGTCCAATTCAGTCTGAACTGGGCCCGAACCAAATTTTAGCCCATGTAAGCAGGTAGTGTGACCCAATTGTGGCCATGTAGTCATATTTTATGTACGTAGAAATATTTTCTAACTTATTTTAGAATTTTATGTACAAGTTCTAATTATTTAATTATGTGTAAAATTATTAGTATTTTTATTATTAAATAATATTTATAAAATGGTACATTTTTCTGGACCCGGATAAGGGTGTGTGGTACAGTTCACCCATAGGAGCAATTTTTTTATTATTTTATTAATATTAAAGTTACTTTGTGAACATTTAATAAATATGCTTATTGAGATGTTATTATTATTTTAAGTTGATTGAATTTATATATATATAGATAAGTTTAAATATATTAAATATTGGATATGAGACATTTAAATTGTTATTGGGATTTTTATATAGATTTATGGTGTATATGTATGGATATATACATATACATATATAGATATAGATATATATATATATATATATATATATTTAAAATATTTTGATTTTGAAAAGATAAAGCAAAAGCAAAAAAAAAAAAAGAAAAAAAAGAAAAACATAAGGGGTGGTCGGCCCCACCCGACCACCCACAACTAAATAGTAGAGGCAGCAGCATGTATGCTTGGCCGCCCCATATTATTAACAAATAGCAGCTATTAGGCTGACCTTATATGTATATATATACACATATATATATGTTAACTCAAAAAAAAACTAATCTCTCCTGCTCCACTTTCCTTCCTTCTTCCTCTCACCTCTGTTCCCGTACTTCTCCTCGGTGTGCGTGCCAGCCTCGTCGGAGCGACATCATCTCCGTCTCCCGGTCGTCACGACGACAACAACAACAACAGTTTTCTAATTTAAGGTATCCCACTTTCCCGATCGATATCTCCCTTATTTTAACTCCATTTTTAGATCCGTAAATTCTTGTAGAAAGCCCACATGACCCTCTATCATCCCTTTAAATAGATTTATTTATTCTGTAATAAATTTCAGTTTTAATTAAATTAAAAATCTCAAAAAAATCAGTTTTTATAAACCTTAAAAAAAAACCCGTACGAGGTACGTCCCGACAAACCGGGCGACCCCATCGCAAACCGAGAGTACCGAAAGGTCCGTATCGACTTTGCAGACGTGCAGGCTTTGACGAAATTTAAATTGGTTGCGTGTGCGCGACGAATTTGACCCGTATCAGTCAATTTTTTTTTCATATCGGGCTTTTCAGAATTTTCCAATTACTTTGTGCACACTCATCATATCGTGATGAAACTTGCGCCATTGGACTCGAAATATTTTTTGGTCCTGTGATCCAAGTTTGGTCCGATTCTGAGACCGTTGATCGGGACGCTATTTTGGCGGGCCCACAATCCCACTCAACGGGCAATTTTGTGCACAGCCCACCGGAATCCAAAATTGGATATACCGTTGGGTTCGTCTCATCAAAACAAATATGTAGACATGTAGTTTGACGAATTTAGAGACCGTAGGTTCTGGCGCACATTTTGGTACAAAGCGGGTCCAACGGCGGATATCATTTTGACCCGAAATTATGATTTTGCCCCTGTTCCAGAATTTAACTTTTGGACAGGCATTTCCTAGGCATATCTTTTATTCCAAACTAGTTCGTGATGTTTGTTTCAGCATCCAGAGCTTCTTGTGGATTTTGACTTTCGTGTTGACGATTCTGATTGTTGGATTTTGTTGCTTCTCGTACCACCCTCAGGCAAGATAACTTGCCTTATTTACTGTTTATAATTAGATGCATCTTTATTTATTTATTTGGTGCAAATTTATTGTCTATTTCTTTCAGTTGGATCCATGATTTATTTTTCATAGTTTCTTGTCTACTTTCAGTATTTCTCTTGCCTTTTAAAATGCATGTGGACCTAGTTCTAGTGGACTACCTTTCGTTAGTGAACCTTGGGAGGGTGAAGATAGTTAGATGTATGGGCTATCCAAAATCAAAGGCCGTAGTAACTGCGTACTACGGTAGTCGAGTCGCAAGGGTCACTAGCCTCGAGCTATGTGGACTGATGGGTCACGTGGGCCGCTAGCCTCGAGTTATGCCGGCTGATAGTATTGGTACTTGACGTGTGCATGTTGTGAGTTATTACCTTATCCTGGGGGAGTCAACCTTCACTGCCCATACATCGATATGTCTTCTAAATTGCCTACTAGAAAGGTTAGGAGACCTTAGCAAATTTTATGTTCCAATCATGGCATGGAAAAATGTCACATCGTAGAATAGTAAGTTACCCCTTGTCCTTGTTTGGTTGTAGGGATAGCCTACTGTTTCGATGATGGGATATTGAGCCGTGTTATGGTTTGGACACTTTTACTTTATCTTTATTTTATGGTGCATTTATATTCAGTTTATATGGCATGTTCTTCCTGTATCTTGTTACGTCCCTCTGAGGACCTGGTTATCTCTCCAGGTGTGTGTGCTTCTGTGATATTGTAGGTGTTCTAGCCGAGGTCGCGATCTTCTCTATTCATTCGGAGATGACGTGTCTTGGGTCTTCCTTTGCTACTTCCGCCAAATTATTTCGGTTTCCATTGTATATTTTTCTTACTTGTTGGTAGTGGATTTGTCTCCGCCCAACATATTGTACAAAGACTTATTACAGTGATTTTATGATATCTTTTATTCTTCATTTGTGGATGAGATTAGATTACTCTTGGTTTACTGCATTTTACAGCTTATGTATTCATACGTGATTTCCATATATTGGAGTATACTTCGTATGTATACAGCTGGCATGTCGATGTACCTAGTCCTACGTATTTTGGGACTGGGGCATTGCATGTTTTTGTGGTGGCCCATGCAGGTCAAGTTGTCACTTCGGTTACGTAATTGTACCGATGTAAGCCTGCAACATAGGATTAGAATATTGGAATCTCATCCATATATCTTGACCTCTTCCATTGGCTTCAAATTTTGAACTCTTGTTCGACCTCTTTGAACTGCATCTTGCTTGATTCCTTTCTACCGTTGATTTTTATTTTTGTGCTTAGTGTCAACTAGAAAGATGACTACACTAGTATATGCTCATAGGTCAAACTCATGGCTAGAATGGTTATATTGGCAATTGGAATACATTTAAGACTTTAATTGAGTTAAAAGTTTTTTTAAAGTGTGATTTAATGATTAGTAATTTGTAAAGTAGGATATTACCACGGAAAGTTTTAACCTTGAGATTTCTAAATAGTAAACACCAGAGGATTTATAGAATTTCATACTTGGTTTAAGAAATTGATTGATTTTTAAGATTTGATATTTATGATTTATTGGATTATAGTTATGCATCCTTGCACAAGTATAAAATTGATTTGCTTTTCGAGTTGTGATATTTATGAGTTTTGGGTGATAGACATACATCTTTGAACAAATATAAAATTTATTTGATTTTCGAGTTTTGATGTTTATGATTTATTGTATTATAGTTATACACCTTTGAACAGTTATAAATTTGGTTTGAAAATGATCTTAGCTTTTAAAAATGGCCATAGAAATTATTTAAATTTGAGTTGTACAACTTGCGACTTTCGTGTTTACTAAATTGAAATTTTAAGTGGAAGTAATGACGATAAATTTTGGTTTAAAATATTTAAAAGTTATGAAAACGATTTTTGAGAAATTTTTATTTTAAATGGTGTCCTATGATTGAGGATTTACAAATCTATTTAGTTTTTGGTAAAAAGGGATTTTGACTGATAAGATTATTTGAAAATTTAGTTTAATGAGGGATTGCTAATATTAAATTTTTTGGGAGAATTTTGAAGGATGTGATGAAAAGTTATTTTGATTGATTAAAGGAAGTTACCATTTAAAAGTTGTGATTTTGTTGGAATAACTTAGCATAAATAGAAGTTAAAATTGATGAGAGCATTGAGCTAAATTTTTTGAGATTGCTTTTAATATGCTAAGAGTTTTATTATGAGTTATTGGAAACTTTTAGAGTGTTAAATTTTTGATTGATTGTGAAATTGTTATGGATTCGTAAATTATGAACTCTCGAGTTAAATAGTTAAATTTAAATGCTAATTTTGGAAAATATTAGTAGTAACGTGATAAAGTTTCTTTGAGATTTATGAAAGTGATTTAATTTTGGTCATGATTAAATTGAACGACTTGCAGTGAATACAAATTTTGGGTGGTTATTGTTTTTGAAAATTTTATTTAGAGACTTTTAGAGAAAATTTGAGCAAAATTTTAATGGTGGACAACCAAGAGAGGCCAAATAAGATGGATGAATTTCACAGTATTCCACACTAAACTGCCATATCACTCATGACCATGATAGTAGTATGTACACAAGTGTTGTTAGTCATTTACCAAGCTATTGTTGACACAAAGTCACAATCAACCAAATATTGATAACTTGACTAAATAATAATTATAATAATTCAATACGACACACGACGTCTACATCAAGCTCAAGTCAGAAGACAGCTCAGTCTTTGTATTTCAGTTGTTCATAAGTCTGTATTTTATACTTTTATTGAGTCTAGATTGATGTAAACTGTGCCATGCTGGGCTCTTGAGACTTGACCTATAGCCTACCCAATAATCCCAAAACTCCACCATCCAGAAAATGACCATTGGCTCCCAAGAACCAGTTCTGTGCTCTGAAGACAGAGTTCGGGCCGAACTCTGTCCCCTAAAAATCAGCAGCCTTAATTTTAGGGTTAGCTGGTTGCTAGTTGTCCAACGGCCAAATATTTGAAATTTTCTACCCGAATTCTGGTCGAATTCTGCCTACATAAATCCTATAAATAGGCCTAGAATTCTCTCATTTCAAATCATCCAATCTTCTTTTCTTTTTTCTCTTAAGCTCAGATAAGCCATACCCTTCCCATCTACTAGCCACAAGCTTCCTAAGTCTCGAGTGCTCAGCATCTCTCAGTTAGGAGTCTTGTGCAAGAGTTGAAGAAGTCGCTTGGACAATTCCAAGCAAATTGCCACTGCGATCCTCTGTAAGAAGTTGACATGCTATTCTGAAGAAAAGGCACGGGTTGTAAACTACTATTTCACAAATAGTGGATTTAATCCTGAGCTAGAGTTCTCAGGCCTGGACTAGTCCTCCACGAGGGAAACCAGGTTAAAATCGGCTGTGTCTGCGTATGCTCTCTTGATTCTCTCTTTATTTTTCGTATTTACTCTGATTGGTTTTATTTATGATAGAGTTGATTTTTTAATTGGATATTATCTCTATACACTCTATTCACCCCCCTCTAGAGTTGCCATCTGTTCTTCAATTGGTATCAGAGCTCTGTTCTCTTTACAAGGACTTACATCCTAGAGCTGATCCATGGCAACCACACAATCCTTGATTTCCAATCATGGTGAAGGGCAGTCCACTCATAGGCCTCCCCTATTTGATGGAACTAACTACACATATTGGAAAACAAGGATGAGTTTTTATCTCAAGTCTCTAGACTTTGACCTGTGGACTGTCGTCACTGACGGTTACAAAAAGCCCGCCAGGATAGTTGTCAACGGTGATCTTGTTGAGAAATCACATGACAAATATTCTGACGAGGAGAAAAAACAGACAAGTCTAGATGCGAGAGCTATTAATGCTTTATTCTGTGCTATAGACAGGAATGAGTTCAACAGGGTATCTACATGCACCACATCTCACGAAGTATGGAGACTTCAAGAAGTGACGCATGAAGGAACTACCCAAGTCAAGGAATCAAAGATAAGCCGTCTCACCCAAGAATACGAGGCTTTCAAGATGAAACCAAATGAGAGGATCACTTAAATGTTCACAAGATTCCTCGACATCATCAACCCCCTGTCTTCGCTCGGCAAGCAATACTCAAATCACGAGAAGATTCGCAAGCTACTTAGGGGGCTACCAAAGATTTGGAACCCTAAAGTGACGGCCATCATAGAAGGAAATGATCTCACAACCATGTCCATGGAGACCTTGATGGGAAAGCTAATGACTCATGAGCTTGACCTCAAGGACTTCGAAGAGCCTGCTCCTAAGGCTAAAGAGATCGCACTCAAAGCTCACCGGCGAAGGGCTGAACCCGAAGAGACAGATGATGATGACTCGGAAGATGATCAAGCCCTTATGGTCCGCAACTTCAAGAAATTCCTTCGCTTCAATCGAAGGAAGAAGGAACCACAAGAAGATGGTGAAGAAGAGCCAACTTGCTATGGTTGCAAGAAGACTGGACACGTCCGAAAAGACTGTCCATTCTTGAAGAAGAGCAACCGCTATGAAAAGCCATACAAGAAGACTTCATCAAAGAAATATGCCAACACAAGCATTTGGCATGAAAGCGAAGCTAGTGACTCCGAGGAAGAAAATGACTCTCCTCAAGATACGGCTAATGTGTGCCTAATGGCAACATCCGATAAGGTATCAAACGAAACTCTTGACGACTTCTCTTTTGATGAACTTGGCGATGCTTTCACTGATTTACTCAATAATCACAAAAAGATCATTGGTAAATGCAAACACGCCAAGGACAAAATCAAAAGTCATGAAGACGAGATTCAAAGACTTTCTCTATTGCTTGATAACATTAGAGACACTTCACCCACGAAAGTTACAGATGAGGTATCGAAGCTTAAACTAAGCCTTTATGATGCTGAAACACGTATTGAGCAACAGACACAAGAAATCACAACACTCAACACGTTGCTTGCTGAAGAAAAGAGTAGACACAAGATTTCTATGACTAAGATTTATGGTTTAAATGCTAAGGTTACTGATCTGCAGGCTGTCTCCAAGAGGTTAGAGACTAAATTGGGTAAACAGGTTGCTCAACCTCACACCCAATCTCATGAAACATCCACAAAGCAGAACACTTCTCATGCTAGTCATCCATATCATCCATCTACAACACATAATCATGCTTTCATATACACACAATTTCACAAAGGACACAAACCACATGCACGTAGAAATAATTATCATATGTCACAAAATCATCATGCTACACATAGATACAATCATCATATTGCACAAAGACACAATCAACATCACTCTACTTATAGACAACATCACCATGTCATACCATATAGACAACATCACCATGCTCCATATAGACAACATCACCATGCTCCATATAGACAATATCACCATGCCACTCCACAGCACTCTATGCATAATCATCATCACCATGCTAATCATCATACTTCTGCTCATTATACTGCTTATAGACATCATCAGCATGCTCCTAATGTTAATAGAAATGCTACATATACTTATTGTGGTTTGCATGGACACATATCACCACAATGTAGAATTAGAAGATTAGTTGATAGAAAAATATATACATGGTTTCCAAAAACTAACTTTTCAGGACCCTCAAGAAATTGGGTACCAAAGGTCACATCTACTCTTGATGTAGGTGGACCTTCCCTCCTCAACTAAGAGTAAGTGGATTCTCGATAGTGGATGCTCGCGACATATGACAGGAGACGCAAATCTTTTCGTATCACTATCGATGAAGAGAGAAGGATATGTATCCTTCGGTAACAACCTCAAAGGTTATATTATAGGTAATGGTAATATTGGTTATCCTCCCTCTCCCGTAATAAAGGATGTCTGCCTAGTGACCGAGTTAAAGCATAACCTGCTCAGCATTAGTCATCTTGCTGACCATGGATATGACATTAACTTTGGACAAAACAAATGCCTTACTTATGATAGGTCAACGGGAGACATCGCTTTTGAAGGGGTAAGCGAGGATAATATTTATACTTTCTATTTGTCTGAAAATACTAACAATGCAGGTAGATGCCTATATGCTCATAAAGATGAACGGCTACTATGGCACCAGCGTCTTGGTCATGCCAATATGGATAATATATCCAGGCTATCAACTAAGAAGCTAGTTAGAGGCTTGCCCGACATCACATTCAAAAAGGATACCGTATGTGCCGAATGTGAGTTGAACAAAGCAACCAAGTCATCTTCTCATTCCATAAACTCTGTAAGCACTTCTAGACCCTTGCAACTACTCCATATGGATTTATTTGGGCCTAGTAGAGTAGCCAGTCTTCGCGGAAAACTCTATGCCTTTGTTATTGTTGATGATTTTTCAAGATTTACTTGGGTTATCTTTCTTGCAAATAAAAGTGATGCTATTTCAGTTTTTAAGATTTTTGTTAAGAAAGTTCAAAACGAAAAGGGCTACATGATTACTCGAATCCGAAGTGATGATGGAGGCGAATTCGAAAATTCTGATTTTGAAAGGTTTTGTGATTCTAATGGTTTTGATCATGAGTTTTCTTGTCCAAGAACTCCTCAACAAAATAGTGTTGTAGAGCGGAAGAATAGGACTCTTGGCGATATGGCCAGAGTTATGTTGAATAAGTTTTCACTTCCGAAATATTTTTGGGCTGAAGCTGTCAGTACAGTATGCCACATTTTAAATAGGGTGCTTATTCGTCCTATTACGAAGAAAACACCCTATGAGCTTTGGTTTGGGAGAACCCCAAATGTTTCTTATTTTAGAGTTTTTGGATGTAGATGCTTTATCCTTAACACCAAAGACAACTTAGGCAAATTTGATGCCAAAGCTGACGATGGTATTTTCCTTGGCTACGCTGCCAAGAGTAAGGGATATAGAGTTTTTAACAAATGCTCTTTAATTGTGGAAGAGTCTACAAATGTGATTTTTGATGAAGATAACAGTACAGCAGCCACTCTTGATGATGATGTTGAGCCATCAAAGTCTACTCCAATGAACACCACAACCGAAACAAATTCCCTGGAAAACTTGCCTAAGAAATTCTCTTTCAAGCCATCACATCCAGAAAATTTAGTAATCGGTGAGGTTTCACGAGGAGTAACTACTAGATCATCATTAAGAGACTCTATTGCTAGCACTGCCTTTATTTCACAAATTGAGCCTAAAAACATTTCTGAAGCTTTCAATGATGAATTTTGGATTTCTGCTATGCAAGAAGAACTCAACCAATTCGAGAGGAGCCAAGTATGGGAACTAGTTTCTAGACCGGCTAATCACTCGATCATTGGTACTAAATGGGTTTTTAGAAACAAAGTAAATGAAGATGGTTTAGTCACACGCAACAAAGCTCGTCTAGTAGCTCAAGGATACAACCAAGAGGAAGGTATCGACTACGATGAGACGTATGCTCCTGTTGCTAGACTAGAATCCATTCGGATGCTTTGTGTATTTGCAAATTTTCAAAATTTCAAATTATTTCAAATGGATGTTAAAAGTGCTTTCTTGAATGGTTTTATTAAGGAGAAAGTTTATGTAAAACAACCCCCTGGCTTTAAAAATCACAAATTTCTCGACCACGTGTTCAAGCTAAAGAAAGTGCTGTACGGCCTCAAACAAGCCCCCAAAGCTTGGTATGAACGGCTAAGCAACTTCTTGCTTGAGAAAGGTTTTTCAAAAGGGAAAATTGACACTACACTTTTCATAAAGTCTTTGAAGGACACTATTCTCTTAGTTCAGATATATGTAGATGATATTATTTTTGGTTCTACTGATAAAATCCTTTGTCAAGATTTTGCCAAGTGTATGCAGACCGAGTTTGAGATGAGCATGATGGGGGAGCTCAACTACTTTCTTGGGTTGCAAGTCAAACAAATAATAAATAGAACCTTCATCTGTCAGTCGAAGTATACAAAGGACATGTTGAAGAAATTCGAACTTGATAATGTCAAACCAATCAGCACTCCTATGGCTACTTCAACCAAACTATAACCAGATGAGAGCGGCAAACCCGTAGATCAACGTAAGTATTGAGGTATGATAGGCAGTCTACTTTATCTTACTGCTAGTCGCCCTGATATAATGTTTAGCGTTTGCCTGTGTGCTAGATATCAAGCAAATTCTAAGGAATTGCACATGACCGCAGTTAAGCGTATCTTTAGATACCTTAAGGGTACTGTTACAGTGGGCCTATGGTATCCTAAATCAACATCATTTGACCTCATTGGTTACTCTGATGCTGATTTTGCTGGATGCAAGGTCGACCGTAAAAGTACGAGCGGTATATGCCATTTATTAGGAAAGGCTTTAGTCTCTTGGTTTAGCAAGAAACAGAATTCTATCGCACTATCCACAACAGAAGCTGAATACATAGCAGCTGGGCGTTGTTGTGCACAAATTCTGTGGATGAAGCAAACCCTTGAAGACTATAATTTATCTTTCATGCATATTCCTATCTTTTGTGACAACACTAGTGCAATAAATCTTACTAAGAACCCCATTTGTCACTCACGCACGAAGCACATTGAGATACGACACCACTTTTTGCGTGATCATCAGCAAAATAGCACGATTAACTTAGAATTTGTTGACACTGATCACCAGTTAGCAGACTTCTTTACAAAGCCATTATCCGAAGAGCGCTTCAATTTCCTTTGTCGTGAACTTGGAATTTTAGATGAAGCTGTCATAAATTAAAATACACCTACGTAAATATCGATTATATTGAGATTCTCTTAAAATGAACTTGCTATGGGTACAAGCCGAAAGGGTCCTTCTGACAACAAGGCGTAAAAGCCTAAGCGACACGGTACACTAGTCCTCAGGACTACCGCTAGCTGGGATCCGGCCCCTGCAGCTAACCCATGGCAGATTCAAATTATTGAATCATGATATATTTCCTTGTTTATTATACGGTACATTTTGATTTATAATCTGCTGACATGCTACTTTTCAATTTCATACTGCTATTCTCCTACTTGTACTATCTGGTTTATTGAATTCTTTATCTTTATAACTTATCTTGATTTTCCATACTTAACCAATTTTTTGTCCTTCCAGCCTGATTTCAGTTCTGGGACAAAGACCCAGAATTCGGTCCGAACTCTGCCCTTACCAGAGTTCGGGCCGAATTCGGTCCCCCTGTTCCAGAATTGAGGACAGGTTCCAGCCGTTGATCATAACTTGATCCAATGGTTCTGATTCACTCCGACCAAGAGAAGCCCTACCCTTATATTCGGTTTCTCTTCCTCCTCCCTATTTCTTACCACCTTTTCCTCTTCTCCTCCACTATTTTCTCAATACCCTAACCCTAGTTTTCTCTCCATAGTGCTCCATTGCTCACCAAAATCAAGGAGAAGGGCTATTTTCTCATTCTCTTTCACTGTTCATCCTTTATTTGAGGTATAACTCCTTCTTCTTCTCTATTTCAAGTTCTCTCTTTTGTGCTATGGCTCCTCGCTTGTTCAACCGTGGGAAGAGATCTTGAACCGAGGGAGCTTCCTCGTCGAATCCTCCTCCTCCCGTTGAGCAACCCGTTGAACAACAACAACCACCTCATCCGTTGTTCAACCCTTCACGTCCACGTGATCCAAACACTTACGACGACCGACTTTTTATATCACTAGACGCATCCAATGCATGGTTTAGTAATTTTCGGACACGTCCGGTGTTTGTCGGACACCCCATAAACTTCACAATTTTCTCCCAATATGATGCACTCTTTAATGACCTTTGCCTTGACGAACTTATTACTTCAAATTCGGTCATTTATCGTAGTGCCTTACAAATATTTTATTGCAACTTGACTCATGACGATACTCGTATCTATTCACGTGTTGCGGGTATCGATATCTCCTTTGATGATTTTGACTTAGCCGAATATCTTGAACTTCAAGAGCCCAATTCTTGGGAAAGGCTTGTTGAATCTCGGTCGTTCCAATTTCCCGAAGGAACTTCCCTTGAAAGCTTCAAGGACGATTTGTGCACTCCGAACACACGTCCTCGCAAGCTTATGGCTAAATATCTAAATCCATATTTCTATGAACTTCATCGGATCATCTTCAACACCATTCTACCCAAAGCAGGTTCCACCGATGAAGTTACTTATTTTGAAATATCTACTCTTTATCATATTCACTTTTGTGTTTCGTTTAATCTTCCACGTACCATAATGGACTGGATGATTAACTGTAGGAAGAAACCACGAGCCTTGGTTTATGCCTTATATCTTCCTATGGTCTTTCGTGTATTCTATGTACCTCTTGATAATTGTCCTTTCTTGCCTGCTCCTGCCTTCCTTTCTAAGGCACGACGACTTCAGGCAGTCGTAGCCTCTCCTGCCACTTCTGAGCATTCTGATGATGAGGAGCCCGACGCCCCTCCACTTGGACAGGATGCACCTCTTCTTCCTGCTACCCTTGACTCCATCCAGACCATGCTCCGAGATCGTTTCGACTTAGAGGACGATCGTTGGGCTCAGATGGACTACCGTACTACCCTGCAGATGAGTGCACTCAGCAACTCGCTGCATGATATTCGGTATTCCATGTCCCGTCATCCTTCTATGCCCATTCCCATGGAGCGGGATCCCGGTCGTGAGGGATATCGCATTGACGATCCTTGGGTCATGCGTTACCTGGATTCGGGTGCTGCTTTTGTGGATCCCAGGCGCTCCGACTCTGCTGGGCCTTCTCGTGCTCCATGATGGAGATGGCTTCTACTTGATGATGCTGCTGCTGATCGTAGTTTATTTTTATGCTTTCTAGTACTTTTCAGTTGTTTAGTTGGATTTATGTACTTGGTACACTCTTTATGGTTTTGTGACTCTAGTTATGAGTTGTGACTCTTATGATTCTGGTAGTTCTATTATTATATGCATTTGCTCGTTCTGTTAGTTCATATGCTATTTCTTCTTTTTTGGTGTGTTTGCCAATTTTTATTTACTTCTTATTATATTGCTAAATGCCAAAAGGGGGAGAGATATGTATATTCTGTGTATTCTGTATATTCTTCTTGGTATATATGTGCTTTTGGGAGAATCTCTCTATCAGGCCAACAGGTTCAACGTATTGTTTACGGGGGAGCTATCTTGTTTAGCTCGGCACTGATTATGGGGGAGCTTTGCTTTTGTCATTGACTGTGTCCAGGTATGAATATTGAATATACATTTACTATTTTGTCAATTATCAATATGGGGGAGATTGTTGACACAAAGTCACAGTCAACCAAATATTGATAACTTGACTAAATAATAATTGTAATAATTCAATACGACACATGACGTCTACATCAAGCTCAAGTCAGAAGACAGCTCAGTCTTTGTATTTCAGTTGTTCATAAGTCTGTATTTTATACTTTTATTGAGTCTAGATTGATGTAAACTGTGTCATGCTGGGCTCTTGAGATTTCTATCCGAATTCTGGCCGAATTTTGCCTACAAAAATCCTATAAATAGGCCTAGAATTCTCTCATTTCAAATCATCCAATCTTCTTTTCTTTTCTCTCTTAGGCTCAGATAAGCCATACCCTTCCCATCTACTAGCCACAAGCTTCCTAAGTCTCGAGTGCTCAGCATCTCTCAGTTAGGAGTCTTGTGCAAGAGTTGAAGAAGTCGCTTGGACAATTCCAAGCAAATCGCCACTGCGATCCTCTGTAAGAAGTTAACGTGCTCTTCTGAAGAAAAGGCACGGGTTGTAAACTACTATTTCATAAATAGTGGATTTAATCCTGAGCTAGAGTTCTCAGGCCTGGACTAGTCCTCCACGAGGGAAACCAGGTTAAAATCGGCTGTGTCTGCGTATGCTCTCTTGATTCTCTCTTTATTTTCCACATTTACTCTGATTGGTTTTATTTGTGATAGAGTTGATTTTTTAATTAGATATTATCTCTATACACTCTATTCACCCCCCTCTAGAGTTGCCATCTGTTCTTCAGCTATGTGACTGTATTTCTACCTTGACTAACTCGACCTTCCTTCAATTCTAGATCTTTTAATTGCGACCTCCTAACCCATTTGCAATTTGAATAATGATCTAATGGTTCCTCTATATTCATCTAGAAGACTATCTTCTCTCCGGAATTGTGTTCCTAAATTATTTTTACTGGATTCTTTAATTAATTTTATTTTATGCTTTAACTTGATCCTCTTTATTTTTGTGCATTAATTATCACCTCGTAAACTCCCACCTACTATTTTTGATCTTTTGGCGTCCCTTACCGTGATTTGGATAGTTGGGGTACAACACTAAACTTTTCCTTCCAACAAATTTCATATGTAAGACCTAGACGAGCCCACCTTCATGTAGATTTATCATGTCCCACTAAAATACGTCTCCTTGTACACTATTTTCATGATATAATCTTCTAATCAAATGGCTAAACCAAAACCTCTACCATGACCCCAAAATACTTCCCGACTTCAGTTAAGAGATCCAACCTTGACTCAATCCCTTAACCCGATATGTGAATATGTTCTACGAAATCCCTTAATGCTGAACCTTGTGCCTTATCGTGATTGTTTGACCATTGTCCCATCACACTACTAGTTTAATTCTTGTAAGTTGGGTAGAATACCTCACCACTTAGCAAACCTTTTTCCGTATGAACCACATTGGTAAGTTCACTTAGACTATAAAATCAGAGGACCTTACCTTATCTAGTATACCAAGCCATAAATGAGGAAACACTAGGACAATTGTATAGGCCCAAAATTCGGGCGAGCCTTGATTTTAAAAGATCTTGGACTATTTAAAATTTCCTTCATCAGTACTTCCCTTGCTCATATTTTGACTATCTAATGCTGCTAATGTAGCTTCAGTTTTGCAAGCTTATTTTTTTACCAAGCTTGATCATGACATATTTTATTGGGTGCACCCACTAACATATTGTCTAATCAGAACCGGTGCATGATGGTCTGATCAACCTATTGCAATTTGGTTCGCTTATCATATCTTATTCTATACGGATGGAGACATAATCAAACCTGCCTTAGGGTCTCTTCCGCGACAGCCTTGACAATTCTCTTTTGAATTAATTTCGCCGCCTATGAACCCCGCAATTCGTACTCAATATATAACACCGTCTTTGAAACCTTTGTTGTTCTTGTCTTTTACTTATTTTGGAAAGACAAGGCATTGTACTTGCTAGATAAACTCAAGGTATCATCTTTGGTTGCCCAATCGGTTAATTATACCCAAATGTAGATAGCCACCGACCGACTCATGTGGCTGTATCCTCGCCTTTAACTACTACTCGTTCCTTAACCCTAGAATTGTTATCGTGTCCTCCCAAGTATTCTTGAGCACTCAAGAATGATTCTAATTGTTCACTTAATCAAACCCTCGACCAAGACGATTAGTATTCAGTTCTCCCTTAAGGGATCACATTTCCTAAATGTCTAATTTATTCTCTTTGGTCTACTCAAATCCTTACTATTTCCTAAACTGGATTATCAAATTTTGTTACCATCACTAGCAACTCTTATTCAATTCCATAACCATGATATATTTTTGTATATATCGACTCCCCAAATTTTCTAATGCATGGTTATGTTGAACGCCATTTTATTACCTCCTCCAAAATTTAATTGCATTTTGGTATTGACGAACTCTTCCTATCCCTCAACCCTATCTACCCTATTAATCCTAAATTTCGAGGACGAAATTCTTGTAAGTTGGGTAGGATGTAAAACCCCCTATTTTTTTTATTGGACTTAAAAATGAATTTATACAATTTATGGTTTTATTTATTTTTTTTAGAAGGACCTTAGCTACTGTTGAATTTTGTAACACAAGACTACCATGAATTTTGGCACGAAAAATGTAGCAGTGTGCCTTGACTAGTAGATTAGCCATGCCGGGGGAAGCGTAGCCATGGTGATGACCAAACCAGGAAAAACCAGACAGAGTTGTGAATGGACTTATTTAAAGTATTTTAATTAAATATTATTTTATATATTAATTTTTAGATGACCCGGTTTGTCCAATTCAGTCTGAACTGGGCCCGAACCAAATTTTAGCCCATGTAAGCAGGTAGTGTGACCCAATTGTGGCCATGTAGACATATTTTATGTACGTAGAAATATTTTCTAACTTATTTTAGAATTTTATGTACAAGTTCTAATTATTTAATTATGTGTAAAATTATTGGTATTTTTATTATTAAATAATATTTTATAAAATGGTACATTTTTTTGGACCCGGATAAGGGTGTGTGGTACAGTTCACCCATAGGAGCAATTTTTTATTATTTTTTAATATTAAAGTTACTTTGTGAATATTTAATAAATATGCTTATTGAGATGTTATTATTATTTTAAGTTGATTGAATTTATATATATATAGATAAGTTTAAATATATTAAATATTGGATATGAGACATTTAAATTGTTATTGGGATTTTTATATAGATTTATGGTGCATATGTATGGATATATACATATACATATATAGATATAGATATATATATTTAAAATATTTTGATTTTGAAAAGATAAAGCAAAAGCAAAAGAAAAAGAAGAAAAAAAGCATAAGGGGTGGTCGGCCCCACCCGACCACCCACAACTAAATAGCAGAGGCAGCAGCATGTATGCTTGGCCGCCCTATATTATTAGCAAATAGTAGCTATTAGGCCGACCTTATATGTATATATATACACACACACACACACACACACACACACACACACACACACACACACATATATATATATATATATATATATATATATATATATATATATATATATATATATATGTTAACTCAAAAAAAACCTAATCTCTCCTCCTCCACTTTCCTTCCTTCGTCCTCTTATCTCTGTTTCCGTACTTCTCCTCGGCGTGCGTGCCAGCCTCGTCGGAGCGACAGCATCTCCGCCTCCCGGTCGTCACGACGACGACAACAACAACACTTTTCCACTTTAAGGTATCCCACTTCCCCGATCGATATCTCCCTTATTTTAACTCCGTTTTAGATCCATAAATTCTTGTAGAAAGCCCACATAGCCCTCTATCATCCCCTTTAAATAGATTTATTTATTCTGCAGTAAATTTCAGTTTTAATTAAATTAAAAATCTCAAAAAAATCAGTTTTTATAAACCTTAAAAAAAACCCGTACGAGGTACGTCTCGACAAACCGGGCAACCCCATCGCAAACCGAGAGTACCAAAAGGTCCGTATTGACTTTGCGGACGTGCGGGCTTTGACGGAATTCAAATTGGTTGCGAGTGCGCGACGAATTTGACCCGTATCCGTCAAATTTATTTTTCGTATCGGGCTTTTCGGAATTTCCCAATTACTTTGTGCACACTCATCATATCGCGATGAAACTTGTGCCATTAGACTCGAAATATTTTTCTGGTCCTATGAACCAAGTTTGGTCCGATTCTGAGACCGTTGATCGGAACGCTATTTTGGCGGGCCCACAATCCCACTCAACGGGCGATTTTGTGCACAGCCCATCGGAATCCAAAATTGGACATACCGTTGGGTTTGTCTCATCAAAATAAATCTGTAGACATGTAGTTTGACGACTTTAGAGACCGTAGGTTCTAGCACGTATTTTGGTACAAAGCGGGTCCAACGGCGGACATCGTTTTGGCCCAAAATTACGATTTTGCCCCTGTTCTAGAATTTAACTTTTGGATAGGCGTTTCCTAGGCATATTTTTTATTCCAAACTCGTTCGTGATGTTTGTTTCAGCATCCAGAGCTTCTTGTGGATTTTGACTTTCGTGTTGACGATTCTGATTGTTGGATTTTGTTACTTCTCGCACCACCCTCAGGCAAGATACCTTGCCTTATTTACTGTTTATAATTAGATGCATCTTTATTTATTTATTTGGTGCAAATTTATTGTCTATTTCTTTCAGTTGGATCCATGATTTGTTTTTTATAGTTTCTTGTCTACTTTCAGTATTTCTCTTTCTTGCCTTTTAAAATGCATGTGGACCTAGTTCTAGTGGACTACCTTTTGTTAGTGAACCTTGGGAGGGTGAAGATAGTTAGATGTATGGGCTACCCAAAACCAAAGGCCGTAGTAATTGCGTACTACGGTAGTCGAGTCACGAGGGTCACTAGTCTCGAGCTTTATGGACTGATGGGTCACGTGGGCCGCTAGCCGCGAGTTATGCCGGCTGATGGTATTGGTACTTGACGTGTGCGTGTTGTGAGTTATTACCTTGTCCTGGAGGATTCAACCTTCACCTGCCCATACATCAATATGTCTTCTAAATTGCTTACTAGAAAGGTTAGGAGACCTTAGCAAATTTTATGTTCCAATCACGGCATGGAAAAATGTCACATCGTGGAATAGTAAGTTACCCCTTGTCCTTGTTTGGTTGTAGGGGTACCCTACTGTTTGATGATGGGATATTGAGCCGTGTTATGGTTTGGACACTTTTACTTTATCTTTATTTTATGGTGCATTTATATTCAGTTTATATGGCATGTTCTTCCTGTATCTTGTTACGCCCCTCTGAGGACCTGGTTATCTCTCCAGGTGTGTGTGCTTCTGTGATATTGCAGGTGTTTTAGCCGAGGTCGCGATCTTCTCTATTCATTCAGAGATGACATGTCTTGGGTCTTCCTTTGCTACTTCTGCCAAATTATTTCGGTTTCCATTGTATATTTTTCTTACTTGTTGGTAGTGGATTTGTCTCCGCCCAACATATTATACAAAGACTTATTACAGTAATTTTATGATATTTTTTATTCTTCATTTGTGGATGAGATTAGATTACTCTTGGTTTTCTGCATTTTACAGCTTATGTATTCATACGTGGTTTCCATATATTGGAGTATACTTCGTATGTATACAGCTGGCATGTCGATGTACCTAGTCCTACGTATTTTGGGACTGGGGCATTACATGTCGGACACGCCCAGCCTTCGTCGTTAGACATGATGAAGTAAGCTGTACCAAACTCTAGGGAAACTACAAGTCCAGATAAGAATGAATATAAACCACAACATCTATAATATTGAATCCCAGAATCAAGTACAACTATGAATTATTACATTTTCCAACAAAATAAAATATAAAACTGAAGTCTCTAATACAAAGTCCAAATGAAACTAAAAAGGAAGGTGCTAAGCCTCATCGGCCTCTAATTCCAGAGCAACACCAGCTCGCTCAAAGGTACCTCCAGGCTCCTGCCCATAATAAGTGTCACAAATAACCTCCATCTCACCTGCAACATAACCTAGTCAGGAGCGGAGCTAAGTATAACCAAGGAAATGAACAAGAACAACATGAAGATAAAATATGAACAAGCAATGAATCTCTAAACAGGAAACTAGAACAAGCATTCTGAAATGAAATAATACTGTATGAAAGGAACCTAAAATGTAACCTGGTACCTGAACATAAATATACAAGGAGCCTGACATGTGTGATATATTTGAAATACTTCCAGAGTGTGTGATCGGCTTGGGTAGAACATGGAACATGGCACAGGCATGAAGGTACGACTTAGGGCCTGCGTGCACAGTGCGAGGCCTAAACTATTAACATGAATTGTAACTCGAGTGTGATCACACATCTGTAGTATTTTCCCTCCCAGATACAAGCAAACTCATGGAACAAGACACAAGACAAGACAGTGTAATATCGTGTCCAACATGAAGGTACAAGCATGAAATAAATGCACAAGACATGAAGTAAATAAGCAAATCCGAGGAGTATACTTGCCTTGCTCAGGGTGATCAAGTAGGGATAGTAGATCTGGATATCCTCCTGTTTAATTGATACAATTTGGTTAATTTCTATACAAGTCCTATTTTAGTGATTACAACTTCTAAACATACTGTGCTATAGGGTATCAATATTATTAGCTATACTCTAAGCTAGTTAAGATGTCTAAGTTACAATTATCTATGTACTGCCATATACTGCACATATATTCAGTTTACCAAGTACTTAGCTATTAGACAAGTTTGACAACTTCAAAGGATAACAGTCCTTACAACTAACCATACAGCATTCTACCTTATCAATAGAGAACAACCAACTACCTTTCATAATATACTTCTTAATCCTAACTTGAAAGTGGTTTACTGTCCACTCAACCCTTCATCTAATGAACCCTTACTGAACAGATCAAACTTAGAGATACCTTTAATATAGGTTCCCCAATTAGCCTTCAATAAACCATCATCTGTAAGATTAGGTTGAGGTAAGATGAAGTATATCAGTAATAGTAGGTATCCTCTAATACAACTTGTTCAGTCTTCCATTAAAATGGATCCTCAGCCTAAACCCATCAGTTCCTTTAATCAAGTAAAGCCCAACTTCAACCTACTAACTGTACTGCCTCAAGCTGAATGCAGATGCTGCTAACAGATGGTATCAAAATACACTAGTAGCAGTCTAAAAGTAACATCTAAGGACTGATTTGCATGAATCAGGTCATAAGGATTTGTGAGAATCGACTGTAAACTCTAAGCACCTAATCACAGGGTCACTTTATTCCAAGTTCATATTACCTTACTGATATCCTCTTAACTGTCCTACAGTTCATTGGTACACCCATCCTTAATTTGCATTAAAAAGTATAACCGAGCAACTTACTGCAGAGTATCCCCTGATACTCGACCAATCCTGTGAAAATCTAAATCTCAGATAACTTGAGATCCCAAACTGTCTTCAGGGAGTATCTACAACATTCCCTAACTGGAAAAAAAATCAGAGTTTGTAGGATAAAAGGCTAACTGCAAAGAAATTAAACGCCAAATCTAGCATGTAGACTACTACAGCTCTACCATCATTCCCAGGTAACTTGACACCTCCACACAGTAAAATATAATTATCCTTAACATACTAAAAAGTCAAGATCACATATCAACCTATTATTCCAATTCTAACAGGAAGAAGTCAAATGCCAGTTAAAACAACAACAAGTGAAATGGTTCTAGGTAATACTAACCTACTATTGACATACAATTCAATTGGAATGATATACAGAACAAAAATTTATGATACTCATAAGTTCTCAAGTTTCTCAAAAAGTTTGCAAATACCTAACTAACTCTCTGCAGTTAGTGGCTAGCATCATCTCAATTTACAGTCCTCAACATCAAAAGTTATCATCTAACTCTAATATACTCAGAAATATGATGAACCCGATATTAAGTATACTATTTGTCAAAGAAACACCCAGGTAAGACTCATTATTCGACTCCTTAACCAAACCTTCACATAACCAAACAGTAAGAAACAGGACATCTGAACTTCAATCGGGTAATCGAGATACTCACTCGATTAAGGGTGTCTGAACGCTTTGTGAGATGATCGATCTTTGATAACTCAAGATCTGTATCCTCAGATCTGAATAATTTGGAAAAAAGAATCGATCAAACGATCAACAAGCCTGATACCCAAAATTTGAGCACAACAAGGAATTTAATCAATCGATAACGTTACTCACTCAATTGGTCATTTGATGAAGCAACGAAATGATCAATCGATCACCGATCCAGTTTCTCCAGATCTAGATCAAAATGAAGATAATAATTGAGTTAAAATAATCAATCCATATCGGACAACATCCATCTCCAAATCTAGGACAGTAGAGAAGAAATTTATAGATCGATGTTCAGATCAAGAAAAGTGTCGGGGATGTAGTTTGATAGAAAACTAACGACTCACTTAATTTCAAAGACAAACGAGTGCTGCGATGATCTCCGGAGGAAGCCAATCCTCGTCGATGCTGATGGAAGGGATGACCTAGCCTCGCGCTTGAATCGTGTCGCTCCTTGCCACTCCCTGCCTCTCTGCCATTGTTTTTCTCGAACAGAGCTTGGAGTAATTGGAAGGAAAATGAAGAACGTGGAGGTTACAACAGAATGAGAGTGGGGATCGATCGAGATTTATAGGCACTTGTGATAGAGGTGGGAGATTTGAATTCGCCTCTGAATTGTAACAGAAATTCAAACCTCCCTACCCGAACTTCCAATGATTTCACAGTTGATCGAACAAGGAGAAATTGAAAAGAAACAAAGAATTTGGGAAAAATTGAGTATCCCTTGTTCTCTAGACTAAAGGTTAGGGCTTTAGTATAAAAATGGGCTGGGCTTAAGAATCTCAATCCAAACATTAAATAAAATTGACCAATTACAAGCAAATTGGCTTAGAAAAATTATTATTTCTATTTAACTCAAAGATTATTATTTATATAAAAATATTATACCAAAATATTCGGAAAGTGGGGTTACAAATAATCCTAGTTGAGTCGGATTGAGTTAGAATATAGAAAGGCCTTAACGTTGGTTTAGACATGTTACATGATGTGCTTTCAATATTAACACTCATTCCATCGTCCCGTTGCTTGGGAGAAGGAAAAGTTGGTATGTTACCATAAGACTATGAACTTAGCATAGTCATAGACGTCGTACGATATAAATGCTTGGTAAAGCATGCACGGTCCCATTGTCCAATGTTTGATAAAGTATTTATTGTCCTACCATCCAATGCTTGGTATAGCATAATTGTCCCATAGTTTCAATATACGTTTCCATGTTGCAAGGCTTGTCATAGCCTTTTTTCGGTCCTACGGTTCTACGGATTGATATAGCCACATGTTCCCACTGTCTCAAGACTCATCGTATTGAGAATGACTTGGGCGATAATGTCAAACAAAACACAAATCAGTTTAAGGTACAAGACACGGTTGGTCCAATAAAAAGTAAGCCACGGGCTTTGACACTTCATAAAAACATGACTTATTCAAATTGAGCATAAGGGCTATCAAAATAGTCGTCCCCGAGTTAAGTCAAAAAAAAGTATGGTAACACTGAAAGTTGAAATGATACGATAAAACTAAAAAATATGTCATAACTGTAGGTCAGTTGCCGAGGCAATCCCTGGTTTGGACTTTGCAAAGAATTATGAAAAGTAAAGAAGTAAAGAAAAGGAAGAAAGTTATGATGGTTAGGCCATGCATTTACATTGATTCTAGACGTTCTCGTAGGTGCGTGTTCATGGACAACTTATGTACAAGATTTCATGCCCTCGATTCGGTAGTCTGGGACCATAGGACCGTATCAGCCTAGGAGGAAAGTAAGGTAGTTAGGTAAGAATACGCCGCAGTGACTCGAGGACTTGAGAAGGGCTAGCTACCCTTGGCTGCAAAGGTCTCGTCTATACCACCTATATGTCCAAGATGGCTTAAATTGCCAATGACCTTTTATATAGATAATTTGGTGCACTGAGCGGCGATCTACATACTTGGTGTTGGTCGAAACAAAAAAAGTGCAAGTATGGCATGAGTTGTGTCAAGAAGGTATGTACGGTTGTAACACTAGTATGGAGCCTAAGATTTGGCTATAAGTAAAGACACGTGCTTCGGTACGAGATGTGGCATCAAGTATTAAGTTGTTTACTCAGAGTTGTATAAGTTGGGCTTTGAGTCGTTTTAAGTTAAGGTAAGAAGGGTCTCAAGGCAAGTTTGGTTAAGTCATATTAAGTTATGAGACAGCCTCAATATGGAAGCACGTACCGAGTTTATGGCATGACCAAGTTGTTGCATTTCAAATATGGGCCGAAAGGTAAGCACGAGTTAATAAGTTGACGTTGTTGGCACGATAATGGTCTTGAGGCACAAGGATAAAAAAGTTATTGGTGTGAGGGCACGGTAATGGTCTATGACACAAATTAGGCCTCACATCTATGTCCTCAAACTGATCCTAAGGCAAGATTAGAAAGACAATCAAAAACTAATATGCTGCACAAACTAAATGAGCGTGTTGGTTTTATACGGGTGGGCGAAGAGCTCACACCACCAGTACGGTTGGTACTGACCACCCAACAGTTTTCATGCGTAGGTTACATGTATCTGCTTGTCGAGGCGAAGCTCGCTTGGACGCGCTGAGGTATGAAGTTCCTTGGCATTTTGAGGCATACGGCCGTACTGAAGTATTCACCTATACGGGACGTAATGTATGGATATCGCCTTCTGAAGCATTCACTTGTTCTTTATGGTGTATTAAGAGATGAAAGAGAGCAGAGTGACTTGTAAACTGTAAAACCCCCAAATTTATAAAATGTTTTTTTATTTAATTTATCTATTTTTAAATTTTATTTGTATGGTAAATATATTGACTATAAATACAGTATAGGCATATAAGCCTTCTTATATATTGAGATGTAAAAAAATAAAATAAAATAAGCCTGATGACATTTTCTATATATTTGCTAAATATTTTTATATATATAACTTTATTAGAATTTTATTTATAGTTTACCTTGATTTTAGTAAATTATAATGATTTATTTGGAAAGAAAGGTATACATATTATTAGTCTTTTAAAATATATAATAATAAAAATGAATATATGTACAAAATATATGAAAATACATTTATTGAAATACTTTAGATTTTATAAGCAAATTTTTCTTAAAATTTTTATTTGTTGTTTTATTTATTTATTTATAAATATGTATACAAGTAAAAAAAAAGAAAAAAAAGTGAGTTGTGTTGAACAGTGCACCGCACTGTTCATCACCATGCCCAACCCGAGCCTCTATGTGAAAACAGAGAGCTTAATCCTTTGTGAATCAAAAGGAAAAAAAAAAAAAAATCTAAATCTTGGATTTAAATCCAACAAATCCTATCCAAATCTCTCTGCTCCTAATCAAAAACAAAATCCTCTAATCCTATAGGAAACCAATATGTATATACACCCGATCCTAGTATTCTTCAAAAAATCCCCTCGTGAACATCCCCATTATGTCGTATGACATCGCGCAGACCCCTACCGACTACCCAGATCATTGCACACCGCCGACTGGATCGCCGGTGGGGCGCCCCAAACCGTAGCAACGTACAACGACCGTGTAGCAGTGGCGCCGGCCCGCCGCAGCCTCGTGCGTGCGACTGAAGTGTCTGTCGCTGCAACTGCAGTATAACAGCAACCATTGTACAGGTCCGACTTCCAGGTACGATTTCTCCTTCCTCTCACGATCACTTTTTGAACCGATTGGTTCCTCGCGATCCCAACATATACATATTTAACCTTTGTTAGATAGTTTGATTTTAAATAGATCGAACCAATAGACAAATAGGGATAAAGTTTTCAAAAAATTTGTTTTTTGTTAAAAAATAGAACATAGAAAGTAGAGCCTAACCCCGACTTGGAAGGCCAATATTGGTCAATCCAAGGAGAAACCTAGAAAACCACCTGAACAAACTTATAGACAACTTATAAGGCTACGAAACCCTCTTTGTAGAATTTGATTTCATCGTCTATGCATCGAATAATCTGAATTCAAAAATCTAGAAAAATAGTGTTTCAAAATAATAATTTTTAGAAAATATTTTCGATATGGCGTATGCTCCAACAAACCGGGCGACGTGGTCGTAACTCATAAGCATTGAAATACGCATATAGATGTTGTCGACGTGTGGAAATCGACGGAACTCAATTCGTTGTGCGTGCGTGACGAAATCGAAATGTATCCGTCGAGATATTTCATATTGGTCACTTTGCAAACTAGACCATAATTTTGTGCATGTTCGTCGTATTGAGATAAAACTTGTGCCAACAGGACCGTATCATTTTTTGGGTCCTATATGCCAAGTTTGGTCCGATTTTGAGAAGATCGAACGCCTTTTTGGCGGACCCGTGACCCCATCCAACGGACAAAATTGTGCACGGCCTACTGGAATCCAACTTTGGACATACAGTTGGTTTCGTCTCCTCAAAACGGATCCGTAGACATATAGTTTGACGACTTTGGAGATAGTAGATACTGGCACGCATTTTGGTACAAAAAGGGTCTAACGACGGACATCGTTTTGATCCAAAATTATGATTTTGCCCCTGTTCCAGAATTGGACTTTTGGAAAGGCGTTTTCTTGACATATCTTTTATACCAAACACGTTCGTGATATTTATTTCAGCATCCGGAGCTCTTTGTGGATTTTGACTTCCGTGCTGACGATTCTGACTGTTGAATTTTGCTACATCTCGTACCACCCTCAGACAAGATATCTTGCCATTTGCTGTCTATTTATTTTAGCTCATATTTTATGTATTTACTTATTATTTACTTTCTGTAAAATAAACTGTGATACATGGCATAATTTGATAGAATCTTACTATTCAGTTCTATTTCCTACTATGTACTATTTTCTTAAATATTGAACTTAGATTTAAGGGACCACCCTTTGTGTGTTGCATTCATAGGCATTGACACATTTATACCATGTTGTTACGAGTCACATATAGAACTCGGAATGCACTTCCTGGCCACCAGTACGTATAAGCCGTGCAATAGAATTAATCGCTAATAGTGTTTGCATGATTAGTTTGACTTAGCGGTTAATAGAGGTTCTGTATTGTGGATACGACATAGTAGGCATTAGGCGGAGAGGACAATACCTTAGCATATGGGCTACTATACAATTTACTTTCCGTAACCCATGAGCTCCGTCGGAGAAGCGTGTGAGATTACCCATGGATACTGACGGCCACTGACATTCTGCGAAACATTATGCTCTCCTAGGCCTCTGGTGCCCAAGGAGGGACTATGTCGATCCCATTTTAGCCAGGGCCCATGCGTAGGAGGTTTGTTCTTAAAATTGTATTTCATCTAGATTGGTTAGGCTCCCTTATCCGTTAGGTATGAGTACTCTTGGTTTGGATACTTGTATTTGATCGCGGCTTGGAACAGTAACTTATCGCGAACTAGTTTGCCACATCTTGTCTTTGTTTGGTTGTAGGTGTGGCTCACTACTCTGATGAGAAGGAACTGAACCTTGTTGGGTCCAGATACCATATTGGATTCATGACTTGGAAAGATACTTCATCGTGGGTTAGTGTGCCGTCTCCTGTCCTTGTTTGGTTGACGGGATGGTACACTAATTCAAGGGTGAGTATTGGACCATGTTATGATCCGATTGCCTTATTATTGAGCAGTATTTTTTTAGTTTATATGGCATGATATTATGTATCTTGTTACGTCCCTGTGAGGACCTCGTGATCTCTCCAGGTGTGTGCTATTGTCTTTTCATAGGTGTTCTAGCCAAGGCGTGATCTTCTTTATTCCTTCGAAGATGATTTCTCTTGGATAGTCATTCGCTTCGCTTGATATTTTGTCTCATTTGTATTTATTTTTGTTCATATAAACAGTTGGTAGTAGATTTGTCTCCGCTCAACATCTTGTACAATGATAACTCAAAGTTGATTTGTGACATATCTTATATTCTTTCATTTATGGATGGATTAGATTACTCTTGGTTTACTACATTTTACAGCTTATGTATACATACAAGATTTTCATATATTAGAGTATACTTTGTATACATGCAGCTGGCATGTCTATGTACTTAGTCCTAAGTATTTTGGGACTGGGGAGTTACAGCCGTATTGAAGTCTTCACCTATACGGGACGTAATGTATGGATATCGCCTTCTGAAGCATACGTTGGTTTTTTATGGTATATTAAGAGATGATAGAGAGCAGAGTGACTTGTAAACAGAGAGAAAAGTGAGCTTGAGCGACTTGTAATCTTGGCCTTGTGTCCCATTTGTAATCTTTGTTTCAGAATCAATAAAAAGCTATTTGTATGACTTATGTTGTTTCAACTTTCCGCTAGTGATATACTATTTATTCAATATTTCTGCTTCAGGACTTCTTTGCGATGATCCTGTCGCTTAGCCTGTGATCGGCTGTTACGGAACCCGCCTTGCGAGAGCGCAATCTAGGCTCACGCGGTATCATGCCTTAGCGAGGACGATCGCTCCTTCGAGAGCGGAGCGTGACAGTTCTCATACGCATATTTTGTGTTTCTGGTTATATTGGTTCATTTTCTTGCTTTTTTATGTGTATTTTATATTCTAAAAATGACATGTATATTATATATATTGCTACTTCCCTTCTGAGAACCTGGTGATCGCTCTAAGTTTTGCTGAGCTGCTATTGTAGATAGATGGATATTTTTTGATTGTGTCTCTGCGATTCAGGTATCGCTAGTGGTATCGTTTATCTTCTTCCATATTCTATATTTTTATTCATGACATTATCTGCAATATATTGTCTAGTTTTGATAAACTTATTTTGTTCTTACGAGTTTACTCGAACATATATGCTAGTGGGCTGCAAACCATGATACGTATTATTCATTCTTACTATTTATACTCTATGTGGATTGAGATATAGTAATATGATAGTACTAGTGCTTTATGGTTAGCTTTACCCTACAAATTGACAGTTTATACGTATTCGATTAGACATCCTATTGTGCTACTTCATTCCCTAATGTGCTGACATCCTAATTCCACAGGTGTAGGGAGCAGATTGGATGTGCTGAGGCATTAGAGCTCGACTGACAATTTGAAATTGTTTGGCTGGAAGATGTGTTCTTTTGTATATAAAAGACATAATGTGTGGAACACCGTTGTTTCTATTAGTTTCATGAGTTGTAAGCCTTGTGGAAAAGTTCTTTGTAATGAGATACAACATTGCATTCGAGTTATTCTTTTGTCCTAGAGACATTATAAATATTCTAAAAATTATCAATAAAGAGACCTGTTTTTCATATATCTTTTGTCTATCAACTTTTTTTTGCTTATTTTTGCTACAATGATTTTGTTTTTAAGACTGATTTATTGTCACTCCTGTTTTCCGTTATACGTAATTTCAGTATACGTGTACGGATTTCTGACATTTTTTGGGTAAATCATATTTAAACTTGTCTCACTTAGCCTTGTATTGGTTTAATCTTGGCTTGGTTTAGTTTTGGTTTGGTTCATTATGTCATGTTAACTTGGCTTGGCTTGGTATGGTTTGGGTTGCTTTGAGATGAGAAGGATTGGTATATAAACCAACTTCTCTCTCTCCTCTCATTTATTTCTTCATTAACTCTTCTCCTCCTTCTCCATTACTCCTCCCACCAACCCAAGGCAAGTGCAACTTGCTCCATGGAGTACGATTAAGATATCTAATTTTTATTGTTCTATTCTCTTCCTTGTATGATTCTAAGCATCTTTAGAACTTGGGATTTTCGATTTTGATAGATATATTTTTGTAAATCTAAGTTTTAAAATTTTATTTTTTTGGTTTTAATCTATTAAAACTTGGTATTTATGAAAACTAATGGTTACATATTGTGGAGAATTCAATTCTACCCAATTTTGGCTTATGAACTACTTGATTTCGATTTATTTTGAGTAAGTTATGGCATTTCTTGTGTTCATACATTTCCCACACATTCGGTGCTGTCGGGACGATGAACAGTGCCATGCACCCGCTTGTCGTGCATCCGTCCCCGTGTGTCGTGCATCCGTATTCTGTACGTTTCGTGCACCGCACACCTGCATGATTCGTTTGCTGCGCACTGTGCATCCGTGCGTTGTGGGCCTGCGTGCCTGCGTGATTCATTTGTCGCGTACCCGTGCGCTGTGCATCCGTGTGTGTCATTCTTCGACCCAAAAAATTGCTCATCCTCACATCGATTTATCCGAATCGTTCGTCCTCGCTGGGGCTTAATACCGTACGAGTCTGGAGTTACACTCGTACAAGGCAAGATGACAAGTTCTCAAATTGTTATCTTTGATTTGATATTTGCAACGAAAGAAAAAATAGTATAAGAAACAATTCTCTTTATTGACAAATGAACTGAGGTTACAAAGGCTTCCAATAGCCCAACTGAATTTGCTAGATTAGCTTAAAATACTCAGGTTCTCTCTTGCCAATAAAGGATTTCACCGTTCCATACATCATGTCTTCTATATCTCGGCCGCATCATCCAGTTGCAAGTCCGAGCGTCAATGCGGTCGCATGCCTCAATGCGCTACGACATTCCTTGCCTCAGTGCGTTCAAGCGAAGCTCCATCGCGAGCAGACCATTTTTTGAACCTGCTAGCAAACTAGTGGGGGATTAGTACTTTCGTCCTCAATATACTGATCAAAGACCCACTTTACTAAACCGATATTATGTAGTGTATTGAATCATGCAACATACAAATTTAGTGATCTTTCTATCCTTGCGTTAGGGTGAGTTTTATGGCATATTCGAAACCAATAAAGCATGTTATCATGGCAAGCATGTTATCGATGATTAGTATAAGCAAGCAGGCGACCAATAGCACTCCCGTATTGTTTCGTGACTTCGTACCAACATCGACGCACTCGTCCTTGCACCGACGCAATGTGAATACGCCTAATTCCTTCTATATCATGTTATAAGTGCTCTATGTAGGATCTTTGTGTGCCTGTACTTTCAGCTCATCGGCCCCTATCTATATGAAGATCACTGACATTTACCATGTCAGAATGGACTTATGTTCCTTAAAATGCATTGCGATGTAACCCATTCAGCCTAGGTTATGAGCCTTACTGAAAGTCCTGCATTGCTCGTGCTCCCTTAGCCATGATAAAAATTCCTCCTAGGCCGAACAATCCTGATGCCTCAACACGCCTGTTCGAGGAAACGAACCCGTGCATGGGTTAATTCACCATCCATTTGATCATGCAACTCGCATCTAAGCATACAACCAAACATAATCTGAGTCCGAAACTCAAACTTCGTATTGTTCCGTATTTCTCGCATTCATTCCATGTTCTCACATTCTTTGTACGATTCCGTTCTTTCGATGTTTTAACACCTCGATTTGATATCCAAGTGAACGACTCAAAGGTCCCAAACAATCCAAGCAATCATACTAAGACTTAACGTTCAACGATACGTGATTCATGCATTCGATGCATGCTCGATACTATCTTTCAATATGCTAGACTTATGTTCATTTCCACCGACTTGTGCACTGAGGCATGCCTCGATTGAGTATTCAATGCTATGTGACTTTGTGTACTTGATGCACTCGTCGATACGGTCTTTCAATGTTCTATCCTTCTAACTCGTGCACGGGAGCACGAAACGACTCGTGCACTAAAGCACTTGCCGATACAGTTATCCTATGGTCTTATGGCTTTCGTACCGAGGCGTTCGCCTTTGCGATATTCAATGTTCAATAGCGATTCGTACATTTGATGTACGTTTCATTTCAATTGTTCTATCTAGTGTTCGACACGCACTATGTGTCATGCCCCGCTCCCGTAGGAGCAATCATCCTCGCTAAGGCGTGATGCTACACGAGCCTAGATTGTACATGTTCAAGGCGGTTCCATAACGGTCGATTACAGGCTAAGCGACGGGGTCGTCGCATAGAAGTTTCAAGCAGAAACATTGAATAACAACAGCAAAAATTTGAAAGCAAAACAAAAGTATTCAAAATGCTCATTTTTATTGATATTGAATATAAGATTACAAAGGGAGCAAGGCCAGATTACAAGTCTCTCAGGCTCACTTTTCTCTCATATTACAAGTCACTCTGCTCTCCCTTAATTTTTAATACAAGCTTCAAGGCGACTGTAGGAGCGTAAAAAGTGCTTCATGGACTTAGTCAAAGCAGTTGAGAATTTTACGCGAGTTACTCTCTACGCAAGCTACTCTTTACGCTAGCTACTTTACGCGGGAGTTATTCATTGAACTTTACGCTGGGGACAGACTGTCAGGCCGCATTTAATGCCAGATATTTGATCTGACAGAATGATTTTTCTGACAGCATGCAGCACAGGAGTCGAGAAGATTGTATTTACACCAACCCCGATACTCGTCGTATAGTGTGCAGATGAGGCTATTTTACGCTCAATAAAACTGCTTCTTTTACGCATGATAGCTATTCGAGCTTTTACGCTCAAGGCTATTGTGGGCGTAAAGTTTATTTGGGCTACTTTTTACGCTCAAGGCTATTTTATCAGCCACTTTACGCGAGAAGTCTATTTTTCGGCTATTTTATGCCTAGTCTACTACTTTACGCTGGAAGTGTATTTTGGGTCATTTTTACGTCCAATTATTTCTGGCTACATGGGAATGTGGTTTGCTTACGTGGCTTTCATGCCACACTTATCGAGGGACGTGTGTACGTGCCCTCCTTATTTTGTCGAAGTAGTAGGACACGTGTCACCATGCGTAGAGATTAAAGCTCTACATGGGACACGTGTCATCACACGTAAAGTTCATAGATGACAGTTGCTAGCGTAAAACTCCAATTTGAATGCTCTTTACGCATGATGTGTTTTAGTCTATAAATAGACTTATTTTCATAATCAAAGGATCATCAGAGAGATAGAAGAGGAGACTCTGAGTGATAATTCCCAGAAGCATTTCTTTCACTTTTTCTCAAGAACAAGGTGAAGCAAAGCAAGAAAGCATTCGACTGTGCCATCAGTGCCGTTGCTCGATACCTTTTCGGTGAATTAGTTCTTCCGATTGTTCGTCTTCTTCAAGCAGGTATTCTTCTTCATCATCATCGTGTGGTCCAAGGAACAAAGTGATCGCTCTCAGATCAGACTTCTACAGTAATACTTCCCAGAACAATTTGTACTTTTGTATTTTTTCTAATTTTCTTTCAAAAGCCAATTTTAGGTATTTTGTTAAGTAAAACAAAATGGCGACTCTGCTGGGGACGACTTTCTCCTCTGACGAGAAAGCAATTGCTCAATATGATGATGTGTCAGTCGGATCGACAAAGAAGACTTTGGTTGTTTATTTCGACCAGACTGCTTACGACCCCGGTCCTTGTTTGGTTTACGGGTTGTAACCTGGTTATCTGAATAGTTCCATGGTTATCTCGTCGTATATCATCCTGGTGTATTTTCTTTATTTCCAGTTCTTACTTTTATTTATATCTTGTGCTGATTGCTGGTTTCAGTTCTTAAGTGAAGCCTCCTTTGTGTGGCCAGATTTCGGAGCAGCTACCGAGGATCTACCGACATTCCTGCCAGATGGTGAACACTAGAAGGAATCCTGGCAACGAGTGGGTTATTTTTGGCTCTCCCACTCTATTGTAAAAATATTCTTTTGAGGCATTTAGCCGACGAGCACCTGTTTAGCTCGATTGCACTTACTTACTGTCTGCCTACGGGCTGTAACATGATTAACAGATCCTAGGGTTGATCATGTATGACTAAACTCTCGCTAGTCCTGACATTTTGTAACAACTAGCTTCATGATCAACTGAATATGTAATGTTTGGGACGCCTTACTATTGTATATTTAATGATCATACATCTTGTGACTTTTACTTACTTGCTTGTGATTGAGACACTAGGCTTGTTCATGACCTTAAGAGACTGTTGGCTTGTAGATAAACCCTCATGTATCTAGACAGCTGTGACCGTATAGCGAGATGGATTCCATTTCATATACGTAGCTGGCTATGTCTGCCACCGCTCTCCAGTATTCTGGTTCTGGGGCGTGACAACACTTGTCTATATTACTGTCTGGACTTATACCATATTACTCTAGTTCAGCTAGATTCTATTTTACAATCTTTATTGCCATGATTCTTCTCTTGTTTTAGTTACCTTACTTTCTTTCTACTTTATCTGTCTCACTATACCATCACCTGAATATAAACTGCCATGTTCATCAATACATCTGTCTATAACTGCTTTATAGTTTTCTGTCATTTACTTGGGTTTTCTAGATGAGATTGTGCTCGTTCCTGTCCTGACTGGACCTGTTGAAATTTTACAGATGATTGCCCTGAGCACACTTGCCCTACTTACTATGGACCAGAAGATGGTTTAGCTACCTTTGGCCTCGTCACTCAGAGTGATCGGGAGACTAGCTAGTTGACTTGGTTTAGTTTCATGTTTTAGAACTTGAATTGTAAATAAGTTGAGATATGTTTTGTTTTGAGATTGTTTTGAGATTATTACTATTTTGTAGTTGGTTTTGTTGTTATTATTTAGTCTTAGTTATAAACTTCTGTGTTATCATATCGTGCTTAGACTATGATTGAGATTTTATTATATTTATACTTGTCCTCCGTTCGGAGTTAAGATTTTGACAAGTACTTTATATAATTACGTGAGTTGTTAATTAGATAGTGACCTAGAACAACGTTCTACTGCCGACACTGCGGTGTAGGCTAGGTGCTGTTACGTACTCGTTCCCTCACAGTGGGTATGGGTCGTGACACTATAACCGATTATTTCTCTAAATGGGCTGAAGCCATACCTTTAGCTAAAGTTAAGACTAGTAGTGTCATCAACTTCATCAAACATCATGTGATATACAGATTTGGTATAGTCGAATCATCCATGATAATAGGCCACAATTTGTCAGCCAAAAGTTTAATAGGTTCTGTGATGATAACAAAATCAATAATATTGCTTCTATGGCCTATAATTCTACAGCTAACGGGTTAGCTGAAGCATTCAAGAAGACTATTATCAAACTCCTTAAATAGTTTGTTTCTATTAACAAACACAATTGAAGTGATAAATTGGGAGAATGTCTATGGGCTTATCGTACTACAGTCCATAATCCCACAGGTTGCACACCCTTTTCCCTGGTAACCCAAAGGAAGCCACTTCCATCAGAAGGCATTCCCTCAGATTCTTTTATGATACAGAGATGAAAATACTGTATCGACGATCCTACAATGGATTACTGCTTCGATGCCTGTCAAGCGCAGAAGCCAAAGAAGCCATACGCGAAGCTCATGACGGTGTTTGCGGGGCCCATCAGCCTGGCCCTAAATTGCAAGACCGTCTTCGCCGAATGGGCTACTACTGGCCCACGAGGTAGCAGATGCGATAGACTATGCAAGAAAGTGCAAAGCCTGCCAAGTCCACGCGGACTTCATCCACCAGCCATCCGAGTTTCTACATCCGACAGTGGCGTCCTGGCCATTTGAAGCATGGGGAATGGACATCATCGGTCCAATTACTCCACCTTCCTCCCGAGGACATCGCTTCATACTCGCGATCACGGATTACTTCTCCAAATGGGCGAAAGCCATTCCGCTCGCAGAAGTAAAGACTTCAAACGTGATCAGCTTCCTCAAGCATCATGTCATCTATCGCTTTGGACTGCCCCGAAGGATCATCCAAGATAATGGTCGGCAGTTCGTAAGCCACGCCTTCTATCGGTTCTGCGACAAGAATCGCATCCAGAATATTGCTTCAAAACCATACAATCCGGCAGCGAATGGGTTGGTAGAAGCATTCAACAAAACCATCATCAAGTTGCTCAAGAAGTTTGTGTCTTCCAACAAACGCGACTGGAACGAGAAGCTTGGTGAATGCTTATGGGCGTATCGTACTACAGTCCGGACAGCCACTGGGAACATGCCATTTTTCCTGGTGTATGGGAGTGAGGCAGTCCTCCCATTGGAGACTCAAATACCCTCGCTCCGCGTCGCCCTTACTTACCAATTGACGACGGACGATAACTACCGTCGCCGGCTATAAGAGTTGGAGGTCTTAGATAAAAAGCGCCTCTTGGCTCAGCAACGAATCGAGTTATACCAAGCACGCATCTCCGGAGCCTTCAACAGGAAGGTTAAAATCAGAACATTCCAAGTGGGCGATCTCGTTCTGGCAGTTCGGAGGCCAATGGTTATGACTCACAAGACCACCGGCAAGTTACAGCCGAAGTAGGAAGGCCTATTTATCATTGAGGTTGTATTCTCCAACGGAGCTTACCGCCTCGCAAAACAAAACGGAGACTTGCTCATGCTGCCCGTCAACAGCAAGTTCCTGAAGAAATATTATGTCTAAACGACATTTCCCAGAATACCGAGTCATGTACCCGCTGGTACCGCTGAACTCACAATCACAATTTTCTAGATCATCGAGTCATGTACCCGCTGGTACCGCTGAACTCACATTCACAATTTTCCAGATCATCGAGTCATGTACCCGCTGGTACCGCTGAACTCACATTCACAATTTTCCAGATCATCGAGTCATGTACCCGCTAGTTCATATTCCACAATTTTCTAGATTCTCGAGTCATGTACCCGCTGGTACCGCTGAACTCACATTCATAAAATTCCAGATTCTCGAGTCATGTACCCGCTGGTACCGCTGAATTCATATTCACCAAATCCCAGATTATCGAGTCACGTACCCTCCCGTACCGCTGAACTCACATTCTCCAAATCCCAAATTATCGAGTTATGTACCTTCTGGTACCTCTGAACTTACACTTTGATTCCAAAATTCCTGGATTGTCGAGTTATGTACCCGCTGGTACCCCTGAACTTACATCCTGGTCACTCTTTTAGGGAGAAAGTCATGTATAACCATACCTCTGAAATTTTTTCCTGAAAGAGCCCCTTCCTCATGATCCACTACCCGCACTCCCAGTGCACAAAAAGGGTAACGGGTCCACAAATTTCCAAAACGACCATGTCGATGTTACCTCTGAGTCGCCTCAATTCTGCCAAAAACAAATCACCCCTCTACATAGAACTTCCATGTCCTCATTACCTCTGAGTCGTTCTATGTACCCCTCTTCATTGAGCCCACTCCTGCCATGTCCTCATTACCTCTGAGTGGGAAGGCTCCATCAAAGAAACCCTCATGCTTGCCACGTCCTCATTACCTCTGAGTAAGTATGTTGGTTCATTTTCAACTTATTGTCCGTATCCAAAACCAGGGTACGTTAGGGACAATAGGTCCACACAAAATGTCCCACTAAGATAACTACTACAAAGCAAAAGAGTGAAGCGAATATATTCCATTCATTCAGAAATCAATTACATCCACATGACTACAAGCAACTCAAAGAAGTTCTTCATGCAGACAAGAAGGAAAGAAAAAAAACAAGAAGCAAACAACGGCTAAAAATTAAAGACAAAAGACAGACATCTACGAGAGCCCCTGAATCCTAGTTGCGGGGGCGCATATACCATTCCCTCAACCACCTTGCATAGGAGGGATGTAATTGAGAGAGATCCTCATCCAGAGCAGGAGAGTCAGAATTCCCAACACTACCACCCTCGGACTGTAGCTCCTCCTCCTTAGCAGTTGGAAGGCTTACTTCCCCTTCAGACGTCGGCTCTTCTGTCAGTATCACCTCTTCCTTAACAGGTGATAACTCCTGTTTGATGAAAGGAGGCAGTGGCTCTTCCTTCATAATGATTCCGGCCTCCGGTGGAGATGCTACAAGAACCAAGAACAAAAGAAATAAATAGTCAGAAGACATTCAAAAGAGTCCATATGACTCTGTTTGATGGGTCATTATGCATGCGGTCTACTAGGTGACTCCCAGGCGGCTTGGACATGGTGTATGCCCCCATGCGGCTCGGTCATGGGATGTGCATATGGCCCATACAGTTTGAGATTACTTTGACGAAGACGAGAGAGACACACTAAAGACTTGCACCTAAAATATGTAACAGAGTCGTCCTTGTTAGGGTTTCAAAGCTTTCAATCTTCTACGTAGTCCTTACCCTCGATGATAGAGTGAACGTAAGGACGAACGGGGGACGCGACAGTCGATGAGGAAGCTACTTTTTTGCCCTTCGCAGCAGTAGAGGCAGCCTTGGAAGACTTGGGAGCCATTATCGTCCGACGATCCGAGAAGGAAGACAAAGGAAGAAAATCAGGGCAGCAAGAGTTAAAGATGAGAGAGAGAGTAAAGAAGCCCCTCCGACTGAAAATGTTCATATTTATAAGCAAAAAAGAAGACGCCTCGGTCCACGTACAGCATGAAAATCGACCCTTCAGTTCTCGAGACGAGCCAACTAAAATAAAGGCAAAACTCTTGGGATCCTGCCCCAAAAAGTGGCCCTAAAACTGACGGCAAATCAACAACAATTAATGCAAAAGATTTGCACACGTGGCAGGATGATGTGGCAAGGAGCTATGCGGCCAAAGAGCCTATGCGGCTGGATGGCCAATGCGGCTGAGAAGGCCATGCGGCTGGAACATCTATGCGGCCAGGACATCATATGCGGCCAGAAGAGTTTATACATAGCCATGCTTCTTATTCAAAGTATTTCAATTTTGTAAATTGAAAACTTTGAAGGGGGTCTTGTAGAAGCTTGAAAAAGAATAAAGAAAGGTCCATGCGGCCAAGGATCCCCATGCGGCTCAGAGAGCCCATGCGGCTCAAAGAGCCATACGGCTCACGCGTCTATGCGGCTCGGATAGACCCAGAGCCACATGGCCTTCAAATAGCTTTCCCCTTCATCTTTGGCTGCATTTAATGCCCTGACGGCTGACAGCTCTGACAAATGACAGCTCTGACATAAAGACGCAATAATGACTGACATAATGACGCGTTCCTAGGGAAGAGGAGAAGATCTTTTCACAGCTGCCAGAATCCACCGAGCCCCAAGGCATGCGGCTTCTGTATTTATGCGGCCGCCTACTTTATGCTGCCGCCCACTTCATGCGGCCACCCATCTTCATGCGGCTGCACCCCTTCATGCGGCCACCCATCTTCATGCTGTAGGAGCGTAAAAAGTGCTTCATAGAATGAGTCAAAGAGACGGATCATTCCACTCAAGATAATCTATTTTACGCCAAGGAGAGGCTAATCACTTTACGCCTAAAGCAGGCTAACCATTTTACGCCAGGGTCAAGCCAAGGGTTTTTACGCCTGGGACAGGCTAGCACTTTTATGCTGGACAAAGCTGTCAAGTCTTGCATTTAATGCAAAGTCTGACATGAAGATATTAATGATAGTATATACCACAGAATTCGAAGGGATTTGTTTTACACAGAGACCAATGTTGTCGTTTAGTATGTGGACTGAGCTATTTTTTACGCTCACAGTATGGCTTCTTTTATGCATGGAGACTATACGAGTTTTTACGCTCAAAAGTCGACGTGTGCATAAAGTTTATTTGGGCTACTTTACGCTCAAGGTTATTTAATAACCACTTTACACGGGAAGTCTATGTCAAGGCTATTTCATGCCTAGTCTACTGCTTTACGCTCAGAGTACATTGGGGCTATTTTTACGCCCTATTCTTTCTGACCAATTTGGAACGTGGTTTGCCTATATGGCTTTCATGCCACACATCTCGAAGAACGTGTGTTCGTGCATCCTATTCTTAATAAAATGATGGGACACGTGTTAACGTATACAGAGGATGACTTTGGTCGTGGGTGGTAGTTGTTAGCGTAAAGACGGAACTTTTGCTGAGTTTTAACGCACAAGAGCCCAAGTCTATAAATAGACTTATTTTTCTCACATAACGAGACAGAGACAGAAGGAGAGAAAATAGAGCGATTAGAACTCAGAGACTTTGATTCTCCAGAGCATTCTTCTTCAACCTTTCTTTCAGAACAGAGTGAAGCAAAGCAGGAAAGCATTCGGCCTCGCCGTCAGTGCCCAAGTGCGTCGATACCTTTCAGGTGACTTAGTTCTTCCAACTGTTCATCTTCAAGCAGTAATCTTCATCATCATCGTATGGTCCAAGGAACAAAGTGATCATTTACAGATCAGACTTCCATAGCAATACTTTCCCAGAATCAAATTTGTACTTCTTGTACTTTTTCTCGTTTTATTTTCAAAAGCCAATTTTCTTGGCATTTTATTAAGTGAAACAAAATGGCAACTCTGCTGGGGACGACCTTCTCCTCTGACAAGGAGGCAATTGCTCAATATGATGATGTGTCGATTGGATCGACAAAGAAGACTCTGGTTGTACACTTCGACCAGACTGATTATGAAGAGATGCTCCGAACTGGGGGTGGTTCTCGCTGCTCCAATGTTCAAAAATCTCGTAAAGCACGAAAAGTTTGGATTCTAAATCCAAAGTAGCTTCTGATTTCTCTGTTGTTTCTGATGGCAAGAGAATTCTTCCCACTCCTATCGTAGGGGCTCCCGTTAGTAACGAGGCAGTCCTTACTTCAGCGTTGCACCCTAAGTGTGACAATTTATCTTCCGTCTGTGACGGTGTAGATAATCAGGTTCTACGCTCACTGCGTAAGAACCAAGTTTTACGCCTAGTGGGTAAAAACCAAGTTTTACGCTCGATGCATAAGCATAAGTCTCCCATTTGTAATGCGACAGACTCTAATATTAATGCTTCTGAGTGTAAGAATAAATCTCCCGTTCGTGACGTGGTAGACACACATGATTTACGCTCTTCGCGTAAAGGAAAATCTCCCGTCTGTGACGTGGTAGATAATCAATTTTTATGGTCTATGCGTAAAGGTAAGTCTCCTGTCTGTGACAGTATGGATAAAATTTGCAACGATGTTTATACATCTAATGTGAATGTACCTAAGCGCGTACAACATAAAAATGTTGTTGGTAAAGCTTCAGTTTTACACCAACAACCTTCTTATACTGCTCTACGCAAAGTACCAAACCAACAAATTACACGCAATGAAAATGGAGTCCTTCGTGCTCAAAAATCTCAAGATTTACGCACACAACTCCAAATGCATAAAAATGTACAGTTTGGTTCTGCAAATGCAGCCAGTAATCTTCTTTATACACAAGGGACTAAACGTTTTTCTACCCTAAATGTAATAAAGAAGACTAATCCCTCTGATTTACGTGAATTGCTAATGCAAAAGCGTAAAAACAGACAATCTCCGGTGACATTCCCCCAAGAAAAATATCATTGTGAATATCACCAAGTTGTAATCAACTGTTGTTGTTCAGCTTCAAAACGGTCAGTTTTTGATCGATTGAGTTTTAATATACCTCAACAACAAGATGAAGATCAAGAACATGAGCCGTCATATGTGTCAGTCAACATGGCATCTCATACTAACAGAGGACGACGCCCAAGACGGAATATGTCCCAAACTCCAGGTCAACAACAGTTCAACAGACTTCTTGATTCCTTTGAGGGAGTATATCAGAATACTCGATCAATAAGACAAAGACAATTGCAGACTTCTGATTCAGAAGATGGGGGTACTCAATCTTTTGAGTCTGAAACTGATAGTATTGATTCATACTTCTATACTAATCCTTCTATATCTTCAAGAGAGGTTGAATCCTACGTTATTGGAGATGAACCAGAGACGTCATCTGCTAATACAGAACAATGTCTCACTGCCGTTGAGCAATCACTGAAAGACATGCTTAATATGGTACAAAACATGCACCAGATAATATTGAATCAGCAAACTGCTCAGCTGACAGTAATAACACCGATACCAGTAGCAGCACCAACTCAAGATAGTCAAGGGGCTGATATACCTTTGAATATTCAAGAGCCTGCTGTTAATCAAAATTCTGCATCTCCAGATCCTATTACTCTAGAGGATGTACCATCTCCGGTGGGGATTACGGTATATCCAACAACTATTCAATCAAATGTGCTTCCGTAAACTAGTGAAGCCATTCAAGCAATACGTGAGCTCAAAGCACAGTTTGAAGTTTTGAAGTACAAGGATCAGCTCCAGAGGTTAGGGATTAAGCAACCTTATCCTCCTCATTGGAATGATGTACCCTTTCCATCAAAATTCAAGCCACAATCTATGGTATTGTTTGCTGGAAGGGCTTCTCCTAGTCAGTATATCAATTATTTTGATATTATGACTGTATATCTGCAGAAAAATGATGCTCTTCTCACTCGAGTGTTCATTGGATGCTTGACGGGTTCAGCTTACGACTGGTATCGTAGTTTACCCGATAATTGCATTTCGTCTTTTGATGAATTTAAGGCAATGTTTCTCTCCCGCTTCTATGAAGGAGGTATGGACATGAACATGTCCTCCTTAATAGAAATTAAACAAAAGGAGAAGGAAGATACTCGGACGTTCATCGAACGTTTCCGACAGGCTACTCTAAAGATGCCTCCTGGTATGCCAGATTCAGTGCTAATTGATACATGCAAGATGAATCTGCGACCATCTATTGCTGTTTTTACGGGTTCCCAATTCACAGATTGGGCTTCGTTTATCATAGCAGCAGTTTCTGCCGAGACCAATGGTAGGTTGGCTCGTGAACATGGGATGATTTTCGCCTGAGAAGATAGAGGAAAGAAAACTAATCCTGGTAATCGTAATGTGAAAGGAAAAGATACCCTCATGGTCAATCTTTCTATGAGTAAAACGACGCCGAATAATCAGGAATCTTCCAGGCCAAAGGAAGAATACTCTTTTGACGAAAGTGATATCCCAGGGATATTCCAATGTCTGGTGAAGAGTGGCAAACTCCAGATTTCGGAGCCAAAGAGGCCTAATAAGGTGAATCTGACTGACAATCCCAAATATTGTATCTATCATAGATACATTAATCATCCTACCAGTGCTTGTTATGTCTTGAAGAAGAAAATTCAAGAGCTGATAAATGGCGGTGCTATCGCTTTAACCAATGATGACCATACGGTTACAACCAATATGGTTTCTCTTCAATTTGGAGATTTTTCTCCACAGCAAGTCTGAGATGGAATTATCCCAATCCCGAAGGCGACGATGAAAATTGTAAATATCCCGCCTCCTAGAGAAGAAAATGAAGGATTACTGCCTCTCACATTAAAGAATGGTGAAATTATGTGGGTACATCCTGACTTAGTACCTGAATTGGAAAATGAAGGTAAAACTTCAAAATCCAAGAAAGGTAAGAAAGTCAAAACCTGCAACATGATTTCTCATGTTATCTCAGATCCTGATGATTTGGATCATCTATGGGATGGCCTTCCTTTGGAAAATAGACTGAGAGGATTGAACATATGTCCCCCAAGTCTAGCTCCTCCTACTAAGCTCAAGCTTACTCATCAGCAGTGGCTAGCTATGAATAGTGTTCCCTTATACAGGGCACAATAAGTCTTTGCTGCTTATGAAAAAGCTCCGACAGGGATTTTTCCTCGTATCCCAAATCCTTCTCCTGTGGTTACAGAAGGTCCTGCTTCTTTCTCTTCTGTTGAACCATCTATTAAAAGTCCACTGCCTACTCACTTGTATAGTCAGCAATCTGTCCTTCTCATGAAGAAGATGGGTTATGACTTTCAAAAGGGAGAAGGTTTGAATTATGATAAAGGAATACGACTTCCTTTACAGATTCAAAATCAAAACTCTACTGTTGGGTTGGGTTCTGAAGTTCCTCATAATAACCATTACAAGAAGAAGGCTAAGGGAGGGAAGACTAAAACCTGTAATATGGTACTTCCTTCTCCTGAGTTCGAAGAAGAAACTTTTGCTGGTAGAAGATCTGGAAAAGAGTACCACAAAGATTATGAGGGATCCTCCAAAGAAGCAGAAGACGTAGTGGAAATACTACCAGCTCAACCTTCTCTTGTTCCAGCTAAACCATCTGTGGTTGAAAAGGGGAAACAGAAAGCAGTACGCTTTGACGTCCCATTGAAGTCTGCTTCCAGTCAGGGGGTGGTGATGAAACCTTACAAATTTGATATTCTAGCTCAGTTAGCCAATACTCCGGCTAGACTATCTATATTTGAGCTGCTTCGCCTTTCTAGAGAAAGCAAAGAGACTTTGAATGAAGCTTTACTTCAAGCAGATTCATGCTTGGCTCAACTCAAGAGTCCTGATAATACTCCATTGTCATGTCCGTAATGTCATAGTGTGATGGAAGTAATTCCCAATATCACCTTTACACAAGAAGATATGCTGTTGAAGCATAACAAACATGACAGGCCTCTGTGCTATACTGGGTATATTGGATCCACTGAAATTGACAGGATTTACATTGATCCTGGGTCCTCAATTAGCATAATTCTTCAGAGTATGCTAAGACCCTTGAGAATTCCTACTAGTGATCTGACTTACACTAGTACTACGTAGTTGGTTTTAACTCTGGCAAGAGTAAACCACTGGGAAAGATTCATCTACAGATTCAGATTGGTGATCTTCGAACTATGGTAACTTTCTATGTTATCAACTCAGACGTATCCTATAATATTCTTCTTAGAAGACCATGGTTAGATGAGCATAATATCGTGCCTTCAACTCTCCATCAATGCTTCAAGTATGTGGATTCCCAAGGAGTTGTGAAGACTGAGTTTGCTGATATCAATCCTTTCAAGGGTGTCGAAGCCTATTTTTCTGATTCAAGGCTTTATAAATAAGAGCATGCGAAAGAGATATCAGACATAGCTGAAGATCAATCATCTACTGAAGATCAGTCTATTAATGAAGATCTGCCAGAAGAGCAACCTTTGAAGATCATAGCCAAGGGACGAATCCAATCCCAATCTGTCAATGATCAACCTTTGATAATCAAGGTTAAAGGAAGAACTCAAGGTTCATCTGAGGAATTGGTAAATGTTCCTACTAATAGCCAAGTTCAACATTTTATGATCAAGGTTAAAGGGCGTACTTCTTGTACGAATGATCCAGGACCGCCACTGATTGTCAATCTTGGCAAATCTACACAGAAAACGGATAATGATCCGTTAAAGATTAATCCGAAGCGTAGCAATCAGATTGTAAATGATGTAAATATTGATCATTCTGTACTTTTTGATATCAATAAAGATTTCCTTTTCGAGTATATGGCTGTCAAATTTATTGAAAGAATGACTTTATCTTCTGATAATCAAAGTCATCAATATACAGACGACCTAGAACCAGAGGAGACATTATACATTGATCATAAGAAAAATTCCTTTCCTCCTCATGTCGATGTTGGACCTTATGCTCAAAAGTTCTTAACATCTTCTCCCTATCTTCTTCCTGTAATTGCTCCATCACAAGCTTGTGTAACTTATAGACGTCACGAAGAATCTTATTTTGTGGTTCCGTCTGATAAGAAAAACAAGTGCCAAATTGTGTTTGGCCTAGCTAGAAATATCCTTGTTGCTCAGACAGATGATCTGAAAGATAAAGATAAAGGAAGAATTCAAATTGACAAATATAGTCAACAATCTATCAAGATCATCCAGAATATGTGGTATGATTTGAAGACTATGCTAGGTCTCAATCAAGGCAAGGGTAGACGACTACCATTATGTGGTGATCTATTTTATCAGAAGACTCGTCATGGGTTGGGATATGATCTGTCCTATATGTTTAATGACGATATACAAGAAGAACTCTCTTCTAGCTCTTCGTAATCATCGGATTCAGAAGAAGTCTAATTCATCGAATCTGATATGTCTCGTTCCTCATATGATGAATCCGAGCAAATATTTTCATCTTACATGGTTCAAATTGATGGTAAATCTGAACCATTTGAGAATGATCCTTGGGCTCAGCAAATGGACACTCAATGGGAACTTCGTTTTGAACAGCGACAACCACCTACAGAAGATGAGGTTGTCCAGATTGATGTTGGAGATGGAACTACGTCCAAACCAATATTCATCAGTAAAAACCTTTCTGAGGATGAAAAGGAAGAGTTGATAAAATTGATCAAAGAATATATTGACATCTTTGCATGGAGTTATGAGGATATGCCGGGACTAGATCCTAAAGTTGCTACTCATAAGCTCAATATTTTGCCTAAGGTCAAGCCTGTAAAGCAACATCAACGGCACTTTAGACCAGATATGATGGATGCAATTGAAGCAGAAGTCAAAAAGTTGATTATATGTGGCTTTGTTCGTGAAGAACAACACCCGGATTGGGTTGCTAATATTGTCCCTGTTATGAAGAAGAACGGAAAAGTTCGAGTTTGCATAGATTATCGAGATCTTAATGCGGCTTGTCCAAAGGATGAATTCCCACTTTCCATTACTGATGTCATGATAGACAATACATGCGATTTTGAACGCATGTCTTTCATGGACGGATTCTCAGGATACAATCAGATCAAGATGCATCCAGAAGATGAGAAGCATACTTCTTTTCGAATACCCCTTGGGGTTTACTGCTATACGATTATGCCATTTGGTCTTAAAAATACCGGTGCCACGTATCAACGGGCTATGAGTAACATCTTTCAAGAACATCTTCGGAAGACAGTTGAATGTTACATAGATGACATTGCTGTTAAAAGTCGATCAAAAGATGTTCACATTCAAGACTTGAAGACAGTATTTGAATTGATTCGTCAATATCAATTGAAAATGAACCCTACTAAGTCTTTCTTAGAGGTTTCCAGTGGCAAGTTTTTAGGATTTGTCATTACTTCTCAGGGTATCCATGTTGATCCTGATAAAGTTAAAGCAATCCTTGAAATGCGTCCTCCTCATAATCTGAAAGAACTCCATGGCTTTCAGGGTCGTATTGCTTATATCAGGAGATTTATATCTAATCTCTCTGGAAGATGTCAACCTTTCTTCCGTCTATTAAAGAAAGGTGTATCTTTTGTCTGGGATGAAGCGTGTCAGAAAGCCTTCAATGACATTAAGCAATACCTTACAAATCCACCTGTTCTGGTACCTCCAGTGGTAGGGAGACCATTTTTGCTATATGTTCGGGCTTTGGATCATTCACTTGGTGCTCTTCTTGCACAAAAAAGTGATATGGGGCATGAACAAGCAATTTATTATCTTAGTCGAATGATGGTCGGAGCTGAACACAGGTATACTCCTGTAGAAAAGGAATGTCTGGCTTTGGTTTTTGCCGTCCAAAAGACAAGACATTATGTGACAGGACAAACTATTCATGTCATCTCCAGAATAAATCCCATTAGGGTATTGATGAGAAAACCAAGCATTCTTAATTCCAGGTTAGCTACCTGGGCGATGTTGCTCACTCCTTATGACATGGTTTATGTACCTCAAAAATCAATAAAGGGCCAAGCATTAGCTGATTTCTTAGCTGCTCACCCTATACCTGAAACATCGAAGTTATACGAGGAAATTCCAGATGAAGTTGCAGACTGTAACATGACTTTAAAGAATGACATATGGCAATTATATTTTGATGGAGCATCATGGGTAGGACCTAAAGGCAATATTGTTTCTGGGGTAGGAATCGTCTTGGTTTCTTCCGACAAAATGGTCATATACCGTGCCTATTCTCTCAATCAGCCATGTTCCAACAATATAGCAGAATATAATGCTCTATTGATTGGTCTCCAAGTAGCAAAACAATTGGATATTGAGTTCCTAGAAGCTTATGGAGATTTTCAATTGATCGTTAATCAAGTTAGAGGGACTTATGAAGTCAAAAATCCTGATCTCATCCCTTATCATCAAGTGGTAGTCGAATTGGTCCTTTCATTCAAAGGATTCTACATTGAATTTGTACCACAATCTCATAATGTGGAGGCTGATGCTCTTGCTAGCTTAGCTGCAGACTTGGCTGTTCCAATCCGAAGGCAAAATACAATTACTTTGTTGGACCGAGACTTGTTCTGTGTCAAGAATAATCTGTATATTGAACAAAGTTATGCTACAAAGTCAAGTTCCCAACAGAGGGATTGGAGAACTCCATTCATTGATTATGCAGTTCATAGGATTTTGCCTGAAGATCCAAAAGAAGCTGCATCAATTAAGAGACGATCATTTCGATTCTATTATGATTCGTCCTTACAAATGTTATATCGTCGCTCATATGATGGACTATTGCTGTGCTGTCTCTCAGAAAATGAAGCCAAACAAACACTTCGAGAAGCTCATGATGGCGTTTATGGTGCTCATCAACCAGGTCCAAAATTACAAGATCGCATTCGAAGAATGGGGTATTATTGGCCTTCTATGATAGCAGATGCTGTAGACTATGCCAGAAAGTATAAATCATGTCAGATTCATGCTGACTTTATTCATCAACCATCTGAATTTCTACATCCTACAATAGCCTCTTGGCCCTTCGAAGCTTGGGGTATGGATGTCATTGGACCTATTAACCATCCTTCTGTTAAAGGATATCGGTTCATATTAGCTATAACCGATTACTTTTCTAAGTGGGCAGAAGCAGTTCCCCTTGCCAAAGTGAAAACATCTAATGTGATCAGTTTCATCAAACATCATGTCATTTATCGCTTCGGGATTCCTCGATGAATAATTCATGACAATGGTCCACAATTTGCCAGTCAGGCATTTTATCGGTTCTGTGATAAGAATCGAATTCAAAATTTGGCTTCTACGGCTTATAATCCAGCTGCTAATGGTTTAGCCGAAGCTTTCAATAAGACGATCATTAAACTTCTCAAAAAGTTTGTCTCTTCTAACAAACGTGATTGGAATGAGAAACTTGGAGAATGTTTATGGGCTTATCGAACAACAGTCCGGACTCCTACTGGTTTTATACCATTTTTATTGGTTTATGGATGTGAGGCTGTCCTTCCCTTGGAAATCCAGATTCCATCTCTACGAATAGCTATTGCTAATGAGCTAACTATAGAGAACGATGATCGCTTACGACTCCAAGAACTTGAAGGATTGGACGAGAAGCGTCTTCAAGCACAACAGCACATTGAGCTATATCAAGCCCGTATATCTCGAACTTTCAATCGTAAAGTTAAAGAGAGGGTATTCAAGATTGGCGAGTTGGTATTAGCCGTTCGAAGACCGATGGTGATGACTCACAAAAGCAAAGGGAAATTCCAAGCAAAATGGGAGGGCCCTTATGTAATTGAGACTGTGTTTTCTAATGGCGCCTATCGGTTATCAAAGCCTAATGGAGATCTACTCATGATGTCAAGTTTGGTCCGATTCTGAGACCGTTGATAAAATCACCGTTTCGTGGGCCCCACGGTCCGACTCAACGGGTGATTTGTGCACGGTCCGCCGAAATCCAACTCTGGACATACGGTTGGGTTCGTATCGGAAAACCAGATCCGTAGACATATAGTTTGACGACTTTAGAGGCCATTGACTCTGGCACGCTTTTCGGTACAAAGTGGGTCCAACGACGGACATCGTTTTTGCCCGAAATTATCGTTTTGCCCCTATGTCCAGAATTGGACTTAAGGACAGGCTATCCTAGCTAATTTGACTCTTCTGAGACTGTTGGCATTGTCTGTTTCAGCTTTCGGAGACAGTTGTGATGACTTGGACTTCGTGGTTTATCGGTTGACTATATATTTGTTGGATCTGCGTGCAACCTCCAGGCAAGTATACCTTGCCTTCCTCTATAGTTTTACTTACATGCATTTTATTTCGTTTTTCAGTCATTTGATTGTTTATGGACATGTGCTTTTCGTGTTATTTTCTGTGGAGTTGTTTTTATTGTTTATAGCCATGTTCATATTTTGGCCTTGTGTTTCACATTTGGAGTTTCTCGTCAGTACCTTGCTTGAGTCGTATCATAGAACTGTTACGTGTAGTGAACTGCCATAGCCTTGATTATCGTTATACACAACCAGAGAGTCCACACTCAGGACGAGGGTTGTTTGGTGCACCAGAGAGTCCACACTCGGGACGAGGGTGTTTGTCGTGATCAAATGGCACCAGAGAGTCCACACACAGGACGAGGGTTGACCATTTACACCAGAGAGTCCACACAAGGGACGAGGGTGTCTTACCGTGAGCTAACCAGAGAGTCCACACTCGGGACGAGGGTTAGTGCTTAGTTCAAACCAGAGAGTCCACACTCGGGACGAGGGTTTGGTTTCTTCCATTGATCATCGTGTTTCATTCATCTGGCAGTTCATTTACGCGTAGTTGTTCTAGTGTTCATATTTGTGTTCGTATTCGTGTTCGTATTCGTGTTCGTGTTTGTGTTCGTAGTCATTTGTCTTGTCCTTATTCTTTCTTGTTTATTTCCTTGCGCATGATAAAACTGTTAGATTGGCATGTATATTATGTATCTTGCTATGTCCTCTGAGGACCTGATGATCTCTTCATCTTTAGCGGTTGCATGGAGTTAGCTAGTAGTTCTGGATGGCAGATGTGATGATACATTACGGAATTCAGGTATTGTTATTGAGTTTATTATCCGCTCGTGCTTTTCATTCCTTATCATGAGATATCATGTTCCTTGTTTCAGTTGTAGACTCTTGTTATATTCCTTAGAGTCTTATCGGACATTTATGCTAGTGGGCTGCAGACCACGACCCAGAGTGTTCATTCATGTTTATTATTCTTATTGTGGATTGAGATATAGATTTGTTTGCAATGATTTGGCAGCTTACCCTAGCCGTGACAGCGTTTACGTATTCAAGTCGAGCTGGAGTCCGCTTGATGCGTAGCTGGGCTTAGACACGCTTCGTATCCGAAAAGCGTGTGCGGGTCGTGACACTTATGTAATTGAGACTGTGTTTTCTAATGGCACCTATCGGTTATCAAAGCCTAATGGAGATCTACTCATGATGCCAATCAATGGCAAATTTCTTAAAAAGTACTATGTATAAAAAAAAGGAAGAATAAAAATAAAATTCCTTTTATTATTTTTGTTCTGAATAAAGGATTAAGGACAAGAACCAATGCCTTCTTTATTGAATACATAGTCAACCAGTGCTTCGAAGGCATCGTTGCCTGAGTTCATAAAAAATCTGCAGGCTGCCATCCTCAGCGCCTCTTCTTCAGAAGTTTTCCCTGGCTCTACTAAGAAAGCAAGGATGTCTTGTGGTGGCTTGGGCGTAGAAGAGCTTTTGCCTACTTCGGTTGGGCCTGACACAATTGGCTCAACGGGGTGTGTCTCGATGACGTCCTCAACCTTTATGGAGACTTCATTCTTTTGCTGCATATCCTTGTAAGACATTTCCAATAGAGGAGTGGAAATAAGAATGAAACGTTACAAAGAGTTCTCACCTATTTATAGAAGAGGACTATAAATGAACCGGTCTTTGAAATTGAAAACAACCTTTCATTCCCGAAAAGGCCTGTCGGTTCATTTTATCAGGTTCATCCATTTAATTATGGAATTGAATCAATATTTTCTTTTTCCGAAAGTTATGTTGGTTCATTCATCCATTGATATGGACGTATATGCTCATGACATCTGTCTCCTTATTCCCCAGCTACAAAGGTTTGGTTAAGCTGATTTCTTGTCTCCTTGGAGAGGAATTTTAAATCTTCTATTTTATCAATTGATTAAAAAGTGGGATTCGATATTTATCATATTTTCATGACCTCTGGATAAATATTAAACCTACTTACTTTCCTTATCTATCATTTCCATTTGACCTCTGCATAGATATTAATCTAATTTTCTTTTGAGTTCTTACATACTGTCATGTCCATATTACCTCTGATAGTATTGTGTACTCTAAAACAGAAAACAAGATTTCATTATCTATCATGTCCATATTACATCTAGATAGATACAAATCATTGAGCATAAAAGACTTATCATTTCCGTTCTCATATCATCATAAAAGTCTATTACATTTCTTAGACTTTCTTACAATTCATAATGGAAATCTATTACATTCTTGGATTTTCATTCTATACAACAACGATGACCTAAATGAGATCTATTTCTTCTTTGGATCTTCTTTATCGGATTCGTTGTTGGTGGCAATTCCTTGCTGTCTGAGCCTCAATGGCAACCAAAACAGAAGAAATTAACTCTGGTCTTCTCTCTCAGACGAGAGGAGAATCCCAGAGTATGGCAGCCCGAAGACGTGTTGCTGCCAATACAACTGGTAGAGAAGTGGCGGCCTTTCAGAGGAGATAGGAATGTATCCAGCATTAGGATACGATTCCTAGTTCTGCCGTGAAAGGAACTCTACTACCCAATTTCTTGGGTTAGAGTCGACTCCTCCATCCAACTCTCTGTGTATAAAGGCTCTTCCTACCAACAGAGGAAGACCCTTCTATCCCACGAAGAGTTCTGAGTTGTCTGGTTTGCACGTCAAAAGCGCATGAGCTCCCTGATGTTGATGTCAGAAGAATGCTCCTTACAGCATCAAAGTCGCCAATACCGGTTCTGGAAAAGCTCTTCAGCCAAACTTCTGCAGAAAACAACAAAGAAAAATTGTTTTAAACAGAAGTATCATTAGACCCTAACTAAAAACAGATGCTTACGCATCTTGTTTTGTCTTCAACAAGGATTTTATGCCTAAGGCTTTTACGCCAGTGTCTCAGGTGTACTACTGTTCAACAAGACTTTTACGCCAGTGTCTCAGGTGTACCACTATTCAACAAGGCTTTTACACCAGTGTCTCAGGTGTACCACTATTCAACAAGGCTTCTACGCCATTGTTTCATGTGCACTTCATTAGCAAGGCTTTTTACGCCCGTGCATCTGACTTATAAGATTCTACATCTGTCAAAAATTTACGCTCATCTGTTTTCAACAAAAAGTTCAAAGGCAGACAATTGCTTACGATCAAACGTACCATTAAGGTCGAATGGTTCGGCTCTAAGAGTGGTTGAATCAATGTCTGGTGACTGAGCGCACAGAGGAACACCATCGGAAAGCATCGCCATCGTCATTTGTTGGAGAATGACATTGCAAAAAAAAGCTATCTTCAGAAGAATGAGAATGAGAATGAGAATGAGAATGTATAAAATATTCTTTAACTCAGCTATTTATAAGGGTTGAAGAAACGGTTGGCGTGAGCCTATTTCGGGAAAGATCCTATTAAAAGGCATTCGTGACCACAAGACAAATGCCACGTGTTGTTTTGTTTCTCTTGGGAATGAACAAACCATAGAAGCAGTCAAAAGAAGTGTTGAACAATTCTATGCATCAACAGATGAGATCAACATCAAGATTTTATTTATAAAAAGAGGGGAGTGGACCCCTACAGATAAAAGAGTCGCAATACATAAAACATTATTTTTCCCCTCCTTCGTTGAGCTGACGAAGGGAGGCGCCCAACTCGCGCATATTACGAATCCCGGAGCGACGCATCAGATTAAGAAATGCTTCTGCATCTCCTGCTCCCTCATAAGCAGTTGAAGGACCACCATTGATGCGACTAAAGACTGCTGGAGTCAGTCCAAAGCACTCTAAAAGGTTGCGTGCTCGCTCAAAATCAATCCTGGAGCTCGAAGCCTCTTCGTTGTTAATCTCGTTCTTTGGCGCCATGACAATATGAGGATGAATGGCAAGAATGAAGAATTTATTCTTATTTATACAATCAAATCAACTCTTCATATTCCTTATGGGAAACTACTCATTATTAATGCAAACTCGGGAAGATGAGGAAGCATTTGAAAGTTTCGAGAAAGAAATTCATTGTGACGGTTAAGTATTGACCGACACTATTTCTTGATTTTACGCCGACTGTTGGATATCCCCACTTTTGCGCGGATGACTGTTGCGTATCCCGAATTTTACGCCGACTGGTCAAATCTCAACTTTTACGCTTCTGTTCAAAGTGTTTCAAATTTTAGAGATATTTGAAAACTTTGAAGGGGGTCTTGTAGGAGCGTAAAAAGTGCTTCATAGAATGAGTCAAAGAGACGGATCATTCCACTCAAGATAATCTATTTTACGCCAAGGAGAGGCTAATCACTTTACGCCTAAAGCAGGCTAACCATTTTACGCCAGGGTCAAGCCAAGGGATTTTACGCCTAGGACATGCTAGCCACTTTTACGCTGGACAAAGCTGTCAAGTCTAGCATTTAATGCAAAGTCTGACATAAAGATATTAATGATGGCATATACCACAGAATTCGAAGGGATTTGTTTTACACAGAGACCAATGTTGTCGTTTAGTATGTGGACTGAGCTATTTTTTACGCTCACAGTATGGCTTCTTTTACGCATGGAGACTATACGAGTTTTTACGCTCAAAAGTTGACGTGTGCATAAAGTTTATTTGGGCTACTTTACGCTCAAGGTTATTTAATAACCACTTTACGCGGGAAGTCCATGTCAAGGCTATTTTACGCCTAGTCTACTGCTTTACGCTCAGAGTACATTGGGGCTATTTTTACGCCACATTCTTTCTGTCCAATTTGGAATGTGGTTTGCCTACATGGCTTTCATGCCACACATCCCGAAGAACGTGTGTACGTGCATCCTATTCTTATTGAAATGATGGGACACGTGTTAACGCATACAGAGGATGACTTTGGTCGTAGATGGCAGTTGTTAGCGTAAAGACAGAACTTTTGCTGAGTTTTTAAGCACAAGAGTCCAAGTCTATAAATAAACTTATTTTTCTCACATAACGAGACAGAGACAGAAGGAGAGAAAACATATTGATTAGAACTCAGAGACTTTGATTCTCCAGAGCATTCTTCTTCAACCTTTCTTTCAGAACAGAGTGAAGCAAAGCAGGAAAGCATTCAGCCTCGCCATCAGTGCCCAAGTTCGTCGATACCTTTCTGGTGACTTAGTTCTTCCAACTGTTCAACTTCAAGCAGTAATCTTCATCATCATCGTATGGTCCAAGGAACAAAGTGATCATTTACAGATCAGACTTCCATAGCAATACTTTCCCAGAATCAAATTTGTACTTCTTGTACTTTTTCTCGTTTTATTTTCAGAAGCCAATTTTCCTGGCATTTTGTTAAGTGAAACACATGCGGCTGTACCCCTTTATGCGGCCACCCATCTTCATGCGGCTGCATCCTTTATGCGGCCGCCCGTCAGCATGTGGCTGCCTATCCTCATGCGGCTGCCCATCTTCATGCGGCCGTTCATCCTCATGCGGCCCACCCATATGCAGCTCTGCCAAGATAACCTAATGGAGGACACGTAGCGTTTGTCACACATGGCAGTCTTCTTATGGGTGTTAGCAAATCCTAACAAAATCAGATTTGTTGCAATCACCATAATTGCCCAAATCAAGTCAAATCGAGCAAATTGGTCACGTGGTAAGCCATCACAAGTCACGAATATTCATGGCAATCAACATTAATTGCCTACAGATATTTGATGTAATCACATTAATTGCTCAGATCTATTACATTCGAGATGAGCGGCCCAGATTCATTGATCCTTAGCCGCCGACTTTTGAGAATGGGCAATCATTGCAAACCCTAATGATGTCCCCCCACTCTTATAAATAGCAGGGTGCCATTCCCCTGCAGAGGAGAGCACAGACAGCACAAAGAGAAGACAGAGAGTACATCCCCCTCCGATCCAGAGAGTCAGAGAGAGAATATACAAAGATCGAGAAGAGAGCATTTCTTCAACGCCAAGCAGATCTTCTCCGGAGCCAAGGCTGCATCCGATCGTCCAAGGAGTAAGGCAGAGCTGCCGTCGCTTTCCCGAGCCTCTATCGTTACCCCCCAGAATCTAAAATAAATAATTGTACTTAGATTGTTGTACATAGGTTTTCGACCCTAGGCTTTCTTTATACAAGCGAGTTTGTATTATGAAGTAAAAGTCCAGTCATCCGATAATTGTTCTGCTCTTTTATATTTCATGGCAAACAAAATGGAGTAAAAAGCCCTATAACTTCCTGAACCATCTCATCATCTTCAGAAGATGTCGTTGGAGATGAAGCTTGACGAGGATCTTCTGTCCTAGGGAGTGCTATTTGGAAGGAAGCTGAACCTGACAAATAAAGCAATATACATATCAGTAATAAAAAAACTTACTTAAAGAAGGAGTTGTAAGTTTATACCTTCTGCCTGCTCAGCATCAACTGGAACTGGAGAAATGAGAGCAAACCCAGGTCGCTCACTGTCAACATCAGCCAAAGCAGCATCAGGCTGCTTGCCTTCCACGGTCCCAGGTGGACCCAAAGCAGATTTAATAATGGCCGCCTCAACGGGCCGATCAAAGAATTCTTCAGTAACCGATGCCGGTTTACTGGGAGAACTAAAGGCAGCTTCCTGTATAGCCCCAGTATCTGGAGCAACCTCCGTGCTTTGTTCAGAAAATATCGTTGGAGATAAAGCTTGACGAGGATCTTCTGTCCTAGGGAGAGCTATTTGGGAGGAAGCTGAACCTGACAAATAAAGCAATATACATATCAGTAACAAAAAACTTACTTAAAGAAGGAGTTTTAAGTTTATACCTTCTTCCTGCTCAGCATCAACAGGAACTGGAGAAATGATAGCAGACCCAGGTCGGTCACTGTCAACATCAGCCAAAGCAGCATCAGGCTGCTTTCCTTCCACGGTCCCAGGTGGACCCAAAGCACATTTAATAATGGCCGCCTCAACGGGCCGATCAAAGACTTCTTCAGTAAACGATGCCGGTTTACTGGGAGAACCAAAGGCAGCTTCCTGTCTAGCCCAGTATCTGGAGCAACTTCCGTGCTTTGTTCCTTCTCGTTGTCTATAAGGAAATATATGATGGAAGTCCGCCTCACAAGTTGTACACAAAATTGAAGTCAAAAAATCTCATCCGAAGAAAAGTGCAAGAATGACATACCCAGAGGAGGGTGAGCTGATTAGACTTGATTTTCATCCAAATCTTTCATCATAGCTCCTATCGCAGACATATACCCCAAAGAAATGTTATATTAGGGACTGGCTTTCTGATCGCTATCATGGTCTGGGCCTTTGTCCTGATCATCTCTTTGCTCAAACCTTACAACTGAAGAAGACCCGTCTTCATCCATCGGTTGAGGACGAGCAGGGGACACTGTTGTTATGTCCACCTCTTCAGACGAAGAAGCACCTATCGTGGTCGTGACTTCAACGTCTTGTGCAAAGGACAAACGCAATGGTAAAAAAAGCTTCTAACGGTTTGACCAAAACGGCTATGGAGTATAGGAAGGGATCTACCTCCCGAATGGTAATGGACCACGACGCCGTTCCACCTCTTCCAGTCTGCCGGGAAGATCTTCTGGGTGGAGGCGAGCCGACGCTCACGTCTGTGACCGTCTTTCTCCCTCTGGAGAAAACCACCTTCTCCCTTTTGGACCGTTGAACCAGCTCAGTGGAAGCTTTCCACTTGTGAGGAATATCAGGAAGAGGTTCTTCAGTATCCTCTCTCTGAGGTGCTACAACAACAGGATCCTCAAGAGCGTCTCTCTATTGTGGTGCTGCAGTCGGCTCAGCTGAGGGTGCGACACCTTCCCTTCTATGACCCCCCATCACGTGCACTCGTCCTATATCGGCAAGAGTGGGGGCAAGCCTAGTTTTCGATATTAAACTCTGCTCATGATCATACCGAGAATGAAAAGTATTGACCTGAATATAGAACTTGGCAGCAGCAAAGAGCATATGGGTTTCAGGCTTATCTTCTGGCAAGGTAAAAATTTCCCTCGTACATCTAGCATTGTAGTAGCCCTATGCACGTGCCCCGTCGATCAGGCTTCCTATCAACTGTAGATGAGGGCTGGGGTTGCCCAAAAGAAGCTGGCTGTAACCGAACTACCGTGCAAAGTGATTTGGCAGATAAGGTTCCATGAAAGTGTGGTTCATATTCTTGAGCACCTGATGGGAAGGCCTGATGGACTGGAGCCAACGGAACGCCCCAATAGGAAGGCTGGTAGTGAGTGCTCCCTCATCTACTAGAGTGTCTCCTGCACGGCCGCAACCAGACGGAGGCGACACTCTGAAGAATTCATAATTCTGCTAGAAACTCAAAGCCTTCCTGCAAACAGGCACCCCTGTGACGGTCCAATCTGCATCTTTGAATCTTCAAAGAAAGGCATCTCCTGCCAAAGAGTCTGCCATCAGCCCGACATTCATTAATCTAGGACAGTGCAATACCAACCAACCCATCAGATAATAAAAAGGAAATTCAGTCCTAACAAAATCCTTTATGCTATCGGGTGTCACCGCGTTAACAACAAAGTGTCGCAAGCCTCGTTGGATGGCTCAGACCATCGCAGGAAGCAGGGCAAGCTGGCATCCAAATGCCAGCTTTACAGTCGGAAGTATCATACCCCGACTTATTCTTTCAATAGACCCTGAACCACCATGGACTACACAATCGCGGAGCCATGTCATTAGAAAAGCGGCTAGCACAGCCTTTTTCGACAGCTTGAACTCGACCAGCCTGAAGAAATGATAAACCGAGAAGTTCCCTCGGGATCATCACTATCTTTGTTGTCTACTGCCCCATGATTTGCCATCAATTGCTCTATCTCAAATTTTATCGAGGGCTTGCGAGTCGAAAAAGAGACTGGGCCGTCTCCTTCTTCTCTGATAAAGATGTAGTTGGTCCAGGCTCTCGTATGGGGAAGGGACCCTCAGTCTTATCCTACTTTGTGACCTGGCGATAAATGAAGAGGTGACAGAGTAACTCTTTGTATACCTCCATCATCTCGGAGTTCTCTCTCCAAATCTAGAAGCTCCTCATCACAGGGGACGTATTCTTCGTATGGCTCGATCCCCAGGAAAGTTTTGATATCGCCTGTATCTCGTGAAGAGCCAGACCCATCTCCACACCCGGAGTGAAGAAGGTACATATGTGATAGTTCTAAAACTCCACCAATGAGATAAACATAGGCCAGTTAACCTTTATGCCATATTGGATGGATCTAACGGCATAAAAAAGGCTGGTAGCTTTTTGGGTGGCCTCGTAAGTTGAGAGCACTCATCCAGTAAGGTTGCTCTAGAATGGGATAGAGTATCTCCAACCTTCCATCTGCAGCTTCCCTCCCGGATACGACTCCTTCTTTAACAATATCTGGTTGGAGAGAGTCTCAGCAGCGAAAGGGTGATGATCAGTCGGGACATCGTTTATTATGGCCCCAGGATGCAGCCCCTCGTGAAGTAGGACGTGGAGCCCTTAACACACTTGAAAGTGTCCTTCTTTCGGTCACCAAAGTTGAATTGGATCCTGTAAGAAATGACCCCATGCAGTTCAGGGGTCAGGTCCCATTTTATTTTCCTCCGCATAGCTAGATCAGTAAACGTTGACAAAGGGTATTGGCGCTTCATCGATGGTAACCGTATCCTTTGGTTATTTAACTTGACCACCAGAGGGTCTTCTAGCCATATCATCTCGTCGTCTTCAAATCCCAGGTTGTCACCAAACAAGAAGTACGGTCTCTTAAAGCTTCGCGCCCCTCCGAGTGTGAACTTCTCATCATTCATTATCTGCTTCATGAACATTTTATCCTACTCAAGCATAACGATCACCTGTACCGAAGGCTGGTCATGGCTGATCTTCACCTGAGCATTTGTGACCATTGCAGTGACGAGGCTTGAATCAAGAGCATGACGGACAGAATCAAGAGGAATCGCACCAAGAGCCGGGATATCCATGTCAACTGTGAAGACATAAGAAAAAGTCAGACTTAGAATGTATAGAAAAAAGAGCTAAGTAATGAGAAATTCTTTGCGCCCAAAGGGCCTGCGGGCGCATAAGCAATGTTCGGTTTGGGCACATAGGTATATGTTCTGTGTGGGCACATAACACCATAAAGTCTGTGGGTGCATGACACAACTAAATGCATTGGCGCATAACACAACAAAGTGCATGGGTGCATGCATCTATGAGCGCATAAGACTGCTCACAAAAGGAGTGTGTTTGCTTTGGGTGCATATCGATGGTTATGTGCCCAAGCAGAAAAAAGTCCGAGCGTCACAAATTAACGCTCGAGACTTTGTTTTTTGAGACATCGCCTCACCCAAGATAGGGTCTTTTACTATATAAGACGTTGCCAAAGGAGGAGAACTAGCTGCTGCAGCCTTCTTGCCCTTCGCAGACTTCTTGGGAGTCGAAGCAGCCTTGGGAGACATAATTGCTCGAAAGAGAGTAAAGGAAAAAACTCTTTGAAAATTCTAAGGAACAATAAGAGAGAATGAACTTTCTCTCTTCAAGGCCTATTTATAGGCACGAACGGGAAGCTATACGCCCACATGGCCTATGTGCCCACATGTTCTATGCGCCCACAATATCTATGTGCCTACACAGAGACAGTCTTTTGTAGATTATGCGCCTGCAATTAGCTGATGCAGACAACGCATAAAACATCGCTTAAAGAGCGAACATTTTCAAATTTTGTTCCAAAATGAGTCTATCGCTTCATATTTCCAAGGAAGATCTCAACAGCCATATTTCGACAGCCTGGCAAACACGTATGCACCCAAAGGGGTCATTCCTATCATACGCCCATGAAGCTGGTGGAGACAATTTTTTCCATGCTTCTTTCAAAGTATTCCGACACTCGTTAGAGTCTCAAAAACTTTGAAGGAGATCTGGTAGAAGCATGAAAAATACAAGACTATGTATCCAACATGAAGAAGACAAAAGAAGCTATGCGCCCACATAGCCAAAAGGGGTCTATGTGCCCACAGAACCAAAAGGAGTCTATTCTCCTACATGATCGAAGAGGGGCTATGCGCCCACATGAACGAAGAGGAGCTATGCGCCCACATGATCGAAGAGGAGCTATGCACCCACATGATCGAAGAGGGGCTATGCGCCCAAGGCAGCAGATCCCTATGACTCAGTCAACATCCACGATCAATCATGCATCGAAGCATGCGGCCACGTCAGTCTCCACGAGCAATCGTGCACCGAAGCATGCGACCATGTCAACTCACGATCTATCCACGATTATCCAGTGTCCATGCGCCTACACCATATGCGCCCAAAGGGGTGTTATGCACCCACAGTAAAATCAGTGTATTTTCTACCTGTGGGCGCATAACAGTCGTTTCAGTACAAAATGACTATAAATAGGGGTCTCATACCTCTTCAAAAATAGACAGAACGGAGGGCATTTCAGGAGCCAAATTGCTGCCCTTCTTGCCAGTGAGCTGAGAGTTAGCAATTTTCTTAGGTTTTCTCACATGTTTGTAATCGGAGTGTCAACGGAGTAAAGGAGCAACTGTCGCTCAATTTTCATCGTCCTATTCCCCAGAATTCTTTTTGTACTCGGTGATATTCAGTACAATATCTCTCAGGCGTACTCAATTTGTGGTTCCTTGTACCGATAAGAAAAGACATCATTTCTCCTTCTTTTTTGTGTGTGTCCACATCGAGGAATGCATCGAGTAAGTTCGATACAAGTGTTATGTTGGTCCGAGATAAAGCATCGAATCGGTTCAAAGAACCCATAAATCGAATCGACGCAAGTTATTAGTCCAATCCCGACAAGTATTGATTTTAGTTGGTTTCATGTGTAGGATATACGTTTACGCTGAAATATAAAAGAACGGTATTTTGTCTTATTTACAACGGGGTCCGCAAAACCAAATCACTGCTTCACAACGGACTGACGTATGGGTACGGTAGGCCGAATCAGTTAGATAATTCAACAAAGCACGAAGTGCTCGAATTGCTAAGTCAGAAGAGTTGGCCGTACAACAAAGTTATGAAATCAAGCTGCATCGGCTCGACAAAACGATAAGGTATATTGGCTTAAGGTGGGGGAACTTTGACTCTTCTTTCCTAGTCCGACGTGCTTAATTAAAATATACCATTGTAAGCTAAGTTAACCTATCGAGTCTTCGGGTGTGGCTCGATCGAGAGATGAACATAGTGTAGTACCTCGTCCCGCTCAATCAATCAGAGGAATCGAAATGCCGACGGCATTCGGACTTAGCCACGCAACGGTTTACTCGAAGACTCGCTCATGTAGGTGGCTTCGGTGAACTTGTCTCAGCTTGGCCTTTACACTAATAAAACGAAAGTTTTCAAATGCACAAGTAGGTTTGATAATAAAAGAGATGCATCCACATAGCTAAGGGAATAATCCTAACTTGGGTCAGACTGAGTTAGAATATGGAAAGGTCCCACGGTCGGTTTAGAAGTTTGCTCAGCGTGCTTTCAAAATAACACTCGATCCTTGTAGAAGCATGGAAAAATAATAAAAAAAGGTCTATGCGGCCAAGGACCCCCATGCGGCTCAGAGAGCCCATGCGGCTCAGAGGCCATGCGGTTCGAGGGTCTATGCGGCTCGATAGCTCTATGCGGCCAGAAAGGAGCCTTGTGGCCTTCAACAGCACTTCCCTTTATCTTTGGCTGTATTTAATGCCCTTACGGCTGACAGCTTTGACAAATGAAAGCTCTGACATAAAGGCGCAATAATGACTGACATAATGGCGTGTTCCTAGGGAAGGGAAGAAAATCTCCTCACAGCAAAGATTTGCACACGTAGCAGGATGACGTGGCAAGGAGCCCATGGGGCCAGACAGCCGGCCGGACAGCCTATACGGCCAGACAACCTATGCAGCCAGACAGTCTATGCGACAGCCCTTCTTCATGCGGCTGCATCCTTTATGTGGCCACCCATCATCATGCGGCTGTCTATCCCCATGCGGCTGCTTACCCCCATGCGGCTGCCCATCTTTATACGGCTGATCATCCTCATACGGCTGCCCACCCTCATGCGGCTCTGCCAAGACAGCCCAGTTGAGACACGTGGCGCTCTTCATGATATTCAAGACACGTGGCAGTCTTATCCCCTTGGTAATTATGGCTGACTACAAATCCTAACAAAATCAGATTTGTTACAATCACCATAAATTGCCCAGATCAAATCAAATTGAGCAAATTGGACACGTGGCAGGCCAACATAAGTTACGAATATTCATGGCAATCAATATTTATTGCCCACAGAGATTTGATGCAATCACATTAATGGCATAAATCTATTATATTCTAGATGGACGGCCCAGATTGAAGAATTCTTAAGCCGCCGACTTTTCCAAATAGGAAATCATTGCAAACCCTAATGATGCCCCCACTCTTATAAATAGCAAGGTGCCATTCCCTTGCAAACGGCTGGACCCCCGAATATACAGAGAGAGAGAGATATACAGAGAGTGATCCAGAGAGAGAGCAAAGAGAGCATTTCTCCATCAATGCCAAGCAGTTCTTCTCCAGAGCCAAGGCTGCATCCGATCGTCCAAGGAGTAAGGCAGAGCTGCCGTCGCTTTTCCGAGCCTCCATCGTCACCCCCCAGAATCTAAAATAAACAATTGTACTTAGATTGCTGTACCTAGGTTTTCGTCCCTAGGCTTTCTTTGTACAAGCGAGTTTGTATTGTGAGTCTAAGTTCAGTCCTCCTATATAAATTGTTCTGTACTTTTACAATCAATGGCAAACACGATGGCGACTCTGCTGGGGACAAACTTCTCCACGGCTGAGAAGTTAGTGACGCAATCGGATGCAGCCAAACATGGCTCCATACAACAGAAGATGGTCGTCCGCTTCGACCAACAGGCGTTTGAAGAAATGCTCTCCGACGGGAGCGCTGGCCCGGTCCAGATACAAACCCGCACAAAAAAGGCTCGCAGGGAGTGGAGGACAAAATCATTTGCTCCTCCCCAAGCCCTGGACGGAGTACTCTCTGTTGCCCAAGACGGCAAAGTCGACTCTCATGCGGCCCGACTACAAGCCATAGAGGACTCTGCTGTCCCCAAGTCCGACAGAGGAAAGCACTACGATGCTGGACTTACAGGGGCAAAGAGTGATTCTATGTGCTCCAGGAAGAAGCCGAACAAAGGCTCCAGCCGCATGAAGAAAACTCATGCGGCCAAGATTGCCAGCCGCATGCATGATGCTCATGCGGCCGAAACTCCCAACCGTATGATGAATATCCATACGGCCAGAACTCCCAACCGCATGGAGAAAACTCATACGGCCGAGACTTCCAGCCGCATGAAGAAAGCATATACGGCCACAACTGCCAGCCGCATGAAGACTGCTGACTCCAGCCGCATACTGCCTGCTCCACGCAGCTCAGGCTCAGTCTTCGATCGCCTCTCCTATGGTCCTGATCTCTCATGCCCAAGAGAATATGTCTGACTCTCTGCAGCATCACTTTGACTCTTCCTATTATGCGCTTACAGGCACTAGAGTGAAGAAGTCAAGGGCAGCACGAGCTTGGCGAGCTCAGTCGGCTGTCCCAACCTCTGACTATCCGAGCGCTCCGTATACCGTTATGCGAGCCTCTGATGGGAAGTTATATAGAACCACTCGAGTCCCGCCCCCGGCGGCAGACGGACAGAGTGGTTCCAAAAAGTCTCCCAAGACCCAGGGAGTGAACATGGTTGCTCGAGACTCATCTGACCTACGTGAGGTTATCCTCCACAAGCGCAAGGAAAGAGAAGAGGCCTCGGTGTGCAAAGAGTCCTCACATAGGCGTCACTGCACTCAAGTCATTATCAACTGCTGTTGCAGCAATACGACAGCAAGAGAAGACCGACAGTCTATCTTCCAAAGACTGCAACAACCAAGCTCAGAGGACGAGGTGCCTCCTGTCGTCTCTTGCACCTCTACTCATAAAGTCTCCACCGATGGGAGAGGGAAGAAGATAAGCATCTCCAGCCCGAAGATTTCAACCACTGTGACTAAAAAATTGTCGTCTAAATGGTTGTCCACCATCGGAGTTTTCCGAAGTACCCGTTCGAAGACAAAATCTGCTACAGTGGGAGATTCATCATCCACACCACTGGGGTCGCTGGAACTGGGGATAGCATTCCTCCAAACGTCCACGACAATCCGATGTTCCAAGGAGACGAGCCGGGGGAAACAACTCTCCCATCAGACATAGCAGGTGCCGACGTCCCCGAGGACGTCCATGACTCTCAAGATGAAGCAAGCTCTGAAGCTAGAGGTACTATTCCTTCTGAGTCTGAACCAGAGGAGAACATTCCCACATACCCCGATGACTTCTTTGTACAAGGGTATGATTCGGAGGGCACGTCGTCCACCGTCCCTTCCATCTCGACTCGTGTGAGGACGACATTCATGACAAACGACAATCAAGATGCCCCTAGTGATCGCCAAAGCATCGACACTTTGGAGGCTGTACTGTGCACCTTGGTGAAATCTGTGGACGAGATCAAAGCAGCTCTCCCAACTCTACAAGGAGGGACGCCCGACCAAACAAGCACGGGTCCCGCGGTCAATGAGGACTCGAACTCAGCGGCACCGAACCCGGGCAATAATCCTCCTAAAATATCGGTTCCCACTGCTGCGGATGAAGCCAGAGAAGTAAGAAGAGAGGTCCAGGAGCTCCGAGCCATGTTTTACGCTTGAGAAACCTCTCAAGACCTCAGAATATGGCAACCATACCCTGCTGCATGGAGGGATGTCCCCTTCCCACCAAGATATAAGCCGTTCAACATCAATCCCTATGATGGCAAGACCACCGCAAGTCGGTACATCACTTACTTCGAGGTCACCACCGACCATCTGCCTCATGACGATGCCATCCTTACACGATTATTCATCGGGGCATTGGAAGGAGTCGCCCTCGACTGGTACCGCAACCTGCCAGACAACTGCATTCACTCCTTCGCCAGCTTCAAGCGCATGTTCTTGGAGAGATTCTACGAAGTAGGACAGGACGTTACGATGTCCACCCTCATGGATGTCGTTCAAGGGGAAAAGGAGCTGACAAGGAACTATATTGAGCGGTTTTGCCAAACTGTAATGAAGTTGCCGTCTGGTAATCCGGATTCCTCCTTAATTAAAATTTGCCAAAAGAGACTGCTCCCAACAATCAGTCTCCGAATGGGCGAAAGTCAATTTAAGGACTGGAAGACGTTTATCATCAGCACCACTAGCGCCGAAGACAGGTTGAAGAAGGCTCGCCAACTGGGGTTGCACATCTCGGAGGGGGAAGACAAGGCAGGCGCCCAAATACCAACAACAACAATGGGGGTAACTCCTCCAACAATCGGGACAACAAGGGCAAGCAGGCTATGGTGGCCGACACAGCCCAGCAACCTGAGTCAAAGCCGGCAGACAAACAATGGCCGCAAATGACATACTCCTTCGAAGACGGCCATGTCAAGCCCATCTTGGACATGCTCATACAAGGAGACAGAATTCAGCTCCCTCCACCAAGACGGAAACCTCGGCCGGCAGAAATGGAGAGCCCAAAGTACTGCCATTACCACCGCTATGTGCACCATGCTACACATGACTGCTACCAACTGAAACGATACATCCAACATCTCATCGATTCGAAGGCTCTGCCATCGATTTCGAGGAAGTAACCGTGGCAGCCAACATGGTATCCGTACAGTTCGGTAGCTTCCTTCCCACAGAGACTCAAGACGGCGTGGTACCCGTCCTTTTGGCGATAATGGAGATTGCTAATCTCCCACCTCCTCGGGATCAGGCTGCTTGTCTAGTGCCCCTCACCATATCACGGGGAGAGATCATATGGGTCCATCCGGACCTGGTACCTAAGGTGACTCAGTCCACACCACCCTCCATTCGTAAGAGGAAGAGTGGAAGAGTCAGATCCTGCCGCACCATCTCGGCAGACGTCGAAGAAGCCACAATGGTCATTACCCGATCTGGGCACAATCCCAACCTGTGCTGGATAACTCGGCTGAAGATCATCAGCCGGCTACTGCTGATGCCCCAGGACCTTCTCAGCCTCCGACGACCGACAAGCCTAGGCCAAAGGAGACTCGCTTTGACAAATCCCTCCGAAAAGAGGCACCTCAAGGGTTGGAGAGGCCCTACAACTTTGATATCTTGGCGCAATTGGCCAATACACCGGCCAAATTGTCATTATACGAGCTCCTGAGACTCTCAAAGGATGTTCGCACAGCCTTGAGCGATGCACTCCAGAACGTCGACGCATATCTGGCTCAGGTCAACCTCACGGGAGAGAGCCCGCCGGCAAACCTCCAAGACAGCGCTTGCACAGGAGCGATGCCCAATATCATCTTCACTCCGCAGGATATGCTCATCAAAACCAATCTGCACGATCGTCCGTTATATTACACTGTATATATCAGGGACGTAAAGGTGGATCAGATGTACATTAATCCTGGTTCTTCCATAAGCATCATCCCTAAGGGTTTGTTACATCAACTTCGTATTTCCATGCACCGCCTGACGCCAACAAGTACCGCCATCAGCAGTTTCAATTCGGGCAGGAGCTACCCGATGGGAAGATTCGCTTGAAGTGCCAAATTGGCGATCTTCAGTCAGAGGTGACCTGTTACGTCATAGATGCAGACACTTCATACAATATCCTCCTGGGGCACCCTTGGATACACGATTACATGATCGTGCCTTCTACGCTGCATCAATGCTTCAAGTATGTCTATAAGCACGGCTTCGTGAGGACAGAATTTACTGACATTGATCCCTTCAAAGGGGTCGAATCCTACTACTCGATTTCCTACCTATACGAGAAATTGAAAAGGCACCTGGATGAAGATGTACAAGCTCGAACGGAGGCGGCCACAGGATCAGAAGAACCTCTGACGATCCACCTCCAAGCTCGCAAACCTGGCAGTCCGTACCCATTACGGCCGCTCTGTGTAAGGACGCAATCAGCCTCTCGGCACAAGAGGGGCAAATAATAATCCAACTTCCAAGATCTGGCCAAGCGCCAAGACCCATGACAGAGCCAATAATAATCAGACTGCCGAAAGTCAGCCAGCCACGAACGGAGAAGCTCAATCCCTCCGACAAGCCAATGACGATACGTCTTCCCAAGAAGAATCGTCAGCCCGATGTAAAGTGTGGGGCTGCTAGCGAGCCAACAACTCCCCTCCCAGCATCGAGTACCAAACTGGGGTTTGCCAGTTTGCCAACGACTCCACGTTTCGCTCCACCAGCGGAACCTCTGACAATCAAGCTGCCCAGGTCATCCTCTCAGTCTTCATTTATACAGGGGGTGGCTGAAGAAGAACCGAAACTAGCCAAGTATGTGGCTGCCCACACAGATGTTTCCTCCACAGATGATGTAATCCCACTAGAAAAGATTCCTTACTTCATCAATAATGGGCTATATTTGAACTACATCGAGCTTAATAAGCTTTGTACAATGTATGCTATGGAACACGGTATAGGCACTCACCTACACACACACAGGTGACAGATGTTTACACCGCAAACCGGCTCACTCCAGTGGAAGACGCATACCGCATAATTGAGGGAGGGGATCATCCTATCATCTTCGACCGGAAGAATGATCCACAGCCCTTCACCATAGAGAAGGTCGATCCCGAATCGGATGCCGGAAGACTGCCTCTTTATCTGTATAGCCCCCAATCTAAATACATCATGCAAAAACAGAGGTATGATCTGGGGACTACGCCAGGCTTGAACTACGGCACTGGTCGACGATTACCTTTAAAGTTGCCAGTCCCGGCTGGCAAACCACGGGACTACTACAGCATGACCCGATGTGGATTAGGGTATGTTACACCCGCAACGACCCCTGAAAGTTCAGATGAGGAATGTGACTGGCATTCACATTCAACCGGGTCACCAACTTCTAATTCGGATACCAGCATCGGAGACGTATTCAGACAAGTCCTGTCAGTCAATATGGCATTCGCCGATGCATATGAAGAAGATGAAGACATTCCTGAAATCCTCGAGCTAGAGCCGTGGGTCCAACAGCTGGATGCACAATAGGAAAAGCGGTTCAAACAAAGAGAACCTCCTACTGATGATGAGCTCATGCAAGTTGATCTCGGCGACGAATCTTCTCCAAAACCAATCTTCGTCAGTAAAAGCCTGATAGACGAAGAACGAGAATCGCTACTGGAACTTGTTAAAGAATATATTAATGTGTTCGCCTGAAGCTATGAAGAAATGCCAGGGCTAAACCCCGAAGTTGTACTTCACAAGCTCAACATTCGGCCAGATGCAAAGCCGGTCAAACAACAGCAACGATGTTTCCGTCCGGGCATCATGGACGCGATCGAAATCGAAGTCAACAAACTGATAGCCAGTGGCTTCATTCGCAAGGAACAACATCCGGACTAGGTCGCCAACATAGTACCGGTCCTCAAGAAGAATGGAAAGATTCGAATCTGCATCGACTTTCGCAATCTGAACGAGGCGTGTCCCAAAGATGAGTTCCCCCTCCCTATCACTGACATCATGATTGACAACACCTGCGGCTTCGAGCGCATATCGTTCATGGATGGCTTTTTTGGATACAACCAAATCAAGATGTCTTTCGACAACGAAAAGCATACTTCATTTCGAACACCGATTGGCACATACTACTACATAGTTATGCCTTTTGGTTTAAAGAATGTTGGCACCACATATCAAAGAGCCATGAGTATCTTCTTCAGAGACCACTTGTGCAAGACTATGGAGTGCTATATTGATGACATCGCCGTCAAGAGTCGCTATATGGGAGACCATCTGCAGGATCTGAGGACGGTATTCGACCTGATGCGAGCGCACAACTTAAAAATAAATCCTACCAAATCCTTCTTGGGCGTATCCAGTGGAAAATTCCTGGGTTTCATCATTACCGCCCAGGGTATCCATGTCGACCCTGAGAAAATGAAGGCAATTATGGGGATGGGTCCCCCGAGAAATCTCCGAGAACTCCGAGGCCTTCAAGGGAGGTTAGCTTACATCAGGAGGTTCATTTCTAACCTCTCCGGACGATGTCGGCCATTCACCCACCTCATGAAGAAGGGCGTCTCTTTCGTATGGGATGAAGAGTGCCAACGTGCCTTCGACAGTATCAAAGAATATTTGTCGAACCCTCCAGTCCTGGTGGCCCCAGTTGCTGAAAAACCATTTCTGCTCTGCGTACGAGCAATAGAACATTATCTCGGCGCTCTGTTAGCACAAAACAATGATACCGGCCATGAGCAAGCTATATATTACCTCAGCCGAATGATGATCGGGCCAGAGCACCGATATACCGTCGTAGAGAAGGAATGCCTCGCCCTGGTGTTCGCCATTCAAAAGACGCGGTACTATGTCACAGGACAAACCATACATGTGATCTCACGAGTCAACCCTCTCAGGGTCCTCATAACTAAACCAGGGGCACTCAGTTCCCGCCTCGCAACATGGGCAATATTGCTGTCTCCCTATCATATGATCTTTGTCCCACAAAAGGCTGTTAAAGGTCAAGCTCTGGCAGACTTTTTAGCAGCCCACCCAGGCTCGGAGTCGGCCAGAATATACGAAGAAATCCCAGATGAGGTCGCCGACTCACATGCGGCCTCCTATGATGATATATGGCGAATGTTCTTCGACGGTGCTTCGAGAACTGGACCCAAGGGCAACATCGTAGTCGGAGTCGGGGTAGTACTGATTTCTCCTTCCGGGCTCGTGATCAACCGAGCTTACTCCCTCACCGAACCTTGTTCAAACAACGTGGCCGAGTACAACGCTTTGGTCATTGGCCTCCAATTTGTAAGAGAGCTGGGGGCAGAATATCTTGAAGCATACGGTGATTTGCAGTTAATCGTCAATCAGATCTGGGGTTCATACGAAGTCCGCCATGAAGACATGATCCCATATCACCAAATAGCGATCAACATCATCTCGTTATTTGAGGGATTCTTCATCGAACACGTTCCCAGACTCCAAAACATTGAAGCCGATGCCTTAGCAGGCCTTGCCGCTTCCCTAGCAGTGCCAAACCATACTCATCATTCGGTGGACGTGATAGGCCATGAACTGGTTTGTCCCAAGAACAACGTTCAATTCATGGCAAGTTATTCCGCTCAGACGATCGACGAAGCGCCAGACTGGAGACAACCATTCATAGACTTCGTAGTCTACGACATTTTGCCCGAGAACCCAAATGAGGCCACCTCTATCAGAAGACGTTCTCTCAGATTCTTCTATGATACAGAGACGAAAATGCTGTATCGACGATCCTACGATGGATTATTGCTTCGGTGTCTGTGAAACGCAGAAGCTAAAGAAGCCGTACGTAAAGCTCATAACGGTGTCTGCGGGGCCCACCAACATGGCCCAAAATTACAAGACCGTCTTCGCCGAATGGGCTACTACTGGCCCACGATGGTAGCGGATGCGGTAGATTATGCAAGAAAATGCAAAGCCTGTCAAGTCCACGTAGATTTTATCAACCAGCCATCCGAATTTCTATATCCGACAGTGGCGTCTTGGCCATTTGAAGCATGGGGAATGAATATCATCGGTCCGATCACTCCACCTTCTTCCCGAAGACATCGCTTCATACTAGCAATCACAGATTACTTCTCCAAATGGGTGGAAGCTGTTTCGCTCGCAGAAGTAAAGACTTCAAACGTGATTAGCTTCCTCACGCATCACGTCATCTATCGCTTTGGACTGCCCCAAAGGATCATCTATGATAATGGTCTGCAGTTCGCAATCTACGCCTTCTACAGGTTTTGCGACAAACACCGAATTCAGAATGTTGCTTCAATACCATATAACCCGGCAGCGAATGGGTTGGCAGAAGCATTCAACAAAACCATCATCAAGTTGCTCAAGAAATTCGTGTCTTCCAATAAACGTGTCTGGAACGAGAAGCTTGGTGAATGCTTATGGGCGTACCGGACTACAGTCCGAACGGCCACTGGGAACACAACATTCTCCCTGGTGTACGGGAGTGAGGCAGTTCTTCCATTGGAGACTTAAATCCCCTCACTTCGCATCGCTCTCACTTACCAATTGACGATGGACGATAACTACCGTCGCCGGTTACAAGAGTTGGAGGCCTTAGATGAAAAGCGCCTACTGGCTCAGCAACGGATCGAGCTATATCAAGCACGCATCTCCGAAGCCTTCAACAAGAAGGTTAAAATCAGAACATTCCAAGTGGGCGATCTCGTTCTGGCAGTTCGGAGGCCGATGGTTATGACTCACAAAACCGTCGGCAAATTCCAGCCAAAGTGGGAAGGCCCATTTATCATTGAGGCTGTATTCTCCAACGGTGCTAACCGCCTCGCAAAGCAAAATGTAGACTTGCTCATGTTGCCCGTCAACAGCAAGTTCCTAAAGAAGTATTATGTCTAAACGACATTATCCAAATCCCAGATTGTTGAGTTATGTACCCCCCGGTACCGCTGAACTCTCATTCTACAAATTCCAGATTACTGAGTTATGTACCCTCCAGTACCGCTGAACTCACACCATTCTTCCACAAAAATCCAGATTGCCGACTCATGTACCCTTCGTTACCGCTGAACTCTCATTCTCCAAATTATCGAGTTATGTACCCTCCGGTACCACTGAACTCACACTTCGATTCCAAGTATCCTGGTTTGTCGAGTTATGTACCCGCAGGTACCCCTGAACTTATATTTCGGTCGCTCTTTTAGGTAGTAAGTCATGTATGATCATACCTCTGAACTTTCCTCCTGAAAGAGCTCCTTCCTCATGATCCACTACCCGCACTCTCAGTACATAAAAAGGGTAACAGATCCATAAATTTCTAAAACGACTATGTCGATGTTACCTCTGAGTCGTCTCATTTCCGCCAAAAATAAATCACCCCTCTACATAGAACTTCCATGTCCTCATTACCTCTGAGTCGTTCTATGTACCCCCTTCATGGAGCCCACTCCTACCATGTCCTCATTACCTCTGAGTAGGAAGGCTCCATCGAAGAAACCATCATGCTTGCCATGTCCTCATTACCTCTGAGTAAGTATGTTGGTTCCCTTTCGACTTATTATCCGTACCCACAACCGGAGTACGTCAAGGATAGTAGGTCCACAAATGTCCTCCGTTGAGTCCACTCCTGCCATGTCCTCGTTACCTCTGAGTAGGAAGATTCTGCGGTGAAAAAGCCCTCATGCTTGCCATGTCCTTATTACCTCTGAGTAAGTATGTTGGTTCCCTTTCATCCTATTATCCATATCCTAAGCCAGGGTACGCCAAGGATAATAGGCCCACAAAAGTCCTTTGCTAAGTTCCTTAGTACAGGTCCATCGTTTCTCATCATGCCCCGGGAGCCCAGCTGCTCCATGGCATTCTTTCTCCCGCTACCGGTAACGTCCATGACAACCCTACCGTAGAACTGTTCCAGGTATCCCTATCAAACATGTTATCCATACCTAAAACCTAGGTATGCCAGGGGTAACAGGTCCACAAACAGTCCCCCAGTAGGGCAAACACCACAACACCACAAATACAATACAAATGAAGGGTAAGACGAAACATACTCTTTATTTGAAAGTCAAAAAGCATTACATATTCTGGGACCATGTCCCTCTCAAAAAGAAAAAAAAGAACATAAACAAAAGAAGAAAAAAAGGCCAACTATGATTCGGCATTACATAAGGCCAGGAGACTGTCTCGCACCAAGGCAATCGACCACTCAAACCACTGCCGGGCTCGATGTTCAGCCTCCTGATTCAGGCGCTCTGCATCCTCCAAATGCGCATGAGACTGCCAGCCGTCGTCAAGCTTCTTTAGAGTAAACTCTAAGTTAGCAGAAGCTCGAGCGACCTGGTCAGCTTCCCGGGCAATCAGCGCTTTGTCCGCACGGGCGGCCTCAAGCTCAGACTCCAGAAAGGCCAGCCTCCTCTAAAGCTCGAGGATCTGCTCCTTGGTGTCAATTACCCCGCGGGAGGCGACCGCTTCCCGAGCCGTGCAATCTTCATTTCTATGGCTCAATCGATCATATAACTCAGACAGATCACGACGATCCTTCAGTATGGTCGGCTTCATCGTATCCCGAGCAAGCATCACCTTCTTCCCCTCGGTTATGAGGAAATTGCGCTCTTGATCTATTGCCGCAGACAGATCAGCTCGCCGCAACACGTGAAACTGGGTCACAAGTCGATCGGCCTCTAGCAGTTTGGGCTCCAGAAGCGCAATTAGCCCCGCCCCACCGGGGAGTGTTTTAAAGATATTGATTTGTCCACCGGCGCACTGACGGGCCATAGTAAAGGGAGTCCCTCTCTCCACAGCAGCTTCGATCTCTCTCTTCAGGTGACGGTAAAAACTATCAACCACATCCTGTGACACCTCATCCAAAACTTCTGTAGAGGACGGCGTTAAAGGAAGTGTGGCTGGCAGTGTCGAAGTAGCAACATCGGAACTTGCTACCCCTGCCACCATGGAAACAAATTTAGAGCGAAAGGACGCACGAATAGTGGCTAGCTCTTCTTCCGCCGTCCGAAGAGCCTGGATACTCGGCAGGGCGGAAAGGTCAACCCCCGAAACTACATTAGCAGAAGAGGACGTAGGAAGCATCGTTCCCTGCTCCAGCTGTGCCGCCACTTGAACCTCCGAGCTTGATCCAGCTAAAAGCCCTTCACCATCGGTCGGAAGAGGAGGAGGCACATGTACTTCCATCAGATCTCCTCTGGTTGAGTCCGCCCTGACAATGTCCGTCATTGGCAGTGAGGGGGCGGGACCTGTACGCCCAAAGCAACCGTCAATCAACTTAACCCGAAGGATATGTTGATAGAGCAAATAAGCCTCCGAACTAGTCAAGACTCGGTTTATCTTACCAGCAGAAGATTGTGGAGGCTGAGATTCGCTCACAACCACCGCGGTCTGTTCACCAGCAACTTCCAAAGTGAAGGCAGTCGGTTCCTCCGATCCATCCACCCCGGAAGGAGATTCAACTGGGTCGATATCGCCTAGCCGAGAGTCGGCAATCTCAGGAACAGGATCAGCAGGACCCACATTGCCTTAGGCCGAACCCTCAGCAACATGAGCGACCTCCGCCGCCACCTGGAGAACCCCAACAGAAACGGCATCGGCACACATGTCGTCGATCAAATCATTTAAAGCCGGATCGATCACAGAGGCAACCGCCGGCCCTGAAGACTCATCTTCTTCTGACGCCTACAAAGAGCAAAAGAAAATGATTAGGCCATAGTTCAGAAAAAGAAGGAGAAGACAATTGAAATTCAATTCACCTCAGAAACAGCGTCAACATCTTTAATAAACAGCCTGCGGCGTCTTACCGCAGCTCGCTTCGTGGAGTAGGTTCTGCCATCCTCAGTGAACACGCGCCTGCTTCGCTTGTACGAAGGACCGGGCACAGCAGGTGGTTGATCCTCCACCACTTCGTCCGGCACAGCAGACGGCTGACCCACCACCACTTCGTCCGGCACAATAGGTGGTTGATCCTCCACCTCCTCGTCCAAGGCACGGAACGAATCCTCAGCATCCTGCTCATCATCCTCTTTGCCCGCCGCAGTAGACTCCGAGTCCGACACATGAACCATATTCGCCTTTTTTTCCTTTTCTTGGACCCCTCGGGCTTCTCTGCCAAGCCATTACCAACAATAAAGCTGGTACTCATGTCAAAATTTACGGGAGGTTTGCTCGCCGTAACATGATAGAGAGCCGCCATATGCAAAATCTCCACTGGCGTATTGACATTAGGAACCGAGAAGCTAGTCTGGGTATGGATCGCGTTGTAATAAAGCCAGGCCCTGATGCCATCAAGGACGCTGCCTTCAAAGCCCAGGCAAGGACTGGGACAGTCAAGGAACAACTGGCTATACCCGAACTGGCGGGAGAACCTGCTGGGCAAGTAGGGCTCCAGGTATACGTTATTGCGACAACGGTATACTAGGTGCACTGGACGAATATTGCGCAGCCAAAGGAGCATTTTCTCAGATAAGATGAGGGGAGGTTCAACACCATCAACATGTACACCCCTCATTTCTCTTTCAGTAAAGTGAGGAAAAGACACGAAGAATTTGTGCCCGTCTACTCTTGCCAGCGCCCTCCGACAGGCCGGCATGGTGTCGTAGTCCCAGGGCTGATGACAGTATCGGAAGAGGAAAGCGTCATCGACTGTAACGCCATCATCCGCTCCGGGCCTTATCAACGATCGATAATGCATCAATAACCACCCCATTAGATAATGGTAGGGTAGCTCTACTCGCTCAAAGTCCAGTGTCATCTCGCGGGCAATGACTTTGGATGAGAAGGCACGGAGGCCGTGGTGTATGCTACACACCATGGCCGGAAGAAGGGCCAGTCTGACTTTGAAGACCAGCTTTTCGGCAGGGAGGATGAAGTGGCGGCTGATCCTTTCAATGGAACCTGCCCCTCCCGAGACTACGCAGTTCCATAAACACACAATCAAGAATCCAGCCAAGAGCGCTTTCTCAGACATCCGCTGGGTACCATAGTAGAAATAGCTGAAGGAGTCAGTTTGACTCCCAAATTTATTACCGGTGGACCTCGACCTCTTGGCATTTGATATCAGGTTTTTTATCTCCTCATGGGTCTGAGGATCTCGGGAAGAAACCCGGCCAGAGGGACATAATTTAAAAAGATATGAGACCCAGAAAGTGGTATGGGGGGCGTTCCCTTATGAGCTACCGTCCTTCTTGATAACCGTTTGGTGACAGATGCTGTGGTGGCATAGCAATTCCCGGTACACAGTAACGAAACCCGGGAATCGCTGATCCAGATCCTCGAATTCCTCGTTGGTCGGGGTGTATACTTCAAAGGCCTCGTTCCCCCATGGCAGCTTAGAAACGGCATGCATTTCATGGATAGCAAGCCCCAACTCCCCTCCGGGCGCGAAGAAAGTTCCCGCCGGTTATACATTTCTAAAAGAGCCATGAACAACGGCTTGTTGATGGGTGACCCATAACAGGTGCCCCGAATGGCATAATAGAGGTCAATCTCCCGCAGGAACGCCTCATATTTCCCCAAGATCCATGTGGTCATGTTGGCCCACGTAGGGATGGGGTTTATCCAGTTCAGCAACGATAACCTGCTAACAGGATAAGACCCCTTGCAAGCAAGCTAATTCATGAAGGTATCGGCTTGAGTGAACGAGAAGTTGGGACCAGATACATTTATGAAGGCACCCGGAACAAATCCCATCATGCTCCGACTGACCGAGTCCCTGCTCGCATACGCAGACCCCATATTCTTATTATAATGGATGTTTCCCACGAACATTCCCGATTGGGTTAGAGTTAGGGAGCCCACCATCGTCTTGTTCAACAATACCATATTGAACCACGAGACGGGAAAATGACGTTCCATCTTGAGAATATGGATCCTCACCCCGTCCAGAGTAAAGTCCCAGCTCTCGGAAATGTCCAGCACTTTGGGGTTCTTTATAGATAGAGCATCCCCGAAGAGAAAGGCTGGTTTCAGATACTCTCCTTCCAGCTTCCCCGAGTTCATTATGGTATAAAGAAAGAGGAGAGGCTGGTTCTTGATGATGCTCACCCTCCCCAAAGGCTCATTGGCGGGAAGCTGATTCGACACACGTCGAACTAAGTCATCGAGCTGCACACCCATGGCATATTGGACTGAACCCACAAAAAGCTCTCCTGCTGGATTGGTTGGCAGATTCACTGAAGAAAAGATAAAAGAAACAAGATTAAGAGATGGTTAAAACAAAACCACTTGAAGTTTCTTAAAAAGGCTCCTGTGAGCCTATGCGGCCCGACTTAGCGAAGCCTTTTGCGGCTCAGTTCAGTTGGGTTTCATGCGGTTCGGTACAGCTGAGCTTATGCGGTTCTGTTTAGCAGATGAGCTTATGCGGCACGACTTAGCGAAGCCTCATGCGGCTCAGTTCAGTTGGGTTTCATGCGGTTTGGTACAACTGAGCTTATACCGTTCTATTTAGCAGATGAGCTTATGCGGCACGACTTAGCGAAGCCTTATGCGGCTCGGTTCATTTGGGTTTCATGCGGTTCGGTACAGCTGAGCTTATGTGGTTCTGTTTAGCAGATGAGCTTATGCGGCACGACTTAGCGAAGCTTTATGCGGTCCAGTTCATCAGGAGCTCAGGCGGTCCTAAGACTTCATGCGGTTCAAATCCAGAAGTGCTCCTGCGGCTCAAGTCCTTCTAATACGGATCAAACACAGGGCATGTCCCATGCGGCTCGGATATGAGAGGGTCATGCGGCCTACGCAACATATGCGGCTTCATCATGTTGAACTTGGGCAGTTCAATAAAGACGAAGGAAGAAGGCTTGTGCATAAAATATGCAACAGAGCCATGGTTATTTTTAGGGTTCAAAGCATTCAAATTTTCATCCAATTCTTACCCTCAAAAGCGGGGTGGACTTCAGGGTGCACTTTAGGCGTAGTAGCCGATGAAGAAGCCTCTTTCTTGCCCTTCGCCGCAGCAGTGGCAGCCTAGGAAGATTTGGGGGCCATGGTCGTCCGACGGTCGGAGAAGAAAGGCAAAAGAAGAACTTTAGGGCAACAAGAGTTGAAGATGAGAGAGAGTAGAGAAGCCTCTCTATCCTAAACATGTTCCTTTTTATAGACAGAGGGAGGGCACTTCGATCCGTGTGCAAACCTGAAAACCGACTCTTCGGTTATCGAGAACAAACCGACTAATTAAAGGCCAAAACTCTTGGGATCCTGTCCCAAAAGGCGGCCCTAAATCTGACAGCAAATCAAAAGCAATTAATGCAAAAGATTTGCACACGTGGCAGGATGACGTGGTAAGGATCCCATGTAGCCAGACAGCCTATGCGGCCAAACAACTTATGCGGCCAGAGAGTCCATGCGGCTGATTGACCAATGCGGCTCAGATGGCCATGCGGCTGAGGAGACTATGCGGCCAGAACATCCTATGCGGCCAGAGAGATTTAGCCATGCTTCTTATTCAAAGTATTTCAATTTTACAAATTGAAAACTTTGAAGAGGGTCTTGTAGAAGTATGGAAAAACAATAAAGAAAGGTCTATGCGGCCAGGGACCCCCATGCGGCTCAAAGGCCATGCGGTTTGAGGGTCTATGCGGCTCGATAGCTCCATGCGGCCAGAAAGGAGCCACGTGGCCTTCAACAACACTTCCCTTTATCTTTGGCTGCATTTAATGCCCTGACGGCTGACAGCTCTGACAAATGACAGCTCTGACATAAAGGCACAATAATGACTGACATAATGGCGTGTTCCTAGGGAAGGAGAGAAAATCTCCTCACAGCAAAGATTTGTACACGTAGCAGGATGACGTGGCAAGGAGCCCATACGGCCAGACAGCCTATGCGGCCGGACAGTCTATGCGACCAGACAACCAATATGGCCAGACAGTCTATGCGGCCGCCCTTCTTCATGCGGTTGCATCCTTTATGCGGCCACCCATCAGCATGCGACTGCCTATCCCCATGCGGCTGCTTACCCCCATGCGACTGTCCATCTTTATGCGATTGATCATCCTCATGCGGCTGCCTACCCTCATGCGGCTCTGCCAAGACAGCCCAGTCGAGACATGTGGCGCTCTTCATGATATTTAAGACACGTGGCAGTCTTATCCCCTTGATAATTATGGCTGACTACAAATCCTAACAAAATCAGATTTATTATAATCAACATAAATTGTCCAGATCAAATCAAATCGAGCAAATTGGACACGTGGTATGCCAACATAAGTCACGAATATTCATGACAATCAATATTTATTGCCCACAGAGATTTGATGCAATCACATTAATGGCATAAATCTATTATATTCGAGATGGAAGACCCAGATTGAAGAATTCTCAAGCCGTCGACTTTTCTAAATGGGCAATCATTGCAAACCCTAATGATGCCCCCCACTCTTATAAATAGCAAGGTGCCATTCCCTTACAAACGGCTAGACCCCCGAATATACAGAGAGAGAGATATACAGAGAGTGATCCAGAGAGAGCAGAGAGAGCAAAGAGAGCATTTCTCCATCAATGCCAAGCAGTTCTTCTCCAGAGCCAAGGCTGCATCCGATCGTCCAAGGAGTAAGACAGAGCTGCCGTCGCTTTTCCGAGCCTCCATCGTCACCCCCAGAATCTAAAATAAACAATTGTACTTCGATTGCTGTACCTAGGTTTTCGTCCCTAGGCTTTCTTTGTACAAGCAAGTTTGTATTTTGAGTCTAAGTTCAGTCCTTATATATAAATTGTTCTGTACTTTTACAATCAATGGCAAACAATCCTTCGTCCCGTGGCTTGGGAGAAGGAAGTTGGTCCAAGTTGCTAAGTTGCCACATTGCTGAAATTAGCCTAAGTCATAGGTGTCACCTGTATAAATTCTTGATAGAGCATGCACGGTCATATCGTCCAGGGCTTGGCATTGCCTTGCTCGTCCTACGGGTTAAGTTACAGTATACGTTGTAGAGCATGTCTTGTGGCATAAGTCTAGGCACCCAAAGAACTTAGTTGTTCAAGTCGAATGCATGCACAGTACGTTCCCTCGATGCAAGGCTTGATGCAGCCCTTGCTCGTCAAGTCGTTGCATGAACAAGTTAGACAAGAGCTTTGCTGGGCTATCGAAGTCATAGCAAGCACTGTCCCCTATTGTCTGTGGTTGTTAAGTCATATAGTCCCACGATCTCAAGACTCGTCATATAAAGTATATGACTGGAGAGATAGTGTCGCCTAGAGAACAAGTCAGTCTAAGGCACGAGCTACGGTTGGTTTAGAGAAAAGCATGCCACGGACAAAGGAACACGTTATGTTTAAGTTAAGATGGAAGACTACTTAGTAGTTATTCCCTGGATTTCAAAGGATTAAAGTTCACGAGATCGGTCCCGCTACTTGGGAGTCTCGATAAGGAAGTCAACGCGACTGGTTGTCGCCGAGATCGACCCGCTACTTGGGAGTCTCGATAAGGAAGTTTAGGAGATGTAGCCGCTACTTAAGAGTCTCGATAAGGAAGATCACGAGATCGGTCCCGCTACTCGAGAGTTTCGATAAAAAAGTTTACAAGATCGGTCCCGCCACTTGGAAGTCTCGATAAGGAAGTTCACGAGATCGGTCCCGCTACTTGGGAGTCTCGATAAGTCCATACGACTGGTTGTTACCGAGATCGGTCCCGCTACTTGGGAGTCTCGATAGAAAGTTGGAAAGTATGGTCATGATTAAGGAAGGACTTAGTAGATCGAGTTGAGTCTTGCATGGTCATTGGACAACTTACGCGCAAGGGGAATTCTTCGAATGATCCCGGGGCACCGGGTTCGTTTCGGCCTAAGAGGAAGAGCAGATATTGTACGGCCTTCATCGACGGTACGACTCGATTGAAGTAAACCGTTACAATATAGGTTGCGGATCATTCGGTGGGAGCTCGTACCTTGCACGTGAATGGTCACCATATGCAAAGATCCAGTATAGATTGACATTCCTAGTGACCACTCATATAGATGTGTCGGCATAAGAGCGGTTATCCACGTGTATGCCTTTGGATTGCGTCGAGTACTAGCAAGCTACGAGTTAGGTTAACAAGGTATAATTATAACAACTGCTAACCTTGAATTGGCGTGAGTTAGGTGTGCACAGTTGTAAGACGATTCTAGAGCCTAATATTTGGCATAGGAAGGACATGTGCTTCAGCATGAATATGGCGTCATCATCGAGTCATCTCGAGTTAAGTCAGAAAGGGTCGTAAGGCAAGTTTGCTTAAGTCTTATTGATATGTGAGGCACGGCCTCGATATTTGAAACACGGGCCAAGTTGATGACACAAAACAAGTTGTACGTTATAAAGTATGAGTCGGAAAGACAAGCACGAAATGACACTCTAATGTCGTCGGCACAAGAAGGGTCTATAGGCAAAGTATAAGCAAGTTATCGTGTATTGGCACGGTGACGGTCTAGAGACATAAATAGGCCCAAGTCTATGTCCTAAAATTGTTCCTATGTCAAGACTAGAAAGACAATCAAAAAGGGAATTAAGCTGCACAAAGTAAATAAACATGTCAATTTTGTATGGGTGGGCGAGGAGCTCACACCACCAATACAGTTGAGTACTGACACCCATACAGTTTCCATGTGCAGGCACAGGTATAAGCCCGATGGCGCCGAGCTCAATTAGATGCGTCGAGGCTCGGAGTTTCTTGGCGTTTCGAGGTGTACGGTCGCATGGATCCAGAACTTATACGGGACATAATGTATGGGCATCGCCATTAAGAAGAATCTGTCACGCGTCGCTGTTTCATTTAACAAAATGCCTAAAATTGGCTTTTGAAAGAAAACTAGAAAAAATACAAAAGTACAAATTGTTCTGGGAAGTATTGCTGTAGAAGTCTGATCTGAAAGCGATCACTTTATTCCTTGGACCACACGATGATGATGAAGAACACCTGCTTGAAGAAGATGAACAATCGGAAGAACTAAGTCACCGGAAAGGTATCGAGCAACTGCACTGATGGCACAGTGGAATGCTTTCTTGCTTTGCTTCACCTTGTTCTTGAAAAAAAGTGGAAAAATGCTTCTGGGAATTATCACTCAGAGTCTCCTCTTCTATCTCTCTGATGATCCTTTAATTATGAAAATAAATCTATTTATAGACTAAAACACATTAAGCGTAAAGAGCATCCAAATTGGAGTTTTATGCTAGCAACTGTCATCTATGAACTTTACGCGTGATGACACGTGTCCCATATAGAGCTTTAATCTCTACGCATGGTGACACGTGTCCCACTACTTCAATAAAATAAGGAGGGCACGTACACACGTCCCTCGATAAGTGTGGCATGAAAGCCATGTAAGCAAACCACGTTCCCATGTAGCCAAAAATAATCAGGCATAAAAATGACCCAAAATACACTTCCACCGTAAAGTAGTAGACTAGGCGTAAAATAGCCGAAAAATAGACTTCTCGTGTAAAGTGGCTGATAAAATAGCCTTGAGCGTAAAAAGTAGCCCAAATAAACTTTACGCCCACAATAGCCTTGAGCGTAAAAGCTCGAATAGCTATCATGCGTAAAAGAAGCAGTTTTATTGAGCGTAAAATAGCCTCATCTGCACATTATACGACGAATATCGGGTTTGGTGTAAATCCAATCTTCTCGACTCTTGTGCTGCATACTGTCAAAAAAATCATTCTGTCAGATCAAATCTCTAGCATTAAATACGGCTTGACAGTCTATCCCCAGCGTAAAGTTCAATGAATAACTCCCGCGTAAAGTAGCTAGCGTAAAGAGTAGCTTGCGTAGATAGTAACTCGCGTAAAATTCTCAACTGCTTTGACTTAGTCCATGAAGCACTTTTTACGCTCCTACAAGACCCCCTTCAAAGTTTTCAAATATTTTCAAAATTTGAAATACTTTGAACAGAAGCATAAAATTTGGGATTTCAACATTCAGCGTAGAATTCGGGATATCCAACGGTCATCCGCATAAAAGTTGGGATATCCAACAGTCAGCGTAAAAGTCGAGAATTTGAACCGATTCAAAAATTCTCTATAAATAGAAATTTTTGAAGAGAAATAAAACTTTACTTATCTCCCGTAATCTCGATCTCTCTTACTCTTCTTCCTCTTTCATACTCTAGCTTTCAATCCGATGGCTCCCAAGAAGTCCGCCGCCGGCAGCAAAGGCAAGAAGCCTGCCGTAGATTCGTCGTCGGCCGGCCACGCAAAAACCCCCATCCAATCATCGACGATGCCCCAACAAAACAACCCCGCCGTGGCTCCAGCAATGAAGGGTAAAGCACTGCCCTTTGGCCGCAAGTTCGCCGGAGAAGAAGACCCAAGTTCTTCGTTTCACGCCCACGTTATACGTGTCAGCGTAGAAACTAAGAAAATAAAATACGCCCACGTTATACATGTCAACATAAAATTAAGAACATACGCCCACGTTATATGTGTCAGCATAAAATTAAGAACATACGCCCACGTTATACGTGTCAGCGTAAAATTAAGATCATACGCCCACGTCTATACGTGTCAGCGTAAATAGTAAAATACGCTCACGTCAACACGTGCCAGCGTAAAAACAAACTACGCTCATATCAACGTGTGCCAGCATAAAAAGTTTAATATACGCTCATGTCAACACATGCCAGCGTAAAAACCAAACTACGCCCACATCAACATGTGCTAGCGTAAAAAGTTTAAAATACGCCCATGTTAACGTAAGTCAGCGTAAAAATTAATCAGTGAAAGACTTTGCGTAAAAAACAAAAAGAACTTTTATAGTTTAAATTTTTAGTTCTAATTTTTGTGCATAGGCGTAAAGTCTGCATAGTTGTAATCCTTATGCGTAAAACTTGAGCCAAGTCATCTGCGTAAAAATTTCAAATTAGATTTTTACTAACTCGATTTTTTTTTGGCAGAGGACTTGCAGATTCACCCACTTGCAGAAATATTTGGCTCATCAGCTGGTATGGTGGGTTCAAATTATCTGGAGAACCTGTCCCATGTAGAGTTTCCCCAGTCGAATCTGGAATATCCTGAAGAGAGAGCACAGCTGATATCTGCCCAAGGGGATAGAATGCTGCTATCCATGATAGATAGGGAAGTATCGGTATTGCTGGATAACCAACAATTTCTGAAGCCAGCCTTCTTATTCGGGGATGCGATAGATAGACTTCAAATCGTAAACACATCCCAAGAAAGAGGCTTGGGTGTTCAAGTCTGGACAGAAGACGATGTATCTCCCTGATATGGATAGGGATTATCCCTTATCAGCATTCGTCCATGCCAGCCATCATCGTCAGATGTTATGGAACCTGACTCCCGGCAGTTACGGGAGACCAGGCAAGATTATTTTTAAGTAGGATAAAGCGAATGAGATGGGATATTTTACCAGTACTCCTTGTGGTGGAGTTGTCCCATTCTCCGGTCTACAGCCTGGGTTTACACCGAGTGAAGACTCAGCTCTAATTCAACCGGTGCAGATCCAGATGTTCATCAACAGGTTCATAAAAGCTGCGGTATTATATCCTTAAGCTAACCCTAGGCTACCAGGGTGGCTAACCCCTCACAACCAGAACTGGATTCAAATTACCGCTTGGGTCCTGAAGATCTTCCAGGCGGAGCTAAAAAACATCGGCCTGTATGAAGCCGTGGTCTCCACCAGCCAGGGCATACAAATGAACGACAATTTGTTCCTGGCTCTGATGGAAATATATCTCAATTCTACAAGAACTTTTGCAACTCCTCTAGGTAAAATGGGTCTCGCACTCCACGAGATGCAGTTCATCTCCAAATTGCCAATGGGGGAAGCCCCATATGAAGAATATGGTCCCTCTAACCGGGAACTTGCAGAAATTAGAGAGAAAAATCCTCGGTTAGTTGAGGTATATAAATAATTGATGTGCCATTATATGATCTGTGCAACTATACATGAAAGTGGATCGCATCTGGTATATATCAATAAGTGGACAACATACTTATTCTTCCACAAGGATAAGATATCCAAAGAAGATAAAGAAAGATTTCACGAGAGTAAGGCTCCAACTATCAACGCCTTTGCAACGATCCCTGCCGACAAGATAAGGAATTAGATGCAATTCTATGAATTTTCGGACATATATTTGTCCACGAGGACCGGGGAATTCCTCACAGGAACAGAAGCTTTGAGCTTCCTCCGATATGATAGCCAGAAAATCTCAAAGGAAGCCTTGTTGGCAGGCTTTTTTTCTTTATGGCTGCAGAGATGGGTCGTACTAGGAACAGGTACGATCGATAGAATTCACCGAAGCGTACTTTGGCCAGCAGTGCGCTTGGTGTTCAAGACCAGAATTAACCTGCTATTGGTAATGGTATGCCGAATAAACGCGGGTCTGAGAACCTATGGTGAGGAACTAATCAATAATGCTCCTCATCGGAAGGAATTTCCAAGGGTAGAGATGCCTTACACATACTTGATGGGCTGGCTGCTTCATCACAACTGCAGTCTCCTGCCACCTGGCCCTAGAGAAGATGCGGAGGTCTTTCTCCAAAAATTCAGCAAAGCTGACTGGAAGGCAACCACAGTGGTAGATACACGGGCAGCACTGAATTATTTCTATGGATGGAAATTCTACTGTACTCGGCCACCAGTTCCAGCCGATTGCCTTGGTGTACAGCATGAGGACAGAGGCGAAGGGACGACTTCATTGACTGCACCGGTCTTCAACTGGCTAGTGTGCATCAGACCTTCGCATCTGATGTACAAAAATGAAAGCAACTATACGTTCGAACCGTACCTACCAAGTTGGTTCACTCGTCATTTCGGATATAACCAGCTTCATGTTGGTAATCCCTCTACTAGCTTCCGTTATCATGGGAAGTTAGTTGATGGTGCAAGAGGCTGGAGATATTTCAGTACTTCCCATACCGGTGCAAAATTTTGAATATCAACTGCTACCAGCACAACCGAGCTATAGGTACTTCATACGTATGCTCGCTTCTATGCATCCATCCGCTCCTCCGTCGATGGGTACGATATGAAGGGTAGTCTCCGATGGACCAAAGAGAGAAATGTCGACGAACCGATCAGGATAGCTACAGACATACCTGACGACACTACTGTCCCAGATGAATATCTGGCAGTAATTCCTACAAGAGCTGGAGAAATAGCAGCGGGACCAATCATTATTGGTAAGACCCAAAAATGGAAACAAAGCACAGCTATTAATCTTCCAGAGAAGTCTCCTCCAGAGAAAAAGAAGAAGGTTACCACCAAAGGGACTTCTAAACCAAGAGCCATTACTCCAGAAAGTGGCGCTCAGATTGAGGAGGATCAACCCGTTGCTTCTTCTTCAATTCATCCTGGAGAAGGATCTTCGGCACCTCAACCAGCAGCAGCAACAGAAGTTGTGGGGCTCGTCTCCTGGATGCCTCAGCTCCTCACTCCATTTATCTTTGCCACAAAAGGCACAAGTTACTGAGGATGTTGCTGCTACACATACTGCTGATCGAGAACGCATCCCATCAGATGAGCCGGCTCTCGACTTTGATGATGATGACTGGAATGGCGATTATGATTCATACCTGGAACGTCACACACATACTCCAGGTATATATATATATTACCCAAAACCTATACGAGATTATGTATTATGATTTTGTATATTAATTTATTTTGTTCATTTTGTAGGTGTCATCATTGCACCAAAGCTTGTGGCTCCTCCTCCTCCTCAAGAAGATATTCATGAGGAGAACACGGAGTCTGAGGAAGAAAGTTCTTCTTCAGACGGAGTAGAGGAAATAGAACAAGAAGAAGAACAACAAGAAGAAGTGCAACAAGAGCCTGAAGCAGAGGCTCAACCAGAATTGTCTTCTCATACTGATAACAAAGAAGAAGAACAAACTGCAGAAAAATCAACTGCAGATCAAGAAACGGCTGCTGAAGAAGGAACTGACTTCAATGAAGAAATTGAAGTATTTCCAGAGCCTGAAAAGCCAGAAGCCCAAGAAGGTGATGAAGACATAATCAAATCATCAACTGAAACTGGAAATGTTGTAATAGCACCCTCTTCTATTATTACTGATCCAGCAGAAGTTCCTGAGGAGACAATGCCTGAACCCGAATCAGCTAAAACTACTATCATTCCATCCACCACTATCACCGCCACCGAAACTCTAGTAGTTTCGACTCCAGAAACGGCTGGAGTAACAAGTGCTGAAGACATGTTCCCTGAAGCTCCTAGGGATCAATTGGCTATGGTAGCGATGACAACATCGTCTATATCTCAGTCTGCTACCGAAGAAACCACATCTGCTAGTACTGAAGACATGATCCCTGAAGCTCTTAGGGATCAGTTGGCTATGGTAGCGATGACAACATCGTCTTTATCTCAGTCTGCCATCGAAGCAACCACATCTGCCTCTAGTCTTCGAAAAAGAGACTTGGTAGAGATTGCTGCAACATCGAGTTCGAATGCAGAAATAAATCTCTTAGTTGAGATTCATATTGAAACTTTTTACAAAACTCTTGCAGCTTTGATTGACATGGTCCTGAATAGGGGCCTCAATTATGAAAGCTTGAAAAGCGTGATTGTTTCCACTATTAGGAACGTCGCCATGTTTAATGATGTTGAGAGTGCAACTGCATTAGAGAAGATGGTAGAAGAACTTGAACAGCCCATTAAAGAATATCTGAGGCTGTCAAGTGAAACTACTGAAAGTCTCATTCAAGCTGAGTACGACGCTTTATCAGCCGAATACACTGCTCGAGAGAATACCTTCAACGACTCCCTCAGAGAACACAGCAGCAAAGTCGCCAAAGAGAAAGCTTTCTTGGCTGACGCAAAGCCTCAGTTGGAGAGTTATAGAGAAGCCTATGACACTTCGAATACAAGAATTCAGGAATAAAATGATAGAATTCGTGAAGTGGAGGCCCAACTAGCTCGTCTAAAAGCTGAGAAGGAGCAATTAATAGCAGCTCGTGACAAACATTTGGCACATAGCTCAATTTTGGAGGAGCAAGTTTTTGGAGCTGAATCTACTATCAGGTTTCTTGACGATGCCATGAATAATCTGATAGCTACTTTCGCTAAGTTTTCTCCCATTTGCACTCCAGAAGCCCGAAGAAAGGTAGCTACTACAAATGTAATGGGCTCTCGTGAGAAGCGTCTGACAGAGCTCCAAAAATTGCTAAAAGATATATCTGCTCCGTTTTAGGCAAATAAGGAGCTTTTGTATTTTCTTCTTTTTTTATCAATAAAAGTTTTTGCATTCTTCTGTCTTTTTCATTCTGTAATATGTTTCAAGACATGAATGAAAATTTTATTTTGTGGCCCTATTATTTATTTTGAATTTAATAGTAGGTATGAGATAGAGAACACTTATCAGAGGTAATATGGACATGACAAGTCTTCTGAACTCAAATAAATTATATCTATCCAGAGGTAATGTGGACATGATAGATAACAAATCTCGTTTTCCGTTTAGAGTATACGATACTATCAGAGGTAATATGAACGTGACAGATCGTAACAACTCGAAGAAAAATAGATTAAGATCTATTCAGAGGCCATATGGATATGATAGATGGAAAAAGAAGTAGACTAAAGATTTATTCAGAGGTCATGAGAACATGATAAATAATAAATCTTCCCTTTTTTTTAATCAGCTGGTAAGACAGAAGATCAAAAATTCTCTTTTAGGAGACATAATCAGCTTAACCAAACATTGGTAGCTGGGAAAGAAAGAAAAAGTTCAGACATAGTATTTCTTTAAGAACTTGCCATTAATCGGCATCATGAGTAAATCTCCATTAGGTTTAGACAACCTATAGGCACCATTGGAGAATATCGACTCTATTACATAAGGACCTTCCCATTTTGCTAGGAATTTCCCTTTGCTCTTATGATTCATCACCATCGGTCTTCGAACAGCTATAACCAGCTCACCCACTGTGAATACCCTTTCTTTAACTTTACGATTGGAAGTTCGAGATATTCAGACCTGATATAGCTCAATGTGTTGTTCTGCTTGAAGACGTTTTTCGTCTAGACCTTCAAGTTCTTGAAGTCTCAACCGATCATTATTCTCTGTAGTTAGCTCATTAGCAATAGCTATTCTAAGAGATGGAATTTGGATTTCCAGTGGAAGAACAGCCTTACATCGGTAAACCAATGAAAATGGGGTGAAACCAGTAGGAGTTCGGACTGTCGTTCGGTAAGCCCATAAACATTCTCCAAGTTTCTCATTCCAATCACGTTTATTAAAAGAGACAAAATTTTTGAGAAGTTTAATGATTGTCTTGTTAAAAGCTTCGGCTAAACCATTAGCAGCTGGATTATAAGCCATAGAAGCTAGATTCTGAATCCAATTCTTGTCATAGAATCGATAAAATGCCTGACTGGCAAATTGAGGTCCATTATCATGAATTATCCTTCGGGGAATCCCAAAACGATAAATGACATGGTGTTTGATGAAGCTAACCACATTAGATGTTTTCACTTCAACAAGGAGAATTACATCCGCCCATTTAGAGAAATAATCTGTAATGGCTAGGATAAACCGATGTCCCTTGACAGAAGGAGGGTTAATTGGACCAATAATATCCATGCCCCAAGCTTCGAAAGGCCAACAAGCTGTTGTAGGATGTAAGAATTCAGATGGTTGGTGAATAAAATTTGCATGAATCTGACATGCTTTACACCTTCTGGCGTAATCCACAACATCTGCTATCATGGAAAGCCAATAATACCCCATTCTTTGAATGCGATCTTGTAATTTTGGACCCGGTTGATGAGCACCACAGACACCATCATGAGCTTCTCGGAGTATTTTCTTAGCTTCACTCTCGGAGAGACAACGCAACAGAAGTCCGTCATAAGAACGACGATATAACATATGTAAAGCAGAATCGTAGTAGAATCGGAATGATCGTCTCTTGATTGATGTAGCTTCTTTTGGATCTTCAGGTAAAATCCCATGAACCGCATAATCAATGAAAGGACTTCTCCAATCCCTTTGTTGAGAACTTAATTCTGTAGTATAACTCTGTTCAATATGCAAGTTATTCTTGATACAGAATAAATCTCGATCCAACAAGGTAATAGTATTTTATCTTCTAATTGGAACAGCTAGGTTTGCAGGTAAACTAGCGAGAGCATCAGCTTCCAAGTTTTGTGAACGTAGAACGAATTCAATGTAGAATCCTTTGAATGAAAGGACTAATTCAATTTCTACTTGATGATAGGGAATGAGGTCAGGATTTCTAACTTCATATGTCCCTCTGACCTGATTAACAATTAATTGAGAATCTCCATAAGCTTCCAGGAACTCAATATCCAATTACATTGCTACTTGGAGACTAATTAGTAGAGCATTATATTCTGCTACATTATTGGAGCAAGGTTCATTAAGAGAATAAGCACGGTATATGACCATTTTATCAGGAGAGACCAAGACGATGCCTACTCCGGATACAATATTGCCTTTGGAACCAACTCGTGATGCTCCATCAAAATATAATTGCCAAATGTCATCCTTCAAAGTCATGTTGCAATCCACAACCTCATCTGGAATATCTTCATATAGCTTAGAAGTTTCAGGTATAGGGTAAGCTGCTAAGAAATCGGCTAAAGCTTGACCCTTTACTGACTTTTGAGGTACCTAGACCATATCATAAGGAGTAAGCAACATCGCCTAGGTGGCTAACCTGGAGTTAAGGATGCTCGGTTTTCTCATCAATACCCGAATAGGATTTATTCTGGATATGACATGAATAGTTTGTCCAGACACATAATGTCGTGTCTTTTGAACAACAAAAACCAAGGCCAGACATTCTTTCTCCACAGGAGTATACCTGTTGTAACGCCCCAGAACCAGAATACTGGAGAGCGGAGGCGTACATAGCCAGCCACGTATATTGAAGTGCAACCCACCTCGCTATACGGTCACGGCTGTCTAGATACATGAAGGTTTAACTACAAGCCAACCGTCTCCTATGGTCATGAACAAGCCTATTGTCTCAATCTCAAACAAGTAATAATAGTTACAAGATGTCAGTGCACCAAATATATAATAGCAAGGCGTCCCATATATTATATATTAGATGATCATGAAGCTAGTCGTACAAAATGTCAAGACTAGCAAGAGTTCAGTCATACATGATCAACCCTAGGATCTGTCAATCATGTTACAGCCCGTAGGCAGACAATAAATAAAGGTGTAATACGAGCTAACACGTGCTCGTCGTCTAAATGCCTCAAAAGAATAATTTTTACAATAAAGGGGAAGTGTAACGCCCCAATCCCAAAATACGTAGGACTAGAAACGTAAACATGCCAACTGTATTCATACGAAGTACATAGGCCTTGTATGGATACATAAGCTGTAAAATGCACTAGAACCATAACTAATCTCATCCACACAAAATAAATAAAAAAAAGATATCATATAATAATAATGAATCATCTTGATACAATATGTTGGGCGGAGACAAATCCGCTACCAATAAGTAAGGAAAAAAATACATGAAGAATGAAATAAATTTGGCGAGCGAAGCGAAGACTATCCAAGTGCAACCATCCTCGAGAAATAGCAATGAACACGGCTAGAGCTAAAGCACCTGCGAAAGACAATAGCACACACCTGGAGAGATAACCAGGTCCTCAGAGGGACGTAACAAGACACATAATATCATGCCAATAACTGAATAAAGTTAGCTCAACAGAAAATTATATAAGACTAAACAGATAAAGGTCCTTAACCATTCTAAGTGTTAATGCATTTTGAAGACAACGTTCCACACAAAGGCTCTCGAGACTAGAAACACGGCACGTTAGCGTTTCAACCAAGGCACTAGTGGCGTCTAAAGAAAAGTAAATGCACGGCCCATTAGCACTCGAGTGAGAGCTAAGGGGCATCTAGAGGAAAATAAATGCACGGCCACTAGCTCTTGGGTGAGTCACTAACGGCAGCTAGAGGAAAGTAAATGCACGGCACATTTGTGTTTCAACCGAGGCACTAGTGACATCTAGAGAAAAGTAAATAAATGCACGGCCACTAGCTCTCGACTGAGTCACAAATGGCATCTAGAGAAAAGTAAAGGTGTGAAAGCCCCTGCGCCTAATAACTTTCTTCACCCTCCCCATGCACTACTCGTGCTGAATCCACATCACGACATTCCTAATAACTGCTAAGTCATTAAGTCTTCTAGACAACCATAACTATTTAGCAGTTATTGCCTATCGCACGGCATGTGCGCACAGATGGCCAGTCGATACGTACGTCTGAGATCTATATAAGACTCGTGACTCGTGATACACAAGTGTCGGGCCAATGAATGCGACACAAACAAAGGTGGTCCCTTAACTCTAAGCCATATGCAACTAAAATATAATAATTTGCAAGTACAATTTATATTTTCTAGAATAAGTAAAAACATGCATGATATTGAGCAAGGAATTAAACAGTAAAGGCAAGGTGTCTTGCCTGGTAGTACGCCTGGTGTGCTGCGATAATCATGGTGGCATGAACTGCGACTTTGTTGTAACAACTATGTAAGGTGACCACGGATGGTGACACGGTCGATTCATTGCGTCCAGAAGGGTCAATTTAGTTAGGGTCGACATAAGGTAGTCCAGTTTTGGAAGAGGGTAGGAAGGTACGATTAGCAGGGACGGATGATAGTCAAAAGAATTTTAGAATATATATACAAATTTTGAAAAATATTTTATCATTAGCTTAAAAAGAGTTTTTAGAAAGAAAAATATTTGTAAAGCGAAAAATCAGCTTTAGGCAAAAATATTGTAGGTTTGTCAAAATAATAATCTTTAAGGTAGAAAACTATATTAGTTAATAAAATTTTGGAGAAAATATATATACTTTTTATTAACTATTTGATGATCGAGAAATATTTATAAAATATTTAAAACTATATTTTTACTTATTAAGATATATATACAAAAATAATTTAAGCCAAAACTCATTCACAATAAGCTAGGGATATATAATAATACTAATAATAATAATAATAATAATAATAATTATAAAAATGATGATGATAATGAAAATATTAAGTATGATGTTAGTAATAATACCAAAACAAAAATAGCAATAATAATTAATAATAATATTAATAACCCTAATAATAATAATAATAATAATAATAATAATAATAATAATAATAATAATATCAGCTTCTAAAAGAAGAATAACACAACTAAACAAAAACACAACTAGACAAAACATAAAAAAAATATAAAATAAACTAAACACAGCAAAAAAATAAATAAATAAATAAATAAATGAAATGACACTGCAGCAGTTGACTGCTGCCTATTCCCAAGTGAAGGAGAAGGAGAGAGAGAGGGATTAAAATTAAAACACACAGTGGAGGAGAGTGGGAAAGAGAAGGCGACGGGAGTGGGCGGCTCGGCCGGCGAGCGGAGGCTGGGAGGTAGATCGAGAGGGGCGAGCGCGGGTTGGAGACGGCGGAGAGGGGAAGAGAGGAGCGGCGGAGGAGTAAAAAGGAGCTCGGCGGGGAAGCGGTGGGTCGCCGGAGAGGGTTTGGGGGAAGTCGGCCACGGTGGAGGGGACGACGACTAGGGCGGCGGAGTTTGCAGACGGGAGCGGCGCAGAGGAGATCGGGAAGTCGTCGGAGGGGACGCGGAGTTCAGTCGAGGCGGCGTACCAGAGGGGTCGAGGTGCGGCGCGCGCTCGGGCCGTGATGGTCGGCGTCGTGCGGTGGTGATGAGGACGCGGGCGGCAGGGGTTTGCTTGGTAGGGCGGTTGCGGCTGGACGGGTTCGCGGGTGGCGCGGGAGTGAAGTCGACGGGGTTCGGGTCGGCTGCTCAGGCAGAGACCGCGGCGGCGTTGGAGGCGGAGCGCCGGTCGGCGGCGAGGTGAGCCATAGGGTTAGGGTTTTTAATTTCCTTTTTTTTTCTTCTGGGTTTTCTTTGGTGATTTCTTCGGTGGCCGCGGTGTCGTTGGTCGGCAGGAATTTTTAGTCGAGAAGAAGAGTTGGGTACGGGGGTGGTGATGTTACTGATGGTGGTGGCGAGGCTGCCGCGGCAGTGGCCGCGATGGTGATGTTTCGGATGGTGACCACGGGGTGGTTTGTGACCTGGGATGGTGGCGGTGGTGCTAACAGTGGGGATGGCTGAGGCTTGGTCGGGTTGACCGGGACGGTAGGAGGCGAGTCGGCGATGGCTGGGTTAGGGATTGGCTAAGGGTGGAGTCGATGGCGGTGATACCGGGATTCGGGTTTGGTCGGGTCGGCCAGGGCAGTAGGGGGTCGAGGTGGAGGCGGCAGAAGGAGGAGAACAGGAAGACGGGTTTAGGATAGGTTTAGAAATTTATTGGTGTCGGGGGTGTGTCCGACACAAAAAGATGAATTTGTATATGTAATCTAGATGGAATAAGAATTAGATACTGACATGGTGCACGCACTTGTGGTGGGAATTTGTGGAGAATAATTGAAGAAATAATAGATGAGTACCTGCCGATTTATAGGATGTGGGAATTCCCATTTGGATAGGATTAGGAATATTTAAATCCAATTAGATAATTCAAAATTAAATCAATAAATCAAATCCAAATTCGAATTTAATTCCAAATTAAATCTAGATAACCTAGACTCAATTTAGGTATAAATTCTATCTTTTAAACTATTAAATTAAATCCATGAAAATCAAATCGAGATTTAAAAATGGCCACAATAACTTCCAAATATATTTTTCAAAATACCAATAATAATAATTTCAAAAATAATAAATATTTTTAAATATCTTTTTGAATAATAAAATATCAATATAAATAAATTTCAAAAATGATAATAATTACTAAACTATTTGAAATACCTTTTTAGTAAGTTAAAATAATTAATAAAATAAATCCGCCTTTTTATAATAATAAAATCAAATAATGTTTTTTTTTGAAACTCGTTGCGACGCTTTTCGCAACCTTAATTAATTAAAAATAATTACTATATATTATTTTGAAACTATAGGATGGAAAAACATTTTTAACAACATATGTACGCTCGCACATATTCGCACTCGTCGAGCAGTTACGAAAACGAATCTCGCGCGCGACGTAAAATACGATTACGCGACGTACAATACAAAATTTTAAATCGGTACCAAATTTAATAATAAAAAATAGTAGAAATTTAGGGGTTTTACATCCTACCCAACTTAAAAGAATTTCATCCTCGAAATTAAGAATTAGTAGGGGTGAGAGGACACAAGGGGGTATCAATGGGATCCAACGATGACAATATTTTCACAAAATTATGTCGTAAGAAATCGCGATCTAGATCGTAGATAAAATAATACGGTATGGTCATATTCGATAGGAAGGCTAGAGGAGTTCTAGTATAATGTCTTCGTCCTTCTAAAATAGGTGAAAGCGAAAGCAATAAGGAGTTCAAAAAGGCGATATTATCGAGTATGAATACGTGGTTCAAGGGCGACCGAAAAATTTCAAAAAGGAGTTACCAAGGCAATCGCGGATGGGACTCTAAAGGACAAGTTTAGCTATGTCCCCATCCACGAAGAACGATAAAATAAGCAAACCAAAGTGCACTTGGTTGATCAGACCATTATGCACCGGTTCTGATTAAACGATACGTTAGTGGGAGCTTTTCCAATAACATATGTCGTGAACAAGCTCGATAAATCAATGAACTTGCAAATCTAGGTTATAGTAGTAACATTTGTCAATAGTGTGAAATTATAGGCACGAAAGTTTAGAGTTGCGAGGGAGTATAGTCAAACTTCTAAAGGATCCAAGTCATGTGATGGTCTTTATATAGTCGTCCTATAGTCTTTTTGTCCAAGTCCTTGGTTGCCTAGACGGGTTAGGTCCTCTAGATTCTAGGATCTAAATAAGCTTGCTAATATAGGTCACTAGGTCAAAGGGGTTACTAGTTCATAAGGTATTCTACCCAACTTAAAGAATTTAACTAATGGTGTTTTGGGACAACTAGCTAGTATGGTCAATCTCTAGCAAGCACGAAGGAAAGATAAGAATAGGGATGGAAGGAAGCAAGCAAGATGCAATTGATGAGTCAAACGGTAGATAAAATCAAGGAAAGAGGTCAAGTATGTGGATGAGATCCTAGACTTCTAATCCTATACGCAGGCTTGCTTGGTACGGTAAAGTAACCAAACAATTTATCTTGACCTGCATGGGCCACCACAAAAACATGATTCCAAATTAAATCTAGATAACCTAGACTCAATTTAGGTATAAATTCTATCTTTTAAACTATTAAATTAAATCCATGAAAATCAAATCGAGATTTAAAAATGGCCACAATAACTTCCAAATATATTTTTCAAAATACCAATAATAATAATTTTGAAAATAATAAATATTTTTAAATATCTTTTTGAACAATAAAATATCAATATAAATAAATTTCAAAAATGATAATAATTACTAAACTATTTGAAATACCTTTTTTGTAAGTTAAAATAATTAATAAAATAAATCCGCCTTTTTATAATAATAAAATCAAATAATATTTTTTTTGAGACTCGTTCCGACGCTTTTCGCAACCTTAATTAATTAAAAATAATTACTATATATTATTTTGAAACTATAGGATGGAAAAATGTTTTTAACAACATATGTATGCTCGCACATATTCGCACTCGTCGAGCAGTTACGAAAACGAATCTCGCGTGCGACGTAAAATACGATTACGCGACGTACAATACAAAATTTTAAATCGGTACCAAATTTAATAATAAAAAATAGTAGAAATTTAGGGGTTTTACAGGGAGGACAAAAAGAAATCCACTCGTTGCCAAGGTTACATCTGGTGGTCACCATATGGCTGGAAGACAGGTGGATCCTCTGGTGCTGCTCCGATATCTGGCCACACAAAACCAACTGGGTCAAACCCCAGAAAGAGCAAGTGCCACAAAGGAGGCTTCACTTAGGAACTAAAACCAGCATATCACAATAGAATATTAAAGATAATAAATAAAGAACTGATAATAATAGAGATAACAACAGTAAACTGAGTACGAAGAAACCATTCATGTAGCCAGGTCACAACCCTTAAACCAAACAAGGACCGGGGTTGCAGCCCTTCACCTGAATAGAAACCTGTCTCAAATACTATTTATACAGTGAAGACAATAAACGAAGAGAGGACACAAAACTACTCCGGGAGCCAGGTTACAACCCTTGAACCAAACAAGGACCGGGGTTGTAACCCTTCGCTTGAACAGAACTGGACCCCTGATCTTTATTGCTAAGGCCAATTTAAATAATTATGGTATTAAGGTAAGGTAAAACATGACGAACATGGCATGGGGTTGCAATAAGACAATAAACGAAGAGAGGACACAGAACTGCTCTAGGAGCCAGGTTACAACCCTTAAACCAAACAAGGACCGGGGTTGTAACCCTTCGCCTGAACAGAACTAGACCCCCGATCGTTATTGTTAAGGTAAGCATCAATAATCATGTCATGTCACCATCTTGCACAGGATCAGGATAAGACTAAGCTGGAATAAACTCCATCCAATCAATCACGGCCAATCAAGAGTACGGCTTGATACTTTTAACTAACTAGGGTTATCACAGGCCTAGTTACTAGCAAGATGCAATGAGATTATCCCAACAGCCACAAGCCCTGCAGACCATCCGGCTATCCAGGTCGAATGTCCGTTTATGAAGAATGCAACACGTGACAGTGTGCTGGAAATGTGCCCTACTCGTCGGTAGGCTACAAGTCCACTTAGTGCGCCCAGATGACGGGATTGCCTGTTGCTGAGAAATCTCTTCATGACTACTGAATTATTCTAGTTTATTAGCCTTAGTCGATTACAGTGGGTACCTCTGACCGTGGTACTCAGGGATCCCCATCCTAGACATGATACAAGACAGTGCCAGTTTATTTATACAAACATAATCACCCACGGTGTCCTGGTCGTTACTACTTGTCATGTCAGGCTAGCTGTCGTAACAGCATATCAAGATATATCATGTTAGTTTACTTGTCAAGAGTGCGCCACAGCGTGCCACTATCGTGTTCTATTTTTACATTATCATGAATGAGAAAAACTTGCATAAAATAACTAATAATATATTCTTGAAGCCAAGGAAAAGATCTACAACTTTTATGTTGGGAGTTGGGAGAAATTCTGGCCACAAATTGGCCAAACAGGACTTAAAATAGCCAAAAACAGCCAAAATAGGCACTATTCAGCACTATGCGGCACTCCCATTTGCGGCTGGATACTATACGGCACTATGCAGCACCCTTATGCGGCTGGACACTATGCGGTACTATACAACACCCTCATACGGTACTATGCAGCACCCTTCTGCGGCTGGGCACTATGCGGTACTATGCAGCACCCTTATGCGGCTGGATACTATGCAGCACCCTTATGCGGCTAGACACTATGCGGCACTATGCAGCATCCTTATGCTGCTGGACACTATACGGCACTATACAGTACCCTTATGCGGCTGGATACTATACGATACTATGCAGCACCCTTATGCGGCTGGGCACTATGTGGCACTATGCAGCACCCTTATTCGGCTGGACACTATACGGCACTATGCAGCACCCTTATACGGCTGGACACTATACGGTACTATACAGAACCCTTATGCGACTGGACACTATGCGACACTATGCAGCACCCTTATGCGGCTGGACGCTATGCGTGACTATGTAGCCCCCTTATGCGGCTGGATACTATGCAGTACCCTTATGCGGCTGGACACTATGCGGTACTATGCAGCACCCTTATGCGGCTGGGCACTATGCAGCACCCTTATGCGGCTGGACACTATACGGCACTATTCATCGTCCCTGCCAAAATCAGCACAGATGAACATAGAAATGGCCGAAAATACTTTTGGCCATAACTTTCTCAAAACAAGTCAAAATTCAACTTTTCAAATATCTATTTTAGATAAAATCGAATTCTCTACAATATGGAACAATCAAAACATAAAAATAATAAAGTTTAATAGATCAAAATCTAATAAAACCGAAAATAATATAAACTTAGATCTATAAGAAAATATCCATCAAAATAAAAAATGCCAAGTTCTAAAGTATCTTAGAATCCTGCGAGGAAGAAAATAGAACAAAAAAAATGGAGCTTCTCCATGAAGAAAGTTGCCCTTGCCTAAGCTTCTCTTGGTAGGTGGAGAAGTTAAGAGGAAGAAGATGAGTAAATAAATGAAGAGTAAAGATGAGAGAGAAAGGGGGTTGGGTTTTAAATGATGATGGTGGTAGTAGGTAGGGGTTTTCTTTTGGTTCATGATGAACCCAAAAGCAAACCAAACCAAGCTAAACCGAACCAAGCTAAGCCATAACCAATGAAATGCCAAAATAACCATGCCAATGCAACATGCTAAAAATAAAATCATGACTAGCTAACCATGACTAATAAAATATGGACCCAAAATATGTACACGTATACGAAAATACGTAACACAGATTTTAAGGGTGACAACTCTACCCACCTTAAAAGAATTCTGTCTTCAGAATTTAATTAAAGAGGCTAGAGGTGTCGGGACAAGTTACATTATCAGATGCAATCTACAGCTAAATAATCAATCAAGCAATCAAATATGCAAGCAAGGATTCGAAGTGTAAGGCATAAGAAAGATATTATACCTCACGAGTCAAACAGGTCAGGATATCGCGATCGGATATCATCTTCATCCTTCCACGTTGACTCACCCAAAGAGTGATGACCCCAAGCAACTCGGACTAACTTGATAATCTTGTTCTTGAGTGTCTTCTCTCTTCGGTCCAATATAGACACGGGCCTCTCCTCATACGAAAGGTTGGTACCAACAACCAATTTCGAATGATCCAGGATGTGGCTCGGGTCTGGGATATATCGTCGCAGTTGGGATACATGGAATACGTCATGCACCTTACATAGCGATGGTGGAAGAGCGAGACGATAGAATACACCTCCTACTCGCTCCAGAATGTCAAATGGCCCTATATAGCTAGGACTAAGCTTTCTCCGCACGCCGAAACGAATGATGCCACGGTTAGACAAAATCCTCAGGAATACATGGTCATCGACAGAAAATACAAGAGGGCGCCGATGAGAATCAGCCCAATGATGCTGGCGATCTTGGGCAACTCGAAGATGATCTCTGACTCTCCTGACCACTTCAATGGTCTGAGAAATCATTTCTGGACCGAGCATCTGCCTCTCTCCGATATCGTCCCATGCTAGCGGGAATCGGCACTTCCTACCATACAGTGCCTCGAATGGTGCCATCTGGATGCTAGCTTGGAAACTATTATTGTATGAGAACTCTACCAGGTGCAGGTGATCTTCCCATGAACCAGCGAAGTCGAGTGTACAAGATCTCAACATGTCTTCCAAGGTTTGTATGGTACGCTCTGACTGACCATCTGTCTGTAGGTGATACGCTGAGCTGAACTGGAGGCGAGTCCCCAAACTCTCTTGCAGGCTACACCAAAAGTGTGACATAAATCTGGAATCTCTGTTCGAGGTGATACTGATTGGTACACCATGCAATCTGACAATCTGCCGAAGATACAGCTCCGCTAGCTGAGCCGTCGACTGACCAACTCTAAATGGAAGAAAGTGAGCCACCTTCGTGAGCCTGTCTATAAAAACCCAAATAGCGTCTCTGCCAATCGGGGATCTAGGCAATCCAGTCACAAAATCCAATGTTATATGCTCCCATTTCCACTCTGGAATTGGCAATGGTTGAAGTAGTCCAGCTGGTCTTTGATGTTCGGCCTTAACTTGTTGGCAGACTAAACAACGAGAGACAAACCGGGCTATCTTCCTCTTCATGCCATTCCACTAAAAGTGCTGGCGGATATCACGGTACATCTTCGTGCCACCGGGATGAATGAAATACTACGAACTGTGGGCCTCTGCCATGATCTCTTGTCTGATATCTCCATTGGGTACACAAAGACGCTTACCATGTCGAAGTGTATCATCTTCATGGATACATAACTCTGGTCTTCGTCCTGCCTCACACTTTGCTCTGAGTCGCTGAAGCTTGGAATCTGACGACTGTGCCATCTGGATCCTCTCGACTATGCTAGACTGAACCTGTATGCTGGCCATCAATACCACATTAGAAGGGAGGACAACTTCTATTCCCATCTTCTGAAGATCGGCTAACAGCTCTGGTTGCGCTGTTAGGAAATAAACTCTGGCTCTCCTGCTCAATGCATCTACAACAACGTTGGCCTTCCCAGGATGATACTGCAGGTTGACATCATAATCCACAAGTAGCTCCAGCCACCTCATCTGACACATATTAAGATCCTTCTGGGTGAAGACATACTTCAGACTCTTATGGTCGGTGAAAATCTCCACCCTATCTCCATACAAGTAGTGCCTCCAAAGCTTAAGTGCAAACACTACTGCTGCCAGCTCCAAGTCATGGGTTGGGTAATTCCTCTCATGATCACGAAGTTGTCGTGACGCATAAACTATTACCTTCCCATGCTGCATCAGAACACATCCTAAACCTCTGCCCGAAGCATCACAATACACTGAGAATCCTCCGGTTCTATCTGGAAGCGTAAGAATAGGAGCCGTCATCAAGCCACGCTTCAATCTCTCCAAAGAATCATGGCACTCTGCTGTCTAAGCAAACTGCACATCTTTACAGGTCAACTGGGTCAATGGCACTAAAATTCGAGCAAAGTCTGAAACAAATCGTCGGTAGTAGCTGGCCAAGCCAAGAAAACTACGAATTTCTGCCACTGTGCTAGGTACCGACCACGTTTCAATGGCCACGATCTTTTCGGGATCTACTTCAACTCCTCCTCGGGTGATGATATGGCCCAAGTACGAAATGCGATCGAGCCAGAACTCGTATTTACTAAACTTGGTATACAACTAGCGCTCTCTGAGAATCTGGAGGACAACTTGGATATGCTGCTCATGCTCCCCTTCGCTCTTGTTGTAGACTAGGATGTCGTCTAGGAACACAATCACGAACTGATCCAAATAAGGCATGAAGATACGATTCATGAGGTCCATGAATACAGTCGGCGCATTGGTTGCTCCCAAGGGCATAACATGGAACTTCCAATGCCCATACTGGGATCTGAAAGCTGTCCTCGGGATGTTCTACTTTCTGACTCTGATCTGCTGGTATCCTGACCGCAAGTCAATCTTTGAAAATACTGACGCCCCTTTGAGTTGATCAAACAAGTCATCTATTCTCGGGAGAGGGTATCTGTTCTTGATTGTCACCGAGTTCAAGGTACGATAATCTACACATAATCTGGATGTACCATCTTTCTTTTTTACAAGAAGCATCGGGGCTCCCCAAGGCGATCCACTAGCATGAATGAATCCCTTGGTTCTGAGTTCTTCAATCATCTTGTACAATATCTCTAGCTCTGACGGCACCATCCTGTAGACTCTCTCTGACACTAGGGCTGTCCCGAAAATTAAGTCGATGGTAAACTCGATCTCTCGCTCTGGCGGTATCCCTGGAAGCGCTTCTGGAAAAACATCTGGAAACTTTTCGACTATCCGAGGTAACTGTACTACTGCTACTATCATCCGCAATACTGGAGGAGAAGGTTCAACTTCGCCTCGGGAGAAAAAAAACTCCGACTCGCCTGGAATGCTAAAAATAACCCTGCCAATGTGGCAGTCTATCCTAGCAAACTGGTCCCTCAACCAATCCATCCCTAAGACCACATCATGATCAGCCATCGGGAACTCTATCAATCTAGCGAGGAATTCTCTACCGCTAACTACGCTTGGAAAACTCGGCCGCATATCCATCGACCGTCTTGTCCATCTGCTTCAGATTGGTGAACCTTGTCTGTAGATCATACCGAGCTACAGCATCAAAATACTTGGTCTAGAATCTCTCCCTGAATACTGCCCATGAAATAGGGGCCATTAATCTAACGGCCTGCGCCACCCACCAGCTGCGGGCAAGATCCAATAGCTGTAGGCACACCACGGCCACCTTCTCGTTCTCTGGAGAATCGGCTGCTTCTAGAATCACCTATGTGTCATGAAGCCAAGCATCAGCAGCGATCGTATCTTTACTGCCGTCAAAGAATGGAGGGTTCAAGCGCTTGAAGCTGTTAGCCGCGTTGTTACCCTGATGACCTCCTCTGGTCAAAGCGTCTGCCACCGTCTGGTGCAAGGCATCTCCTCGACGATCCTGGGAGGCTAATAGTAACCTGATAAGACCAACCAAAGTGCCTTCATTAGGCTCTGCAGGCTAGACGGGCTGAACTGGTGGCTCTCCTTCAGTAGGCATGACTCTGGAGACTACTCCTGAATGCTGGGCTTGATCTCCAGGTTGCTGCTGGTCCACGGGAGGTGCTCCGCCTTGCTGATCGGCAGGTCCAGGAACAATGCCGCTGAAGAAGACGACATAAGGAACAATAAGGAAGGACCAGGACAGATCAACGATACAAGCATGTGATCAGGTCAAGATTCTCAGGGATTTGATGATACGAGCAGAGATCAAGGGCGAATACTGATTGAGACTTCTACTCGGTAAACCCTCACATATCTTGATTTACAAGACCTGTATGGGCCGCCACTTAAACCATGTAACACCCTAGAACCAGAATACTGGAGAGCGGGGGCGTACATAGCCAGCTACGTATATTGAAGTGCAACCCACCTCGCTATACGGTTACGGCTGTCTAGATACATGAGGGTTTAACTACAAGCCAACCGTCTCCTATGGTCATGAACAAGCATATTGTCTCAATCTCAAGCAAGCAATAATAGTTACAAGATGTCAGAGCACCAAATATATAATATCAAATCATCCTATACATTACATATTGGATGATCATGAAGCTAGTCGTACAAAATGTCAAGACTAGCAAGAGTTCAGTCATACATGATCAACCCTAGGATCTGTCAATCATGTTACAGCCCGTAGGCAGACAATAAATAAATGTGCAATACGAGCTAACACGTGCTCGCCGGCTAAACGTCTCAAAAGAATATTTTTTATAATAAAGTGGGAGGACAAAAAGAAATCCACTCGTTGCCAGGGTTACACCTGGTTGTCACCATCTGGCTGGAAGACAGGTGGATCCTCAGGTGCTGCTCTGATATCTGGCCACACAAAACCAGCTGGGTCAAACCCCAGAAAGAACAAGTGCCACAAAGGAGGTTTCACTTAGGAATTAAAACCAGCATATCACAATAGAATATTAAAGACAATAAATAAAGAACTGATAATAATAGAGATAATAATAGTAAACTGAGTACGAAGAAACCATACAAGTAGCCAGGTCACAACCCTTAAACCAACCAAGGACCGGGGTTGCAGTCCTTCACCTGAATAGAAACCTATCTCAAATACTATTGGTACAGTGAAGACAATAAGCGAAGAGAGGACACAGAACTACTCTGGGAGCCAGGTTACAACCCTTGAACCAAACAAGGACCGGGGTTGTAACCCTTTGCCTGAACAGAACTGGACCCCTGATCTTTATTGCTAAGGCCAATATAAATAATCATGGTATTAAGGTAAGGTAAAACATGACGAACATGGCATGGGGTTACAATAAGACAATAAACGAAGAGAGAACACAGAACTGCTCCGGGAGCCAGATTACAATCCTTAAACCAAACAAGGATCGGGGTTGTAACCCTTCGCCTGAACAGAACTAGTCCCCCGATCGTTATTGTTAAGGCAAGCATCAATAATCATGTCATGTCACCATCTTGCACAAGATCAGGATAAGACTAAAATGGAATAAACTCTATCCAATCAATCACGGCCAATCAAGAATACGGCTTGATACTTTTAACTAACTAGGGTCATCACAGGCCTAGTTACTAGCAAGATGCAATGAGATTATCCCAACAACCACAAGCCCTGCAGACCATCCGGTTATCCAGGTCGAATGTCCGTTTATGAAGAATGCAATACGTGACAGTGTGCTGGAAATGTGCCCTACTCGTCGGTAGGCTACAAGTCCACTTAATGCACCCAGATAACGGGATTGCCTATAGCTGGGAAATCTCTTCATGACTACTGAATTATTCTAGTTTATTAGCCTTAGTCGATTACAGTGGGTACCTCTGACCGTGGTACTCAGGGATCCCCATCCTAGACATGATGCAAGACAGTGCCAGTTTATTTATACAAACACAATCGCCCACGGTGTCCAGGTCATTACTACTTGTCATGTTAGGCTAGCTGTCGTAACAGCATAACGAGATATATCATGTCAGTTTACTTGTCAAGAGTGTGCCACAGCGTGCCACTATCGTCTTCTATTCTTACATTATCATGAATGAGAAAAACTTGCATAAAATAATTAATAACATATTCTTGAAGCCAAGAAAAAGATCTATAACTTTCATATTGGGAGTTGGGAGAAATTCTGGCCACAAATTGGCCAAACAGGACTTGAAATAGCCAAAAATAGCCAAAATAGACACTATGCACCACTATTCAGCAAAATGTGGCACTATTCAGCACTATACGGCACTCCTATATACGGCTGGACACTATGCGGCACTATGCAGCACCCTTATGCGGCTGGACACTATGCGGCACTATACAGCACCCTTATGCGGCTGGGCACTATGCAACACCCTTATGCGACTGGGCACTATACGGCACTATGCAGCACCCTTATGCGGCTGGACACTATGTAGCACCCTTATACGGCTGGATACTATACGGCACTATGCAGCACCCTTATGCGGCTGGACACTATACGACACTATGCAGCACCCTTATGCGGGTGGACACTATGCGGCACTATGCAACACCCTTATACGACTGGACACTATGCGGCACTATGCAGCACCCTTATGCGGCTGGCCACTATACGGTACTATGCAGCACCTTTATGCGGCTGGACACTATGCGACACTATGCAGCACCCTTATACGGCTGGACACTATGCGGCACTATGCAGCACCCTTATGCGGCTGGACACTATGCAGTACTCTTATGCGGCTGGACACTATGCGGCAATATGCAGCACCCTTATGCGGCTGGGCACTATGCGATACTATGCAGCAACCTTATGCGGCTGGACACTATGTGGCACTATGCGGCACTATTCATCGTCCCTGTCAAAATCAGCACAGATAAACATAATAATGGCCAAAAATGCTTTTGGCCATAACTTTCTCAAAACAAGTCAAAATCCAACTTTTCAAATGTCTATTTTGGGTAAAATCGAATTCTCTACAACATGGAACAATTAAAACATGAAAATAATAGAGTTTAATAGATCAAAACCCAAGAAAATCAAAAATAATATAAATTTAGATCTACAAGAAAATATCCATCAAAATGAAAAATGCAAGTTCTAAAGTATCTTAGAATCTTGCGAGGAAGACAATAGAACAACAAAAATAGAGTTTCTCCATGAAGCAAGTTGCACTTGCCTAAGCTTCTCTTGGTAGGTGGAGAAGTTAAGAGGAAGAAGATGAAGAAATAAATGAAGAGTAAAGATGAGAGAGAAAAAGGGTTGGGTTTTAATTGATGATAGTGGTAGTAGGTAGGGGTTTTCTTTTGGTTCATGATGAACCCAAAAGCAAACCAAAGCAAACTAAACCGAACCAAGCTAAGCCATAACCAATGAAATACCAAAATAATCATGCCAATGCAACATGCTAAAATTAAAATTATGACTAGCTAACCATGACTAATAAAATACGGACCCGAAATATGTACACGTATACGAAAATATGTAACACGGATTTCGAGGGTGACAACTCTTTCCACCTTAAAAGAATTCTGTCCTCAGAATTTAATTAAAGAGGCTAGAGGTGTCGGGACAAGTTACACTATCAGATGTAATCTACAGCTAAGCAATCAATCAAGCAATCAAATATGCAAGCAAGGATACGAAGTGTAAGGCATAAGAAAGATATTATACCTCACGAGTCAAATAGGTTGGGATATCGCGATCGGATATCATCCTCACGCTCCCACGTTGACTCACCTAAAGAGTGATGACCCCAAGCAACTCGGACTAACTTGATAGTCTTGTTCTTGAGTGTCTTCTTTCTTCGGTCCAATATAGACACGGGCCTCTCCTCATACGAAAGGTTGGTACCAACAACCAATTTCGAATGATCTAGGATGTGGCTCGGGTTCGGGATATACCGTCGCAGTTGGGATATATGGAATACGTCGTGCACCTCATGTAGCAATGGTAGAAGAGCGAGACGATAGGATACATCTCCTACTCGCTCCAAAATGTCAAATGGCCCTATATACCTAGGACTAAGCTTTTCCCGTACGCCGAAACGAATGACGCCACGGTTAGACAAAATCCTCAGGAATACATGGTCGCCAACAGAAAACTCAAGAGGGTGCCGATGAGAATCGGCCCAATGACGTTGGAGATCTTGGGAAACTTGAAGATGATCTCTGACTCTCCTGACCACCTCAACGGTCTGGGTAATCATTTCTGGACCGAGCATCTGCTTCTCTCCGACATCATTCCACGCTAGCGGGGATCGGCACTTCTTACCATACAGTGCCTCGAACGGTGCCATCTGGATGCTAGCTTGGAAACTGTTGTTGTACGAGAACTCTACCAGGTGCAGGTGATCTTCCCATGAACCACCGAAGTCGAGTGTACAAGATCTCAACATATCTTCCAAGGTTTGAATGGTATGCTCTGACTGACCATCTGTCTGTGGGTGATACGCTGAGCTGAACTGGAGGCGAGTCCCCAAAGTCTCTTGCAGGCTACACCAAAAGTGTGACGTAAATCTAGAATCTCCTGTGGAGAAAGAATGTCTGGCCTTGGTTTTTGGTATTCAAAAGACACGACACTATGTGTCTGGACAAACTATTCATGTCATATCCAGAATAAATCCTATTCGGGTATTGATGAGAAAATCGAGCATCCTTAACTCCAGGTTAGCCACCTATGTTGCTTACTCCTTATGATATGGTCTATGTACCTCAAAAGTCAGTAAAGGGTCAAGCGTTAGCCGATTTCTTAGTAGCTCACCCTATACCTGAAACTTCTAAGCTATATGAAGACATTCCAGATGAGGTTGTAGATTGCAACATGACTTTGAAGGATGACATTTTGCAATTATATTTTGATAGAGCATCACGAGTTGGTTCTAAAGGCAATATTGTATCCGGAGTAGGCATCGTCTTGGTCTCTTCTGATAAAATGGTCATATACCGTACTTATTCTCTTAATGAACCTTGCTCCAATAATGTAGCAGAATATAATGCTCTACTAATTGGTCTCCAAGTAGTAAAGCAATTGGATATTGAGTTCCTGGAAGCTTATAGAGATTCTCAATTGATTGTTAATCAGGTCAGAGGGACATATGAAGTTAGAAATCCTGACCTCATTCCCTATCATCAAGTGGTAATTGAATTAGTCCTTTCATTCAAAGGATTCTATATTGAATTCGTTTCACGTTCACAAAACTTGGAAGCTGATGCTCTAGCTAGTTTAGCTGCAAACCAAGCTGTTCCAATTAGAAGACAAAACACCATTACCTTGTTGGATCGAGATTTATTCTGTATCAAGAATAACTTGCATATTGAACAGAGTTATACTACAGAATTAAGTTCTCAACAAAGGGATTGGAGAAGTCCATTCATTGATTATGCGATTCATGGGATTTTACCTGAAGATCCAAAAGAAGCTACACCAATCAAGAGACGATCATTCCGATTCTACTACGATTCTGCTTTACATATGTTACATCGTCGTTCTTATGACGAGCTTCTGTTGCGTTGTCTCTCCGAGAGTGAAGCTAAGTAAACACTCCGAGAAGCTCATGATGGTTTCTGTGGTGCTCATCAACCGGGTCCAAAATTACAAGATCGTATTCAAAGAATGGGGTATTATTGGCCTTCCATGATAGCAGATGCTGTGGATTATGCCAGAAGGTGTAAAGTATATCAGATTCATGCAAATTTTATTCACCAACCATCTGAATTCTTACATCCTACAATAGCTTCTTGGCCTTTCGAAGCTTGGGGCATGGATATTATTGGTCCAATTAACCCTCCTTCTGTCAAGGGACATCGGTTTATCCTAGCCGTTACAGATTATTTCTCTAAATAGGCGGAAGCAATTCCCCTTGTTGAAGTGAAAACATCTAATGTGGTTAGCTTCATCAAACACCATGTCATTTATCGTTTTGGGATTCCTCGAAGGATAATTCATGATAATGGACCTCAATTTGCCAGTCAGGCATTTTATCGATTCTGTGACAAGAATTGGATTCAGAATCTAGCTTCTACGGCTTATAATCCAGCTGCTAATGGTTTAGCTGAAGCTTTTAACAAGACAATCATTAAACTTCTCAAAAAGTTTGTCTCTTCTAATAAACGTGATTGGAATGAGAAACTTGGAGAATATTTATGGGCTTACCGAACGACAGTCCGAACTCCTACTGGTTTCACACTACTTTTACTGGTTTACGAATGTGAGGCTGTTCTTCTATTGGAAATCCAAATTTTATCTCTTAGAATAGCTATTGCTAATGAGCTAACTACAGAAAATAATGATCGGTTGAGACTTCAAGAACTTGAAGGTCTAGACGAAAAACGTCTTCAAGCACAACAACACATTGAGCTATATCAGGCCCGAATATCTCGAACTTTCAATCGTAAAGTTAAAGAAAGGGTATTCAATATCGGTGAGCTGGTTGTAGCTGTTCGAAGACCGATGGTGATGACTCATAAGAGCAAAGGGAAATTCTAAGCAAATGGGAAGGTCCTTATGTAATTGAGTCGGTATTCTCTAATGGTGCCTATAGGTTGTCTAAACCTAATGGAGATTTACTCATGATGCCGATTAATGACAAGTTCTTGATGAAATACTATGTCTGAACTTTTTTTTCTTCCCCAGCTACCAATGTTTGTTTAAGCTAATTATGTCTCCTAAAAGAGAATTTTTGATCTTCTGTCTTACCAGCAGATTAAAAAAAAGGGAAGATTTATTATTTATCATGTTCTCATGACCTCTGAATAAATCTTAAGTGTACTTATTTTTCCATTTATCATGTCCATATGGCCTCTGAATAGATCTTAATCTATTTTTCTTTGAGTTGTTACGATCTGTCACGTTCATATTACCTATGATAGTATCGTATACTCTAAACATAAAACGAGATTTATTATCTATCATGTCCACATTACCTCTGGATAGATATAATTTATTTGAGTTCAGAAGACTTGTCATATCTATATTACCACTGATAAGTGTTCTCTATCTCATACCTATTATTTAAATTCAAAATAAATAATAGGGCCACAAAACAAAAATTTCATTCATGTCTTGAAACATATTACAGAATAAAAAAGACAGAAGAATACAAAATTCTTTATTGATGAAAAAAGAAGAAAATACAAAAGCTCCTTATTTGCCTAAGTCGGAGCAGATATATCTTTTAGCAATTTTTGGAGCTCTGCCAGACGCTTCTTACGAGAGCCCATTACATTTGCAGTAGCTACCTTTCTTCGGGCTTCTGGAGTGCAAATGGGAGAAAACTTAGCGAAAGTAGCTATCAGATTATCCCTGGCATCGTCAAGAAACCTGATAGTAGATTCAGCTCCAAAAACTTGCTCCTCCAAAATTGAGCTCTGTGCCAAATGTTTGTCACGAGCTGCTATTAATTCCTCCTTCTCAGCTTTTAGACGAGCTAGTTCGTCCTCCACTTCACGAGTTCTATCATTTTGTTCCTGAATTCTCGTATTCGAAATGTCATAGGCTTCTCTATAACTCTCCAACTGAGGCTTTGCGTCAGCTAAGAAAGCTTTCTCTTTGGCGACTTTGTCGCTGTGTTCTCTGAGAGAGTCATTGAAAGTAGTCTCTCGAGCAGTGTATTCGGCTGATAAAGCGTCGTACTCAGCTTGAATGAGACTTTCAGTAGTTTCACTTGACAGCCTCAGATATTCTTTAATGGATTGTTCAAGTTCTTCTACCACCTTCTCTAATACAGTTGCTCTCTCAACATTATTAAACATGGCGACATTCCCGATAGTAGAAACAATCGTGCCTTTCAAGCTTTCATAATTGAGGCCCCTATTCAAGACCATGTCAATCAAAGCTGCCAGAGTTTTGTAAAAAGTTTCAGTATGAATCTCAACTAAGAGATTCATTTCAGCATTCGAGCTCGGCGTTGCAGCAATCTCTACCAAGTCTCTTTTCCGAAGACTAGGGGCAGATGTGGTTCCTTCGATGGCAGACTGAGATAAAGACTACCAAAGCCAACTGATCCCTAGGAGCTTCAGGGATCATGTCTTCAGTACTAGCAGATGTGGTTGCTTCGGTAGCAGACTGAGATATGGACGATGTTGTCATTACTACCATAGCCAACTGATCCTTTGGAGCTTCAGGGATCATGTCTTCAGCACTTGTTACTCCAGCCGTTTTTGGAGTCGAAACTACTAGAGTTTCGGTGGCGGTGATAGTGGTGGATGGAATGATAGTAGTTGTAGCTGATTCGGGTTCAGGCATTGTCTCCTCGGGAACTTCTACTGGATCAGTAATAATAGCAGAGGGTGCTATTACAATATTTACAGTTTCAGTTGATGATTTGATTATGTCTTCATCACCTTCTTAGGCTTCTGGCTTTTCAGGCTCTGGAAATACTTCAATTTCTTCATTGAAGTCAGTTCCTTCTTCAGCCGCCATTTCTTGATCTGCAGTTGATTTTTCTACAGTTTGTTCTTCTTCTCTGTTGTCAGTATGAGAAGACAATTCTGGTTGAGCCTCTACTTCAGGCTCTTGTTGTACTTCTTCTTGTTGTTCTTCTTCTTGTTATATTTTCTCTACTCCGTCTGAAGAACTTTCTTCCTCAGACTCTGTGTTCTCCTCATGAATATCTTCTTGAGAAGGAGGTGGAGCCACAGGCTTTGGTGCAATGATGACACTTACAAAATAAACAAAATAAATTAATATACAAAATCATAATACATAATCTCGTATAGGTTTTGTGTAATATATATATACCTGGAGTATGTGTGTGACGTTTCAGGCATGAATCATAATCCCCATCCCAGTCATCATCATCAAAGTCGAGAGCCGGCTCATCTGATGGGATGTGTTCTCGATCAGCAGTATGTGTAGCAGCAACATCCTCAGTAACTTGTGCCTTTTGTGGCAAAGATAAATGGAGTGAGGAGCTGAGGCGTCCAGGAGACAAGAGCCCCACAACTTCTGTTGCTGCTGCTGGTTGAGGTGCCGAAGATCCTTTTTCAGAAAGAATTGAAGAAGAAGCAACGGGTTGATCCTCCTCGATCTGAGCGCCACTTTCTGGAGTATGGCTCTTGGTTTAGAAGGCCCTTTGGTGGTAACCTTCTTCTTTTTCTCTGGAGGAGACTTCTCTGGAAGATTAATAACTGCGCTTTGTTTCCATTTTTGGGTCTTACCAATAATGATTGGTCCCGCTGCTATTTCTCCAACTCCTGTAGGAATTAATGCCAGATATTCATCTGGGACAGCAGTGTCGTCAGGTATGTCTGTAGCTATCCTGATCGGTTCGTCGACATTTTCCAATATGGCCCATCGGAGACTACCCTTCATATCGTACCCATTAGCGAAGGAGCGGATGGATGCATAGAAGCGAGCATACGTATGAAGTACTCGTAGCTCGGTTGTGCTGGTAGCAGTTGATATTCGGAATTTTGGACCGGCACGGGAAATACTGAAATATCTCCAGCCTCTTGCACCATCAACTAACTTCTCATGATAACGGAAGCTAGTAGAGGGATTACCAACATGAAGCTGGTCATATCCGAATTGACGAGCGAACCGACTTGGTAGGTATGGTTCGAACGTGCAGTTGCTTTCATTTCTGTACATCAGATGCGAAGGTCTGATGCACACTAGCCAGTTGAAGATCGGTGCAGTCAATGAAGTTATCTTTTCGCCTCTGTCCTCATGCTGTACACCAAGGCAATCGGCTGGAACTGGTGGCCGAGTACAGTAGAAGTTCCATCCATAGGAATAATTCAATGCTGCCCGTGTATCTGCCACTGTGGTTGCCTTCCAGTCATCTTTGCTGAATTTTTGGAGAAAGACCTCCGTATCATCTCCAGGGCCAGGTGGCAGGAGACTGCAGTTGTAATGAAGCAGCCAGTCCATCAAGTATTTGTAAGGCATCTCCACCCTTAGAAATTCCTTCCGGTGAGGAGCATTATTGATTAGTTCCTCACCATAGGTTCTCAGACCCGCGTTTATTCGGCATACCATTGCCGATAGCAGGTTAATTCTGGTCTTGAACACCGAACGCACTGCTGGCCAAAGTACGCTTCGGTGAATTCTGTCGATCGTACCTGTTCTTGGTACGACCCATCTCCGTAGCCATAGAGAAAGAAATCCTGCCAAGAAGGCTTCCTTTAAGATTTTTTGGCTGCCGTATCGGAGGAAGCTCAAAGCTTCTGTTCCTACAGGGAATTCTCCGGTCGTCGTGGACAAATATATGTCCGGAAATTCATAGAATTGTATCCAATTCTTTATCTTGTCGGCAGGGATTATTGCAAAGGCGTTGATAGTTGGAGCCTTACTCTCGTAAAATCATGCTTTATCTTCTTTGGATATCTTATCCTTGTGGAAGAATAAGTATGTTGTCCACTTATTAATATATGCCAGATGCGATCCACTTTTATGTATAGTGGCACAGATCATATAATGGCACATCAATTCTTTATATACCTCAACTAACCGAGGATTTTCTCTCTAATTTCTGTAAGTTCCCGGTTAGAGGGAACATATTCTTCATATGGGGCTTCCTCCATTGGTAATTTGGAGATGAACTGCATCTCGTGGAGTGCGAGACCCATTTCACCTAGAGGAGTTGCAAAAGTTCCTGTAGAACTGAGATATAATTCCATCAGAGCCAGGAACAAATTGCCGTTCATTTGTATGCCCTGGCTGGAAGAGACCACGGCTTCATACAGGCCGATGTTTTTCAGCTCCGCCTGGAAGTTCTTCAGGACCCAAGCGGTAATTTGAATCCAGTTTTGGTTGTGAGGGGTTAGCCACCTTGGTAGCCTAGGGTTAGCTTGAGGATATAATACGACAGCTTTTATGAACCTGTTGATGAACATATGGATCTGCACCGGTTGAATTAGAGCTGAGTCTTCACTCGGTGTAAACCTAGGCTGTAGACCGGAGAATGGGACAACTCTACCACAAGGAGTACTGTTAAAATATCCCATCTCATTCGCTTTATCCCTCTTGAAAATAATCTTGCCTGGTCTCCCGTAACTGCCGGGAGTCAGGTTCCATAACATCTGACGATGATGGCTGGTATGGACGAATGCTGATAAGGGATAATCCCTGTCCATATCAGGGAGATACATCGTCTTCTGTCCATACTTGAACACCCAAGCATCTTTCTTGGGATGTGTTTGCGATTTAAAGTCTATCGCATCCCCGAATAAGAAGGCTGGCTTCAGAAATTGTTGGTTATCCAGCGATACCAACACTTCCCCATCTATCATGGATAGCAGCATTCTGTCCCCTTGGGCAGATATCAGATGTGCTCTCTCTTCAGGATATTCCGGATTCGACTGGGGAAACTCTACATGGGACAGGTTCTCCATATAATTTGAACCCACCATACCAGCTGATGAGCCAAATATTTCTGCAAGTGGGTTAATCTGCAAGTCTACTGCCAAAAGTAAAAAAAAATCGAGTTAGTAAAAATCTAATTTAAAATTTTTACGCAGATGACTTGGTTCAAGTTTTACGCATAAGGATTATAACTATGCAGACTTTACGCCTATGCACAAAAATTAGAGCTAAAAATTTAAAGTATAAAAGTTCTTTGTGTTTTTTACGCAAAGTCTTTCACTGTTTAATTTTTACGCTGACTTATGTTAAAATTGGCGTATTTTAAACTTTTTACGCTAGCACATGTTGATGTGGGCGTAGTTTGGTTTTTACGCTGGCATGTGTTGACATGAGCGTATATTAAACTTTTTACGCTGGCACATGTTGATATGAGCGTAGTTTGTTTTTACGCTGGCACGTGTTGACGTGAGCGTATTTTACTATTTAAGCTGACACGTATAGACGTGGGCGTATGATCATAAATTTACGCTAATACGTATAACGTGGGCGTATGTTCTTAATTTTATGCTGACACGTATAACGTGGGCGTATGTTCTTAATTTTATGCTGACACGTATAACGTGGGCGTATTTCATTTTCTCAGTTTCTACGCTGACACGTATAACGTGGGCGTGAAACGAAGAACTTGGGTCTTCTTCTCCGGCGAACTTGCAGCCAAAGGGTAGTGCTTTACCCTTCATTGCTGGAGCCACGACGGGGTTGTTTTGTTGGGGCATCGTCGATGATTGGATGGTGGTTTTGTGCGGCCGGCCGACGATGAATCTACGGCAGGCTTCTTGCCTTTGCTGCCGGCGGCGGACTTCTTGGGAGCCATCGGATTGAAAGTAAGAGTATGAAAGAGGAAGAAGAGTAAGAGAGATAAAGAATACGATAGATAAGTAAAGTTTTATTTCTCTTCGAAAAGCTCTTTTTATAGAGAATTTTTGAATCGGTTCAAATTCTCGACTTTTACGCTGACTGTTAGATATCCCAACTTTTACGCGGATGACCGTTGGATATCCCGAATTCTACGCTGACAGTTGAAATCCCGAATTTTACGCTTCTGTTCAAAGTATTTCAAAATTTGAAATTATTTGAAAACTTGGAAGGGGGTCTTGTAGGGGCGTAAAAAGTGCATCGTAGACTTAGTCAAAGCAGTTGAGAATTTTACGCGAGTTACTCTCTACACAAGCTACTCTTTACGCTAGCTACTTTACGCGGGAGTTATTTATTGAACTTTACGCTGGAGACAGACTGTCAGGCCGCATTTAATGCCAGAGATTTGATCTGACAGAATGATTTTTCTGACAGCATGCAGCACAGGAGTCGAGAAGATTGGATTTACACCAAACCCGATACTCGTCGTATAGTGTGTAGATGAGGCTATTTTACGCTCAATAAAACTCCTTCTTTTATGCATGATAGCTATTCGAGCTTTTATGCTCAAGGCTATTGGGGGCGTAAAGTTTATTTGGGCTACTTTTTACGCTCAAGGCTATTTTATCAGCCGCTTTACGCGAGAAGTCTATTTTTTGGCTATTTTATGCCTAGTCTACTACTTTACGCTGGAATTGTATTTTGGGTCATTTTTACGCCCGATTATTTCTGGCTACATGGGAATGTGGTTTGCTTACGTGGTTTTCATGCCACACTTATCGAGGGACGTGTGTACGTGCCCTCCTTATTTTGTTGAAGTAGTGGGACACGTGTCACCATGCGTAGAGATTAAAGCTCTACATGGGACACGTGTCATCACGCGTAAAGTTCATAGATGACAGTTGCTAGCGTAAAACTCCAATTTGGATGCTCTTTACGCATGATGTGTTTTAGTCTGTAAATAGACTTATTTTCATAATCAAAGGATCATTAGAGAGATAGAAGAGGAGACTCTGAGTGATAATTCCCAGAAGCATTTCTTCCACTTTTTCTCAAGAATAAGGTGAAGCAAAGCAAGAAAGCATTCGACTGTGCCATCAGTGCCGTTGCTCGATACCTTTTCGGTGACTTAGTTCTTCCGATTGTTCGTCTTCTTCAAGCAGGTGTTCTTCATCATCATCGTGTGGTCCAAGGAACAAAGTGATCGCTCTCAGATCAGACTTCTACAGTAATACTTCCCAGAACAATTTGTACTTTTGTATTTTTTTCTAGTTTTCTTTCAAAAGCCAAATTTAGGCATTTTGTTAAGTAAAATAATAGGCAGTGAACAAGTTGTACTATGGGATAACATGCAAGGACTGAACAACAAACAAAAAGAAAGTTGGGACTAACCTCTACCTTAGAGGGTTAAGGATATGAGGACAGACCAAGTTAGGTATTATAAGGTCTGATACATATAACTGATTCTAATTAAAACTAAAACAAAAGGCAGACATACAACCTTAACCATGACTCAACCACCTCAACACATATATATCTACATATGTAAAGTATAACTATAGCCTCTTATATAATAGCCACATACATATATATCAGACATAACCCACATATGTGCATAATGTAAACATGTGAGTCATAAAAGTGTGTAACCACCTATATATATATATATATATATATATATATATAAAAATATATATATATATATATATATATATATATATATATATATATATATAAATCTGGAACATGGCAGGGCAGCAATTTGCTTTGGTATATGTAGGGATATGGGATGAGTGGAATGCAAGAAATGATTTAGTGAAGTGCAGTAAACTACATGCTAAGTTGGATTGAACAATGAACAAACGAGAACACCTATGCAAGACATTGCAAAGAAGGATGAGGGACATAACAATATCCTATAATAGTTGTTCATGACTGAACAAAAGAATTAGGGACAGACCTTGCAAGGAGATGTGGATAATATGTTCTTCCCTAAACAAAACATATGGCAAAGGATACTGGAACAAAAAAATACAGGACATTAAGATATGGGACTGGATGTAACACCCAGTTTTCCAGATGAGGGTAATTTTGGTCATTTTTGAAATTTTGGGAATTATTTGGAATTATATAGTATTAATTAGAATTATTGGAATTTAAGTGATTTTTAGTATAATTTAATTTAGTGCTATTCTTGACTTTGACTCATGGTGACTTTGGAGACTGTCCTAGAAGCTAACCGTAGTCATGACCACTTGGTTAGATTATGAAACCCTAGTTTAACCTAAGTTAATGATACTCTAGTCATTAGAATTAATTTGGGGAAATAGGAATATTGATTAGGTTAGATAATGACTTGTGATTTCATAAATCATGACTTATGGCTTAAGGCACATAGAGGCCCATAACCTAACTAGTGAAACCCTAACCCTAGACCTATACTACTTGGCCGGCCACCTTGGTATTCTCCCTTCTATTTAATGTCTTTACCACTTAGGGCTAGCCTACTTTAGGAAATAGCAAGTTGGAAAATAGAGGCAAACCCCATTCTTCCCTAATCCTTATCTTTTCCATTTCAACTCCTTTTTCTTTCAAATTTCTTGCAATAGGATCTAATCTCTGTGTATTTTCTGTCCATGGTGAGAAATTTCAGTAGAGGAACAATTTGGAGGAGTTTGGGTAGCAAGAAGAACAACCCCTCTTTGAAGCTTTTGGGCTTTTTCACACACCTAGGTAAATTCTTATTCCCACCATAAAATTTCAGTTTTAATGCATGAATAGGAAGCCCTAGGAGTACCCTAAATATAGGTATAGGTATTGCTAGGTTTCATGTCCAATACATGTCTGTATCGGACACGTATCAGTGGGCACACCTAGGTGTTCGGCGAAATACCACAGTGGGTATTTCGTTCTTGTTTTCTATTTTTGTTTGAATACAAAATTAGGGTTTGATGTTGCTTATCGATTTCCAGTGGACTGAGGTGACCATTGTGTCATGTCGTGTCTGAATGGACACGTGAACACGCTGTCTCCACGTGCACCGCACGCGAGTAGCAGTCCCCTGCTACTCGGGGTCCACAGCTCATGGGACACGCCACGTGAATACGGGAAACTTGACACACAGGTCGGGGCTGACACTGACAGGAGGCTCCCCTAGTTTCATGAGTCCTCGTGTCGTGTCGGACACGTGTTTGTGAGTGCACTGGTCATGCACTGTGTTGGTTCAGCCAACTTTGGGCGACTGATACGTATGTCGTGTCACTGATACACGTATCGTGGACCCAAATCATGGTGTCCACATCCTAGACCTAGACACACTCGACACTGGGACACAAGCTCAGGGTCTGTGTCATGTCATGTCACGTGCAAGAGCCCAATGAACACGTGCACGAGACACTGTTTTACACTGTATTCAGTTTCGATTATTCCTGTGATTCATTCCACTTTTAATTGTTTAAATTAATGATTAATTGCCATTTTAATTTCCTGAACATGTGTAATAGTTCATGGTAGATTAGTTTTACATATTAGAATAGGTTTTATGATTCATGAATGGAATTTGACATGTGGATTGGGACTGTTTTGGTATTGAATGATACATGCTTTAAATTCTTGTTTTCCTTATGTTCATCCTATTTTAAATCTGATTTTAAATCGATGTTTCAGTTGTCTTTTAATCCTACATGTGTGTTGATGCCTGTTAGTGAGGTTTTACACATTAGATAGGTTTTGTATTGCTAATATGAGAATTTAACATTTAGGATGGGACTGAATGTGACTGATACTTTCAGCTTGAGTCGATTTATTTCTTCTTATAAACTGTCATTGATTCACTATTGTTTGGGCATTTAAATCCCAGTTTCAAACTGATTTTGAATGATCAATTGAATGTTAATTCTCATACGTTGTATTAGTTTTTGTTTTGATTGGTCATGGTTTGGATTTTTGAATGTGGAATGGTATGCTCGATGAATTGACTGATACATGCTGTTAGTTCATTTCAGAATTCTAATTTCTGAACCCTTCATTTCCTTTCCTTAAACTGAAAGTTTGAATGATTTATTTGCCATGCTCAGTCATTCACTAGCATTGTTAGTACTGTTAGGGATTGTCACTGATTTGGTATGGGTTTAGTTTTCAATCTGGATTTGATTGTGTGACTGATACATTGTTAGTTTATTCTAAATTTTGATTCTATTTTTAACTGAAGTTGATGATTTAAATTTTATATAGACTCATGTACATATATATTAACACCAGCTAGATAGGTTGGCATGTTATTTTGGTTTGTGGTTAGAATATGGATTTCGAATGTGGAATAGTACATGTGAAAATGTGGACTGTATACACAGTCCTGAAATTAATCTCTAAAACTTCACTCCTATTAAAACTGTTACTTTAATTCCATGTTTTCAAACTGTTTTGATGCAATACTGGGTTTAGGATTGGGGTTGTATTCACTTTAGACTCATCTTGGTTGAGGCTTTAACCTATATATATACATGTTATTCCCATTCGATTGGTAGTATAATGTTTCATTCACATGTTTATGTCATATACGAACAATTGCATGATAAGTTAAATTGCTGAACTTAACCCTTGGCTGAATGCATTAGTTAACTGAGATTTTTGAACTTTTTTACTTCCCAGTTTCGAATGTTAGATAAACCTGAGAATAGATTCAATTGGTATCTTAGGAACTGTCCTTGATTTCCTTTTCTTTTAAAAAAACTGATTTGGTTCCTAATGTTACTTTTACATGTTGGATTGTGTTCACATTGAGTTAACTGTTAGATTAATATTGTCATGAGAATAGGTTTCAATGGAATGTCTCATTGCCTGTTAAATACTACTCTCTATATATTGGGTTCACTATTTTTCCTGGAACACCATGCCACATTCCTAAAACCTTCACACACATACATGTCCTTAACTCTCTACTCGCACACCCTTGTATCATACTACCTTATCATCCTCACTCACACACACATGAATACAAATGCACATGTGCCCATTTTCTATCCTCTATGTATATGCATATATACATATGTATATATATATATATATATATATATATATATATATATATATATATATATATATATATATATATATATATATATGGTACAAAAATATATATATAAAAAAAAAAAAAAATATATATATATATATATATATATATATATATATATATATATATATATATATATATATATAAAAATATATATATATATATATATATATATATATATATATATATATATATATATATATATATATGGTACATATATTATCATGCACCCTATATATTATAATATGTGTGTATTATATTAATTAGATATATGTGTCACCACCATATTTCTAGCTTGAGGATATTTTGGTCATTTTTAAAATTTTGGGAATTAATTGGAATTATTTAGTGTTAATTATAATTATTGGAATTTTAAGTGATTTTTAGTATAATTGTTTTAGTGCTATTATTGACTTTGACTCAGGGTGACTTAGGAGACTGTCCTAGAAGCTAACCTAGGTCATGGATACTTGGTTAGATATTGAAACCCTAGTTTGACCTAAGTTAGTGATATCCTACTCATTAGAATTAAATTGGGGATAATAGGATTTGATTAGACTAGAGAATGGCTTGTGATTTTATAAGTAATGACTTATGGCTTAGGCCCATAGAGGCCCATAGACAACTAGTGGAACCCTAACCCTAGCCCAACACCCACTTGGTCGGCCACCTAGGGTTCCCCACTCTATTTAATGTCTCTTCAAACTTAGGGCTAGCCTCCTTAGGAAAAATAGCAAGTTGAAAATAGAGGTAAACCCCTTTCTTCCCCAATCCATAACTTCTCCATTTCAACTCATTTTTTCTTCTAATTTCTTGCAATAGGTTCTAATCTCTGTACGTTTGATGGCTATGGTAAGAAATTTCAGTGAAGGAGCAATTTGAAGGAGTTGGATAGCTTGAGGAACAACTCTCTTTGGGGCTTTTTGAGCCATTTTACTCACCTAGGTAAATTCCTCTCCTCTCCTTAAAATAGTGTTTTAATTGCATGAATAGGAAGCCCTAGGTCTACCCTAACTGTTGGTATAGGCCTTGTTAGTTTTCGTGTCCAATACATGTCCGTATCGGACACGTATTAGTGAGCATACTAGGTGTTTGATGAAATGCTGCAGTGGGCATTTCATCCTTGTTTTTGGATTCTATTTGAATAGGAAATTAGGGTTTGGCCTCGCTTATTGTTTTCCAGTGGACTGAGGTGGTTGTAGTGTCGTGTCGTGTCGCATTGGACACGGGAACACGCTGGGTTCATACACGCGCTCACGCATGACACTTCCCCTGCTACTCGGGGTCCACTGTGCACTGTATACACCACGTGGACACGTAAAAATCGACACATGGGTGCGGGCAGACACTGACACGAGGCTCCCAAAGTTTTGTGAGTCCTCGTGTCGTGTCGGACACGCATTTGGTTGTGCACTAGTCGTACACTATGCATGTACAGTTCTGAATATTTGTTCTATGTTTTAATTCCATTTTAAATGTTTAAATTGTGAATTAAAATACTAATTAAGATCCTAGACTTGGTTAACAATCTCTGTTAGTTGATTTTACTTATTGGAATTTGGTTGTAGTTATGATATGAGAAATGGAATATTTGATTTGAGTTTGGGTTCAATGTTTCGACTGATACCACTGATACTCAGTCTTCCCTAAACTTTAAATCCTATTTAAATTGATTTCTAATTCTTGTTTCAGTTGTCAATTATTCCCACTTAATTGTTAGTTCATGTTTAGTTCAATGTTTACATTCGAATAGGCTTTTTCATATGGAAATGGGATTTTAGACATTTCATTGGGTTTTAATATTGTATATAACTGATACATTGTTCTCTTTTATACCTGAAACTGATTTTGAAGTTTAGATTTGATTAAATGCTTGGGAATTGGTTAATTGATTTCAATGATTGGTTCACTGTCATGTTATTCCTATACTTGGTATCGATTCACATTAGAGTATTCACTGTCAATTTATTTCATTCCTTAATGAACTGTCAAATAGTTCTTTTTAAAGCTGAGATATATTTCCCTATTGAACTAGTCACATGATTCCTTTCCTATAAACTAATTCGAAATTGTTATATGTTCACTGTCATTAGTTTCCCTTCCCTTCTCTTCAACTGAACTTGAATGATTTTTAATGAGAACTCTTATACATTGTTAGCTATTACAGGAAAGCTGAGAACTGATTTCCCTTCCTATTACTTGACATTGATTTCCTTTCTTAAACTAAAATTTGAATGTGAATTCTCATATTTGCATTGGGTGTTGGTTGTTTTTATGTGATTCGAATTGGTGTGGAATGGGGGATTGGTTATCTAGTTAACTGAAATTAAATTTAATGTAAACTGTCAAACTGAGATTTAGTTTACATGTAAATTGTCATGTCTATCACTCACTGTTTCCAGGAATTCTCCCACTCTGTTCTCACATGTATACACACAGTTTATACCATATATTAGCTCACTGATTCCAGGTTATTGCCATGCCACTATTTCCTATTTGCACACACAAGTATCAATGTACATCATTGTTTTCCCCCTTGACACTCTAGGCACACTCGCACACACACACACACACATGCTCTTGTGCACTCTCATGACACACACACACACACACACACTTGAACACATGCACATGTGCCATTCCTATCCCTATGCGTATGTATATATATATATGTATATATATGAGATGTATATATAGGTATCCTATATATTATAATATGTGTGTGTATTATATTAGATATATATATTGTTATGTGTATATGTGATTGTGGTTTGGCTTAGGCCTGATATAGCCTATAGCCTAGGGCTCTTAGCCTATGGGTGTGGCTTGAATGCCAGTATAGAGTCTAGATTAGACTGGTATAGCCTTGTTTAGACCTAGAATAGACTAGTTAGACTAGTGTAGACTTGTTTGACTTTGGTTTGACCTAGTTGTCCTAGTTTGACTTCTAGGGTTGACCAGAGTTGACCAAGAGTTGACTTTGGTCTAGATTGACCTAGATTCATGTAGAATGCATTGAATTGCATCTTATTATCATTTTAGACTCATAGTGACTTGTACTGTTCTATAGGAGACAGACACCACTCCTCGGACAGTAGATACTCTTCGGATACTCAGGATACAGGCGAGTACATTCTCTGATCATTTCATATCATGCATTAGGAGTATATTTCCTGCTTTAGATTACTTTACATGATGCTGACACGTTGGAAACACGAATTAGTACTATATGGATCTTGTCGAGCGATGTTATCCCCTTACCGGATACATCGGGTATTTCGTGTTTGTGTACTTTATCATGAGCATCGTATACTCCTTGTATTCGTGACATTCGTGTACAAATTGTGTAAAATCGTGTATATTCATGTATTCATATGATCTTCGTGTGCGACTATACTTCGTGTGCAATAGCATATCTTGGCTAGATCCTTGTCTATTGATTGGGGTGGGGGAGTAGTAGTGGTTATGTAATCAATCCAGTAGATTACTCGTGTACAACCTCTGTAGATTACTCGTGTACAACATCGTACCGTTTACATAACGTCTTGTTGTCTGAATCACTAGTCACTGATAGTTTTCTATATATTGTATCTATTTATTTATAGTCTTCCTTTTTATCATGTTATTTCCTTCAGTTTCCTGTATCTTACTCTCTAGCATGATTATATATCCTGACCTGCTATGATTTGTTGATGTACTGTGCTCGCTCCTGTCCTAACTGGACCTGTTGAAATATTACAGAGGACGAGGCTGAGGCGTTCTGCCCTACGTATTACGGTACGGCCCTAGATGAGTGCTTTGACCTGGACCAGCAGCAGGACCCACTAGCAGTGGATGACACTCCCCTAGATTAGGATGTCTTTCACTTTACTTTTCTGGATTACTGTATTTGGATTCTGAGATGTTTTGGGATATGTACTTATTTAGACACTTAGACTTCTGGATTGTATCTCTGTGTTTTCATTTCTGGTTATCTATCTATTTATCTTTTATCATGCTCTACCTTAGTTGTGATTGAGACTGTATCTGCTATGTCACCTCCATTCGGAGAGTATATACTATACAGGTACCTTTATATTATTAGATGTTGACCTAGAATAGCGTTCTATCGCCGATACTGTGGCGTAGGCTGGACATACCCACGTCTCGTACCCTTACTCTAGGGTGCGGGTCGTGACACGTTTTTAGTGGTGGCGCATGCAGGTCCAGTTTAGAAATGTAGTGGTATTCGAACTAGAATATCACTAGAGCCTGCAGTAGAAATTAGTATATTTTTGAAGGTACTCAATCACACTAGGAAAAACTCCTTATCAGATTCCGTATATCTACATTTTGTTGCTTATTGTCTTCCTTTGAATTTTAACTGTCCTTCTTTGATATATTCGACTCATTCTCAGTAATTGTTTCTTGTTTGATCTGTGTCTCCAAGATGGTTGAGACGAGATCGCATCACCCCGGGACGGGAGACGCTGGAGAGGGGTCTGCCACCTCTCGTATCCAGCAGCCAGCTTCCGGTACCGCAGGGCCAGTGCAGCCCTCAGGAGTCGGTATTTCTGCAGCTTTTGGAGGAGCACCTCCACCAGCCAGGAGGCAGAGCCCTATGATTCCCGAGATCCTTCCACCGTAGCAGCCTCCGCCTGCGAGGATGGTAGACGATGCACATCTCTTCTCCTTCGTGGAGAGGATTCTGGAGTCCCACTAGCAGCAGCAGCGGCGGCAGACTGTCGATTTTCGCCAGGGGATAGACGAGGCACACCAGCTGGTTCGCACTACTGTAGAGTTGGTGACTGCTCAGGGGACCCAGCAGCAGCCTCGTCGGAGGGAGAAGGACATACAGGACTTTCAGAAGATGCATCCCAGAGAGTTCTTCGGCACAGAGGGCATCCATTATGCAGACGAATGGATAGAGCATATCGAGGAGATATTCAGGCTAGCAGAGATACCAGATCGACTCTAGATCGAGGTGGCGGGCAGTCAGATGCATGACTTAGCCCGTGCATAGTATCAGACAGATCCCAGGGTGGGAGTTGAGGGCCAGACTTAGGCCCAGTTCAAGGAGCTATTTAAGGAGCAGTTCTTTCTGATGTGGCCTTGGGAGGTATCGAGGCACAGTTTGAGGGTCTAGTTCAGGAGAACCAGACAGTAGCTGAGTATGCTGGGGAGTTTTGTAGATTGGCCCGTTTCATAGATGACTTGACTGAGAAGACGAAGGCGAAGAAGTTTCACCGAGGCTTGATTAGAGAGGTTCGATCGCTCACTAAAAGCGATCGGAACGCTACCTTTGCAGAGATATTTTCTGGAAATATGGCGGCGGAAGACGACCTAGGGTTGAAGCAGAAGAGGGGTCGTGACTTCCAGGGTGGTAGCAGCAGTCAGGGGCGGGCCAAGAGGCCTCATTTCTAGCATCAGCAGCCGCAGAGGCCAGTTCAGCAGTATCAGCAGCAGAGCAGTGTACCTCTTCAGCAGGTGCAGCATCAGCAGCAGAGAGGGCAGTAGGCACCCAGGCAGCAGGCTATTAGTTGTACCTTCTGCAAGAAGCCTGGGCACAAGTGGGAGGAGTGTAGGAAGAGACTCGGTAGATGCTTGATGTGTGGATCAGCGGACCACCAGATGCGAGATTGTCCAGTGGTGTCGATGCATCCGGTACCAGGAGGAGTTGGAGCAGCCAAGGCTCCAGCTGGTCAGCTGAAGGGGCCACTGCAGATCCAGCAGCAGAGGTTCCACCAGCACCAACAGCAGGCACGGAGAGGAGGACAGCAGGGGCGAGCTTTCGCCATGGCGGCCGAGGATGCAGAGGCCATCGGAGAGTTGATAGCAGGTTCGGTTTTCTCTGACTCCATTCCAGCTTTTGTACTCTTTGATTCTGGGGCTTCCCACAGCTTTATGTCACTATCGTATGCTATTAGACACCGTCTGGTATCTGAACCATTGCCTAGGACCTGCAAGATCACGACCGAGGGTGGGATCATCCTCGTGAGTGATGTTTGTAGAGGACGGAGCATTATGTTGGGAGGCCGAGAGTTGGGGTGAGTTTGCTCGTCATGCCATTACCAAACTATGATATATATTAGGTAAGGACTGGTTAAGCAACATCATACCCATATTGATTGTCGAGGGGTAGAGTTTTGTTTGGAGCGCCAGAAGAGCCAGAGTTCGAGTACACCTGACGGCAGGCAGAACAGGATGGCGGAGTCTTCTGTGGAGCATCAGTTGAGGCAGGTGGCTCCGTACCCCTTGATTGCAGAGTTTATGGACGTATTCCCAGAGGTTGCCAGCGCTTCCACCGGACAGGGATGTAGAGTTCTCGATAGACTTGGTTCCCGACGCGGAACCAATTTCTCAGCATGTCTATCGAGTGAATAACAGTGAGTTGGTGGAGCTGAAGAAGCAGGTGGATGAGCTGCAGGACAAGGGCTTCATCTGATCGAGTTCTTCACCTTGGGGTGCACAGGTACTCGTTGTACCCAAGAAGGATGGATCGGTACGGATGTGTATCGACTACAGGGCACTCAACAACCTGACGATCAAGAACAGATACCCACTACCGCGGATCGATGATCTCTTTGATCGGTTGAGCGAAGCTCGGGTGTTCTCAAGATTGATTTGAGGTCAGGTTGTCACCAGGTGGAGGTGAAGAGGGAGGATATTCCCAAGACCGCTTTCAGGATGCGGTACGGGCAGTTTGAGTTTTTGGTTATGCCGTTTGGGCTGACCAATGCACCAGCAGTGTTTATGAACCTAATGAACAAGGTGTTCCACCAGTACTTGGACAAGTTCGTGGTGGTGTTTATTGATGATATCCTGGTGTATTCGAAGACAGAGGAGGAGCACGATGAGCACTTGAGAGTGGTTCTAGAGACACTCAGGAGGGAGAGATTGTATGGCAAGCTCTTGAAGTGCGAGTTCTTCCTAGACAGAGTTGACTTCTTGGGTCATGTGGTGACTGGAGATGGTATCTCAGTGGACCCGAAGAAGATCACAGCAGTTGAGGCTTGGGCAGTACAGACTTCAGTGGCAGAGATCAGGAGTTTCTTGGGGTTGACAGGATATTACAGGAGATTTGTACAGGATTTCTTCCGGGTTACAGAGCCGTTGACTCGGTTGACCCAGAAGGATGCTGAGTATGTTTGGTCAGAGGAGTGTCAGGCAGCTTTTGATGAGTTCAAGAAGCGGCTTACGATAGCTCCGATTCTGACATTGCCTTCAGGTTCCGGAGGATTCACTATCTATAGTGATGCTTCAGGGAAAGGGCTGGGTTATGTCTTGCAGCAGCATGGGAAGGTGATTGTCTATGCTTCCAGGCAGTTATGTTCCCATGAGATAACTACCCTACCCATGACCTGGAGTTGGCAGCAGTGATTTTTGCTCTAAAGTTGTAAAAACACTACTTGTACGGAAAGAGGGTGGAGATTTTCACAGATCACAAGAGCTTGAAGTATGTGTTTACACAGAAAGAGCTCAACATGAGGCAGCGCAGGTGGCTAGACTTGATGAAGGACTTTGACATCCTACTTCAGTATCACCCGGGGAAGGCCAACGTGGTGGCCAATGCTTGAGTAGGTATCCGACAGCCATGTGTTTGACTATGGATCGGCACTTTCTTGCATACTTGGAGACCCTTGGGATTGAGGTGATCGTGCCCGGAGTACAGATGCAGTTGTGGGGCCTTCAAATGCAGTCGGACTTGATGGAGAGGATCAAGGCAACGCAGTTCTAAGATGTGGCTCTGCGGTGTATCCGAGAGCAGGTTCGTGCAGGGTTGGTGGATGGCGAGTTTTCCCTTGCAGAGGATAGTGCCTTGAGGCACGGTTCCAGGATATGTGTGCCTAACGGGAGCAGATCATGCAGGAGGCTCACAGAACGCAGTACTTTATACATCCTCGTGCCAACAAGATGTACAGGGATCTGCGAGAGCATGTCTGGTGGTACGGGATGAAGCGGGAGGTAGCTCGCTTCGTAGCTAGATTGTAATGCCTGTGGTTCGAATCACGTATTTTGGAATACGTGTACGTATTTATTCTCGTATTGTATGTCTTCCTGCTTGATTTATTCTAGCATTTCATTATTGGTTTATTCTGGGTTGGTTCGGCTTGGCTTGGTTTGCTTGGTTCATCATGAACCAAAGGAAAACCTCCTACCTACCAACACTTACCCCATTTATATCCCACCTACTTTTCTCTCTCCTCATAACTCAGCATTTATTTCTCCTCCTTCTTCTTCCTCCTCCCAGCATAGAGCTCCACCTAACCTCACCGGCAAGTACAGCTTGCTTCACGAGAGAACTCCATTTTATTGCCCTAAATGTCTTCCTTTCTCTATTCTTAGCCTCTTTAGAACTTGCCATTTTACAGTTTGAAGCTTTGATCTTGTAGTTCTAGTTTAACCGTTCTCTTGGTTTTCTTAAAGTATTGATCTAGCAAATCAACTCGTTTTTAACTAGTAGTTTTGTGTGGTAGGGATTCCGAATCTCTACGAGTTTGGGTTTTTGAATAATTGGATTTCACCCAGATTTGGCCGAGCTGGAGTTCTTGAGTTCCATGGCTATGTCCTCGGCCATGGGAGGAGATGACCTTTTTTTATGCCCACGTTTTAACGTATCAGCGTAGTCTCATCCTCACTTTACGCCTGTATTTATGCACCAGCATAGAAGAAGGAATTTCTTTACGCCCATGCCTTGCGTGCCAGCGTGTATAGTCCTTTATGCCTGCATTTTACGCACCAACGTATTACTGGCCCTACGCCTGCGTTTTACGCACCAGCGTAGCTTTGGTGTTTTACGCGCGTGTTTACGCGTTAGCGTAAAACTTATGTACGTCTAGTTCTTGGTATAGCTCAGCGTAAAACTTAGGCGTAGCGCCTAACCCCTGCGTAAACTTTACGCGCAAGACTGAGTTGTGGATTGTACGCGTATAGTGTTACTCCTTCAGGTAATGACTCGCATATAGCTTTAGCATCTCGACTACACCCTGCGCAAGGCATGGCGTATAATTGCCTCCCCTTCCGGCCATTTCGTACGTAGAGCTATTTTACGCTCGTGGCTCCTCGGCCCAGCTTACGCTCCCTATCGTAGTGAGGAGGGGGGTACTACTTTACGCTAGTCTGCACTCTTGGCGTACTCTCCCTCGTGTACTCTTCCATGGCACTACTTACTTATATTTTTACGCCCATTTTATATCCGTACGCCTTTTGTCCAGAACTTAATAATCACGAATTTATTTGATATGATTGGAACTGATAATTGAATATGGCGTGGTATGACAAGTATACCTGACATGATTGCCTTGATTTGTTGTTACGACGGCTAACATGACATGACATGAACCTGACACGATACATGGGCACAACATGATAATACATGATAGTGGCCCGCCGTGGCGCACTCCTGACAAGTATACCTGACATGATATATCTTAATAAGCTGTTGTGATGGCTCCTTGACATGACATGACCAGCATAAATAATCTTGGATACCGTGGGCGATTGTGATTGTACAAATGAACCAGTCTTGTCTTACATTATGCTAGGATGGGACTCCTGAGTACCACGGTCAGGAGTACCTACTGAAATGGACTAAGGTTAATAAACTAGAATAACACAATAGTCTTGAAGAGATTTCTCAGCTACAGGCGATCCCGTTACCTGGGCATGCCTGGGATCCGTAGCCTGCCGTCGAATAGGGCACATTTCCAGCACACTGTCATGTGTTGCACCCTTCAAGCTACTTAAGGGTACATGCGTTTCCTGGACGATGTACCCACCTGAATTCAACCCCTAATATTTTGACCTGGGTAACCTGGATGGTCTGCAGGGCTTGTGGCTGTGGAATAATCTCGCTGCATCTTGTTAGTAATTAGGCCTGTGATAACCCTAGTTAGTTAAAGTATCAAGCCGTAATTATTGTCCGACCATGATTAATTTGGATGGAGTAACTAGTCTAGTCCTATCTTGATCATGTACAAGATTATTACATGTCCTGATTTTCTTATATTATTTTGCAGATAAAGGGTGGGAAACCAAGTTCCGTTCAGATGAAGGGTTACAACCCCGGTCCTTGTTTGGTTTACGGGTTGTAACCTGGTTATCTGAATAGTTCTATGGTTATCTCGTCGTATATCATCCTGTCATGTTTTCTTTAATTCTAGTTTTAATATTATTTTATACTTGTGCTAATTGCTAGTTTTAGTTCCTAAGTGAAGCTTCCTTTGTGGTACTTGCTCTTTCTGGGGTCTGACCCAGCTGGTTTTGTATGGCCAGATTTCGGAGCAGCTCCAGAGGATCTACCGACCTTTCAGCCCGATGGTGACCACCAGGCGTAACCACGGCAACGAGTGGGTTATTTTTGGCTCTCACACTCTATTGTAAAAATATTCTTTTGAGGTATTTAGCCGACGAACACCTGTTTAGTTCGATTTACTTTTACTTATTGTCTGCCTACGGGCTGTAAAATGATTGACAGATCCTAGGGTTGATCATGTATGACTAAACTCTTGCTAGTCCTCACATTTTGTACGACTAGCTTCTTGATCAACTAAATATGTAATGTTTGGGATGCCTTACTATTGTATATTTGGTGATCTTACATCTTGTGATATTTACTTACATTCTTGTGATTGAGATATTAGGCTTGTTCTTGACCATAGGAGACTGTTGGCTTGTAGTAAACCCTCATGTATCTAGACAGCCGTGACCGTATAGCAAGGTAGGTTGCACTTCAATATACGTAGCTGGCTATGTCTGCCCCCGCTCTCCAGTATTCTGGTTCTAGGACGTGACATGGTTTAAGTGGTGGCCCATGCAGGTCTTGTAAATCAAGATATGTGAGGGTTTACCGAATAGATGTCTCAATTAGTACTCGCCTTTGATCTCTATTCGTATCTTCTGAATTCCTGAATACTTGACCTGATCACATGCTTGTATCGTTGATCTGTCCTGGTCCTCCCTTATTGTTCCCTATGTCGTCTTCTTCAGCGACATTGTTCCTGGACCTGCCGATCAGCAAGGCGGAGCACCTCCCGTAGACCAGCAGCAACCCGGAGATCAAGCCCAGCATTCGGAAGTAGCCTCGAGAGTTGTGCCTATTAGAGGAGAGTCACCAGTCCAGCCAGTTCAGCCTGTCGAGCCTGATGATGGCACTTTGGTGGGACTCATCAGGACCTTGATAGCTTTCCAAGATCGTCGTGGAGATGCCTTGCACCAGGCAGTGGCAGATGCTTTGACTAGAGGCGGTCATCCAGGGAACAGTGCGGCCAACAGCTTCAAGTGCTTGAACCCTCAATTCTTCGACGGTAGTGAAGATGCGATCGCTGCAGATGCTTGGCTTCAGGACACGGAGGTGATTCTAGAAGCAGCCTGGACCCTAGAGAACGAGAAGGTAGCAGTGGTGCGCCTGCAGTTGTTAGATCTTGCCCGCAGCTGCTGGACGGCGCAGGCCGATGGATTAGTGGCCCCTATTTTATGGGCAGTATTCAGAGAGAGATTCCAGACCAAGTATTTTGATGTTGTGGCTCGGTATGATCTACAGACCAGGTTCACCAATTTGAAGCAGATGGACAGAACGGTCGATGGATATACGGTCGAGTTTTCCAGACTCAGTCGGTATGCTCCCACCTTGGTGGCAACCGAGTATGATAGAGCCCATCGATTCCAGCAGGGGCTTCACCTGGAGATTCTATTGGCAGTCGAGCAGTTTGAGCATCAGACTTTTGATGCAGTCTTGAGAGCGGCTAGGAGGCATGAATATACCTCCCAGAGGTTTGTGGATAGGGCCGGAGGTCGGAAGAGATCTCACGGCCTGATGAATCAGTCATCAGCACCAGTCCCGGTAGCCAGGGCCTTAACTATTGGAGCTCCGAGGCGGGCAGCCTCAGTGACGTCGGTTCAGCACTCAACCCCGACGTACCCTCAGCAGCAGCAGAAGCAGAAGCAGTCTTCCGCAGTGGGATATTCTTATTGTGGAAAGCCAGGCCGTGTAGTGGCAGAGTATCGCAGGACACAGGGATTGTCTCTGGCTTGTGGAGCAGCAGAACATAGGGTTGGATCTTGCCCGAATAGGGGTGGTTCATCATCGTCCAACCTTTCTAGCCCTTCGGTGAGAGGACCAGTACCAGTTCAGCAGCAGCAGTATCAGTCTGAGAGGCTCTTGCCGCCTGAGTCCCAGGCATTCCAGCAGCAACACCTCCAACAATATGCACAAGCCCAAGCCCAGATCCAGAGCCGGCAGCGAGGTTTCAGCAGAGGGGACCAGCACCCCGAGGGTATGGTCAGGCTATGGTGATGACCGTAGAGGAAGAATTGGCACCAGGAGAGGTAGTGGCAGGTACTATTCTTGTTAACTCCTTTCCAGCTTCAGCTTTTCTGGGGCATCACATTCTTTTATGTCTGTACGATTCGCGACACGGGTAGGATTGGAGCCCGAGTCATTATCAGTAAGGCTCAATATACTTACTGGTAACGGACTTGTGGGAGTAGATAGAGTATTTTCCTCGTGTCAGATCGTAGTTAGCGGTAGAGAGTTTCCCGCTAGATTGATAGAGTTCCCGATGGCCGATTATGATGTGGTCTTAGGGATGGATTGGTTGAGGAACCAGTATTCTAGAATAGACTGCCATATTGGTAGGGTTGTTTTTAGCATTCCAAGCGAGCCGGAGTTTTCCTTCTCCCGAGGCGAAGTTGAACCTTCTCCTTCGGTATTGCGGATGGCCGTAGCAGCAGTGCAGTTACCTCGGATAGTCGAGGAGTTCCCAGATGTTTTCCCAGAAGAGCTTCCAGGGATGCCGCCAGAGCGGGAGATCGAGTTCACTATAGACTTGATCCACGAAACAGCCCCAGTATCAGAGAGAGTCTACAGGATGGCGCCGTCAGAATTGGAGAACTTGTACAAGATGATTGAAGAATTTTGAAACAAAGGATTCATTCGTGCTAGTGGATCACCTTGGGGAGCCCCGATGCTTCTTGTGAAAAAGAAGGATGGTACGTCCAGGTTATGTGTTGATTATCGTACCTTGAATTCAGTAACAATCAAGAACAGATACCCTCTTCCGAGGATAGATGACTTGTTTGATCAACTCAAAGGGGCAGCAGTATTCTCGAAGATCGACTTACGCTCAGGATATCATCAGATCAGAGTCAGAGAGCAGGACATCCCGAAGACAACTTTTAGATCGAGGTACGAGCATTAGGAGTTCCTAGTTATGCCATTTGGAGCAACTAATGCGTCGGCAGTATTCATGGACCTCATGTATCGTATCTTCATGCCTTATTTGGATCAGTTCGTGATTGTGTTCCTAGACGACATCCTAGTCTACAGTAAGAGCGAGGCGGAGCATGAGCAGCATTTCCGAGTGGTTCTTCAGATTCTCAGAGAGCACCAATTGTATGCCAAGTTTAGTAAATGCGAGTTCTGGCTCGATCGCATTTCATACTTGGGTTATATCATCACCAGAGGAGGAGTAGAAGTGGATCCCCAGAAGATCGTGGCCATTGAGACATGGCCAGTGCCCAGCACAGTTACAGAAGTCCGTAGTTTTCTTGGTTTGGCTGGCTACTACCGGCGATTTGTTTCAGACTTTGCCCGGATCTCAGCGCCATTGACCCAGTTAACCCGCATGGATGTGCAGTTTCCTTGGACAGCAGAGTATCAGAGTTCTTTTGAGCAGTTGAAGCGAGGCTTGATGACGGCTCCTATTCTCACGCTTCCAAATGAAACCGGAGGATTCTCAGTATATTGTGATGCTTCAGGCAGAGGTTTGGGATATGTTTTGATGCAGCATGGGAAGGTAATAGCTTATGCATCACGTCAACTTCGTGATCATGAGAGAAATTACCCAACCCATGATTAGAGTTGGCGACAGTAGTGTTCGCACTGAAGCTTTGGAGACATTACTTGTACGGGGATAGGGTGGAGATTTTTACCGATCACAAGAGCCTGAAGTATGTTTTCACCCAGAAGGATCTTAATATGCGTTAGAGGAGGTGGCTAGAGCTACTTGTGGATTATGATGTCAACTTGCAGTATCATCCTGGAAAGGCCAACGTCGTGGCAGATGCATTGACCAGGAGAGCCGGAGTATATTTCCTAATAGCGCAACCAGAGTTGTTAGCAGATTTTCAGAAGATGGGCATAGAAGTTGTTCTCCCTTCTAGTGTGGCATTGATGGTCAGCATGCAAGTTCAGTCCAGCATAGTCGAGAGGATCAAGATGGCTCAGTCAGCAGATTCCAAGCTTCAGCGACTCTGAGCAGAGTGTGAAGCAGGACGGTGACCAGAGTTATGCATTCATAACGATGGTACACTTAGGCATGGTAAGCGTCTTTGTGTACCCAGTAGAGATATCAGACAGGAAATCATGGCAGAAGCGCATAATTCTCAATATTCAATTCATCCGGGCAGTACGAAGATGTACCGTGATATCCGGTAGCACTTTTGGTGGAATGGAATGAAGAGGGAGATTGCTCGGTTTGTCTCTCGGTGTTTGGTTTGCCAACAGGTTAAAGCGGAGCATCAGAGGCCAGCAGAACTTCTTCAACCCTTGCCAATTCCCGAATGGAAGTGGGAGCATGTGACCATGGATTTCGTGACGGGATTACCTAGATCCCCAGCTGGTCGAGATGCTATTTGGGTTATAGTTGACCGGCTCACGAAGGCGGCCCACTTTCTTCCGCTCAGAGTTGGTCAGTCGACGGCTCAGCTAGCAGAGATGTATCTCCGGCAGATTGTCAGGCTTCACGGTATGCCAGTCAGTATCACCTCGGACCGAGATTCAAGGTTCACGTCACACTTCTGGCGTAGCTTGCAGAAGAGTTTGGGGACTCACCTCCAGTTCAGCTCAGCATATCATCCGCAGACAGATGGTCAGTCAGAGCGCACGATCCAGACTCTTGAAGACATGTTGAGATCTTACACACTCGACTTCGGTGGTTCATGGGAAGATCACTTACACCTGGTACAGTTCTTGTACAATAACAGTTTCCAAGCCATTATCCAGATGGCCCCGTTCGATGCACTATATGGCAGGAAGTGCAAATCCCCGTTAGTATGGGATGATGTTGGAGAAAGGCAGATGCTTGGTCCAGAAATATTTGCCCAGACAGTTGAAGTGGTCAGGAGAGTCAGAGACCATCTTCGAGTTGCCCAAGATCGCCAGCGCCATTGGGTCGATTCTCATCGGCGCCCTCTTGAGTTTTCGGTCGACGACCATGTATTTCTGAGGATTTTGCCTAACCGTGGCGTCATTCGTTTTGGCGTACGGGAAAAGCTTAGTCCTAGGTATATAGGGCCGTTCGATATTCTGGAGCGAGTAGGAGATGTATCATATCGTCTTGCTCTTCCGCCGTCGCTAAGCGAGGTGCATGACGTATTCCATGTATCCCAATTACGACGGTATGTCCCGGACCCGAGCCATATCCTGGATCATTCGAAATTGGTTGTTGGTACCAACCTTTCGTATGAGGAGAGGCCCGTGTCTATATTGGACCGGAGAGAGAAGACACTCAAGAACAAGACTATCAAGTTAGTCCAAGTTGCTTGGGGTCATCACTCTTTAGGAGAGTCAACGTGGGAGCGTGAGGATGATATCCGATCGCGATATCCCGACCTGTTTGACTCGTGAGGTATAATGTCTCCCTTATGCCCCATGCTTTCGATTCCTTGCTTGCATGGTTGATTAATTGCCTAGTTGTAACTTGCTTGTGATTAGTGTAGCTTGTTCTTGCCCCCTCCAGCCTCTTAATTAAATTTCGAGGACGGAATTCTTTTAAGGTGGGTAGAGTTGTAATGCCTGTGGTTTGCATCACGTATTTTGGAATACGTGTACGTATTTATTCCCGTATAGCATGTCTCCCTGCTTGATTTATTCTAGCATTTCATTGATTGGTTTATTCTTGGGTTGGTTCGGCTTGGCTTGGTTTGCTTGGTTCATCATGAACCAAAGGAAAACCCCCTACCTACCACCACTTACCCCATTTATATCCCACCTAATTTTCTCTCACCTCATAACTCAGCATTTATTTCTCCTTCTTTTTCTTCCTCCTTCCAGCGTAGAGCTTCACCTAACCTCACCGGCAAGTGCAGCTTGCTTCACGAGAGAACTCTATTTTATTGCCCTAAATGTCTTCCTTTCTCTATTCTTAGCCTCTTTAGAACTTGCCATTTTTCAGTTTGAAGCTTTGATCTTGTAGTTCTAGTTTAACCATTCTCTTGGTTTTCTTAAAGTTTTGATCTAGAAAATCAACTCGTTTTCAACTAGTAGTTTTGCATGGTAGGGATTTCGAATCTCTACGAGTTTGGGTTTTGGAATAATTAGATTTCATCTAGATTTGGCCGAGCTGGAGTTCTTGAGTTCCATGGCTATGTCCTCGGCCATGGGAGGAGACGACCTTTTTTTACGCCTACGTTTTAACGTGTCAGCGTAGTCCCATCCTCACTTTACGCCTGCGTTTTACGCACCAGCGTAGAAGAAGGAATTTCTTTACGCCCACGCCTTGCGTGCCAGCGTGTATAGTCCTTTACGCCTGCGTTTTACGCACCAGCGTATTACTGACCCTACGCCTGCGTTTTATGCACCAGCGTAGCTTTGGTGTTTTACGCGCACGTTTACGCGTTAGCGTAAACTTATGCACGGCCAGTTCTTGGTATAGCTCAGCGTAAAACTTAGGCGTAGCGCCTAACCCCTGCGTAAAACTTTATGCGTAAGACTGGGTTGTGGATTGCACGCATATAGTATTACTCCTTCAGGTAATGACTCGTGTATAGCTTTAGCATCTCGACTCCACACTACGCAAGGCATTGCATATAATTACCTCCCCTCCCGGCCATTTCGTGTGTAGAGCTATGTCACTACCACATTGCTAGTTTGAGGGTATTTTTGTCATTTTTTGGGTTATTTGAATTTATTATAATTTATTTGAATTTATGGGAATTTTTAGAATTAATTTTGGAATTGTTTGAATGAGGGTTGACTAGGTTGACTTTGACTAGCAATGACCATGGTAGACTAACCTAGGAGCTAACCCTAGTTGTGTTTGGACTTGTTTAGGTCATACAACCCTAGTTAGACTAGAGTTGACCTATGGTTTAGTTATTTGACTCAAGTTAGAATATTAGCCACAAGCCATGACTTATGGTTGAACCTTAATTTACAACTTGTCACATAGGAGCCCAAAGCCAAACCACTAGCTAACCCTAAACCTAATCTCTAGTGGCCGGCCACATGCACCCACATTGGGAATCCCCCTATAAATATCCTCTTCCATTTAGGGCTAGCCTCTTTAGGAAAGAACAAGTTTAGAAAGAGGTATTTTCTCAACTTCATAAATCCCTAAAAAATCTATTTTAAATCCTTTTTATTCCAAACAAATTACAATAGGTTCTAATTGATGTTTTCTTGCTGTTGGAACTTGTTTATCTCAGTTTCCTATCAATTTGAAGGAGTTTGGTGGCTTTTGGGGATCCTCATTGAAGGAGCTTTTGTGTTGAAGAACACACATAGGTATTTTCCAATCCACCCATTAAAATTAGATTTTAATTGCATGAACACCTAGCCCTAAGTGTCCTGGTCCTGTAGGAATATGATTTGTGGATTTTTGTGTCCTGTACGTGTCCGTATCGGACACGTATCAGTGATGTGTGCAAGATGTTTGACGAAATGCCCCAATGGGCATTTCGATTTGTTTTTGTGGAAGTTTTTGAATAGGAAGGGTCGATTTGATGTGACTTAAACGTTTCTAGTGCTCTGAGTTTGTATCAGTGTCGTGTCGAGACATTTTGACACTTGTGCATGCGCGGTTGGATACGCGCGTGCGGCCTGGGCGCATCCCCTGCTACTCGGGGCTCCTATAGGACACGACACGGGTTTGTTTGACACGAAACTTGGTGGACACGAGGGAGCATGCACTGACATCATGCCCCCAAAGTTTCATTGGTTTTCGTGTAGGGGTTAGGGAGATATCGGTCGCGCAGGGGAATTTTACTGTTCTGCGCACAGTGTAATTTAATCGGACACGCGACACTGTGGACACATTGCAGGCATTTGGACACGTGCACCTAGACCTAACCTAGGTGTGGACACAATCACGAGTCCTAGTTTGTGTCGTGTCGTATCCACGAGTGAGGTGAACACGTGCACGACACTGTGTTCTGTTGTGTCTGTGTGTGCACTGTTTTGAGTTTAATTATGTTGGACACGTCGTGACGTGTCGTGATGGACACGAGGCACATCCTATGATACGTGCACATCCTATATGTTCATTACCAACCAATATATTGGCATGTTGGTTCGATTTTAATCATCAATTTCCAAATATCCCCCAAAACCCGAAACATGCCATATTTTCAGTTTTCCAGTTTTTCATTTTGATTTTCAGCATTCATTTGGATTAGTTAAGTGCTGTAAAATACACGTTTAGATCCCTAATATGGTTCTTCTATAAGTTATCTATATGTATGCTAATTTTGGTTTGAAATTGAGGTGTGTTGGTTTCGAAATAGAATGGAATGGTTGGACTGTTTGTAAAGTCTGATTTTGCAACCCTGTGCATACACTGTCATGAAGTGATTCCTTCTTTTCTCTCTAAGTTATGTTAAAATTTGTGTTGGTTTATGAGAAAACTGAAATGGGGTTCCTTCCCAGTTTCTGAAAACTGTAACACCCTTCACTGAAACCTAGGTTCTCTTCACACAACACACTTTCACTCTTCATACACAAGATATCCATATACACACACATGTTGTTTTCCCTCACATTGCTATGCATATAACACACACATACACATTATAAATTCCAGTTTTCTTTCCCTCAACACTCACACTCTCACACACACTTTCCATTTTACTGCCACAGTTCACTCACTCTTTCACACACTCACTCTCTCTATATTTCCTATTCTTCCTAATGTAGGTTTATGTATAAAGTATGTATACAATATATAATATATGTAATGTGTACCTATGTATATAATATAAGTTTGTGTATTATATATGTATCTAATATAGATACTTAGAATTAAGTATCATATATTACGTGTATGTGTGTTTACTATATATATGCAATATATATATATATATATATATATATATATATATATATATATATATATATATATATATATATATATGTATATATATATATATATATATTATATATTTTTTTTATATATATATATATATATATATATATATATATATATATATATATGTGTGTGTGTGTGTGTGTGTTATGTATTAGATTAAGTAACATATCAAGAGTGTATCATGTTTAGGTATATATATTGTCATGTATTATGGTTGGCTAATAGGCATGATATCGCCTATGGCCTGTGTGTGTCTGTTTGACTAGTGAGTCTAGATTATACTTGTTTAGCCTTGTTTAGACTAGTTTGGGCTAGTTAGACCTAGAATGACTTGTTTGACCTAGTTTGGACTTGTTAGACCTAGTTTGACCATAGTTGACCTAGTTTGACTTCTAGGGTTGTCCAGAGTTGAACAAGAGTCGACTTTAGCCTAGATTGACCTAGATTCATGTAGAATGCATTGTAGTACTTCATTTTACCATTCTGGACTTTTATGACTTGTGCTGTTCTAAATAGGAGCCAGACACCACTCCTCGGACAGTACATTTTAGTTGGACACTCAGATACCAGGCAAGTACATTCTCTGATCATTTCATATCCTGTTTAGAATTATTTTCCTGCTTTAGATTAATTTAGTTGATGCTGTCACGTTGGTAACACGGATTAGTACTATATGGATCCATTCTTGAGATATTATTCCCTCAGGGAGCATCGTATACTACATGTTCTGTGCGTTTCACTTACATGGTGTATCACTATACTTCACGGTTCATTGATCACTTGTGACATGTACTCTCATGATCACAGAGTCTTCCCTGAATCACCCCATTTATGGGCATTCCCAGAATCACCCATTTATGGGCTATCTATGTATCACCCCTTGTGGGCCTTTGCATGGAATCATAACATAACCTGGCTGGATCCTTGTGTATTGATTGGGGGTACGGGGGAGTAGAAGTAGATATTTAAATAATATCCAAGTAGTGTAGTTCCCAGAATCACTCCATAGTATAGTTCCCAGAATCTCATATGCCATTCACATGTTTACATTGTACTCTGACTTACTAGCCACTGTTAGTTCTCTATTTACAGTATATATATTTCCTTTACAGCTTTCTCTGTTTACATTCCATACTTTCTTTCAGTTTCCTGTATCTTACTCTACTGCATGTTTATATTTTCTAATCTGCTATGAACTGTTGAGATGTATTATGCTCGCTCCTGTCCTGACTGGACCTGTTGAAAATATTACAGAGGACGGGGAGGAGGCTGGTGTGGATACCTATTATGGTGCCACCTTAGATGAGATGTTGGACCCGGACCAGCAGCAGGCCCCACTAGCTGTGGATGACACACCCTTAGATTAGGATGTTTTTATTTACAGTATTTTATGGATGATTGTATATATTTGATACTGGGATTATGTATTTATCTTAGACACTTAGACTCTCTGTTGTACTTGGGATTTCCTTTCATTTCAGCAGTTTTATCTATCTATCTATCTGCTATCTTATCATCTGCCTTAGTTGTGATTGAGTTAATTTCTGCTATGTCACCCCCATTCGGGGAGTATAAACTGTTTAGCTTTATATTGTTAGATGTTGTGACCTAGGACACCGTTCTACCGCCGACACTGCGGCGTAGGCTGGACGTACCCACTTCTCGTGCCCTTACTCTAGGGTGCGGGTCGTGACACGTTTTTAGTGGTGGCCCATGCTGGTCTAGATTGAAATGTAGTGGTATTCGAAATAGAATATCACTGCAGCCTGCAGTAGAATTAGGAAAATTTTGAAGGTACTCAATCACATTAGGAAAAAACTTTTTATCAGATTCCGTATATCTAAATTTTGCTTCTTATTGTCTTCCTTTGAATTTTAACTGTCCTCCTTTGATATTTTGACTCATTCTCAGCAATTTTTTTTTTTGATCTGTGTCTCCAGGATGGTTGAGACGAGATCGCATCGCCAGGGGGACGCCGGTGAGAGGTCTGCCACCTCTCATACTCAGCAGCCGGCCCCTGGTACCGCAAGCCCCAGTCATGCCAGCTGGGGTAGAGGTTTCAGCAGCCTTCGGAGGAGCCCCTCCACCTATGAGGCATGGCCGAGTCCGGTGATTCCGGATGTGCTTCAGCAGCAGCAGCCACCTGCCGGGACAGTTGACGCCGTACAACTGTTAGCCTTCTTCCGACAGTACATGGAGGGTCAGCAGACCCAACAGCAGAGGCACACAGCAGAGCTCAGCCGAGGCAATGAGCTGGCAGTGACTGCAGTAGAGAGAGTCGTAGCTCAGCCGAAGGATTTTCGAGGGACAGAGGGGATCTTGTATGCCGACGAGTGGATCGAGCACATGGAGGAGATATTCCGGTTAGCTGAGATTCTGACGAGGCTCCAGATTGAGGCAGCGGCCAGCATGATGCAGGATCTGGCCCGTACATGGTACCAGACTGACCCGAGGGTTGGTACAGCAGGGCAGACTTGGGCAGCATTCAAGAAGCTGTTCAAGGAGAAGTTCTTTCCAGACGCAGCGCTGGGAGCCCTCGAGACCCAGTTCGAGGCCCTAGTCCAGGGGAGCCAGTCCGTGGAGGAGTACGGAGAAGAGTTCTGCCGCCTGGGCAGATTTGTAGAGGGCTTGACGGAGGCGACGAAGGTCCGGAGGTTCCGGAAGGGCTTCGTAAAGGAGGTCAAGTCCTACACCAAGAATGCCCGCAGCGCTACATTTGAGGAGATCCTGGTGGAAGTACTAGCTGCAGAGGAAGATCTTGAGCTTAGGCTCAAGAGGGGGCGAGACTCCCTGGGAGGCAGCAGTAGCGGAGGACCGGCCAAGAGGTCGTACTTTTAGCAGCAGCACCAGCAGCAGAGGTTTCAGCCGCAGCAGTTTCAGCAGTCGAGGCATCAGCCGATGCAGCATCAGCAGCAGAGGGTGCAGCAGCAGGCACCGAGGCAGCAGGCCACCACCTGTGCTTATTGTAAGAAGCCAGGGCACGGATGGAACGAGTGCAGAAAGAGGCTGGACAAGTGCCTGCTATGTGGCTCAGGGGACCACCAGATGAGGGAGTGTACCTTGACCACGGGACGAGCACCTTAGGGAGGAGGAGCCAGGGCAGCAGCAGGCCAGCAGAGGGGACCAGCCCTGCCGACCCAGCAGCAGAGATTTGTTCAGCACCAGCAGCAGGCCAGGGGAGGCCAGCAGGAGCGAGCTTTCGCCATGGCAGTTTAGGACGCAGAGGTGGTAGAAGAGCAGATCGCAGGTTCGATTCTCCTCGACTCCAGTCCAGCTTTTGTATTATTCGATTCCGGTGCTTTGCATAGTTTCATATCAGTATCTTTTGCGATTAGACACGGTATCATAGCTGAATCGTTGCCTAGGACTTACAAGATCACAACCGAGGGTGGCATTATCCTCGTACGTGATGTTTGTAAGGGTCGGAGAGTTGTTTTGGGAGGCCGCGAGTTGGAGGTGAGCCTGCTCGTAATGCCATTGCCGAACTACGATATAGTACTCGGCATGGATTGGTTGAGCAGGCACCATGCCAGCATTGATTGTAGAGGGGGTAGAGTTCTCTTCAGAGCGCCGGGGGAGCCAGAGTTTGAGTACTCCAGACGTCAGGCGGAGCAGAGCAGCGGAGTGTTCTGCGGAGTCTCGGTTGCGGAGCAGGCGATTCCATACCCCTTGATAGCAGAGTATATGGATGTTTTCCCAGAAGAGTTGCCGGGATTGCCACCAGACAGAGACATAGAGTTCTCGATAGACTTGGTTCCAGGAGCGAAACCCATCTCTCAGCATGTCTATTGAGTGAACAATAGTGAGCTGGTGGAGCTGAAGAAGCAAGTGGATGAGCTGCAGGACAAGGGCTTTATCCGCTCGAGTTCGTCACCATGGGGTGCACCAGTGTTGTTTGTGCCGAAGAAGGATGGGTCAGTACGGATGTGTATTGACTATAGGGCACTCAACAACCTCACGATCAAGAACAAATACCCACTGCCGCGGATCGACGATCTTTTTGACCAGCTGAGTGGAGCTCGGGTATTTTCCAAGATTGATCTGAGGTCGGGATATCACTAGGTGAAGGTGAAGGGGGAGGATATTCCCAAGACCGCTTTTAGGATGCGGTACGGGCAGTTTGAGTTTTTGGTTAGGCCGTTTGGGCTAACCAATGTACCAGCAGTGTTTATAAACCTGATGAACAAGGTGTTCCATCAGTACCTGGATCAGTTTGTGGTGGTGTTCATAGACGACATCTTGGTATATTCCAAGACTGAGGAGGAGCACGAGGAGCATCTGCGGATAGTATTGGAGACTCTCAGGAGGGAGCAGCTTTATGGAAAACTCTACAAGTATGAGTTTTTCTTGGATCGGGTGGACTTTTTGGGGCATGTGGTGACTGGAGATGGTATCTCAGTTGATCCCAAGAAGATTGTAGCAGTTGAGGCATGGGCTGTGCCGACTTCAGTTGCAGAGATCAGGAGTTTCCTAGGGCTGGCAGGATATTATCGGAGATTTGTGCAAGATTTCTCCCGGGTTGCAGAACCGTTGACTCGGTTGACCCGGAAGGATACTGAGTATGTTTGGTCAGAGGAGTGTCAGGCAGCTTTTGATGAGTTGAAGAAGCGGCTTACGAAAGCTCCGATTCTGACATTGCCTTCAGGATCAGGTGGTTTCACTATTTATAGTGATGCTTCAGGGAAGGGGCTGGGATGTGTCTTGCAGCAGCATGGGAAGGTGAATGCCTATGCTTCCAGGCAATTACGTCCCCATGAGAAGAACTACCCTACCCATGACCTGAAGCTGGCAACGGTGATATTTGCTCTAAAGTTGTGGAAGCATTATCTGTATGGGGAGAGGGTAAAGATCTTCACAGATTACAAGAGCTTAAATTATGTGTTCACTCAGAAGGAGTTGAACATGAGGCAGTGCAGATGGCTAGAGTTGATGAAGGACTTTGACATCCTACTTCAGTATCACCCAGGGAAGGCCAACGTGGTTGCCGATGCCTTGAGTAGGTATCCGACAGCCATGTGTTTGACCATTGTCACGCCCCAGAACCAGAATACTGGAGAGCAGGGGCGAACATAGCCCGCTACGTATATTAAAATGAAGTCCATCTCGCTATACGGTCACGGCTGTCTAGATATGAGGGTTTACTACAAGCCAACAGTCTCTTAAGGTCAAGCCTACTGTCTCAATCTCAAGCAAATAATATAATCACAAGATGTTTGACCACCAAATATACAATAAAAGGCGTCCCAAATATTACATATCAGCTGATCATGAAGCTAGTCGTACAAAATGCTAGGACTAGGAAGAGTTAAGTTATACATGATCAACCCTAGGATTTGTTAATCATGTTACAGCCCGTAGGCAGACAGTAAATAAAAGTGCATCGAGCTAACAGGTGCTCGTCGGCTAAACGCCTCAAAAGAATAAATTTACAATAGAGTGAGCGAAACAAAATAGAAAACCCACTCGTAGCCCGGGTTCCTTCTAGTCGCCACCATCGGGCTGGAGGTTCGGAAGATCCTCGGGTGCTGCTCCGAAATCTGGCCACACAAAACCAGCTGGGTCAAACCCCAGAAAGAGCAAGTGCCACAAAAGAGGCCATAAAATAAGAACAAAAGCCAGCATATCAGAACATAAGAAATGAAATAAAAGTACAAGTACTAAAGAGCACGTCAGGACAATAAACGACTAGGGACGTGGAACCATTCTGGAAACCAGGTTACAACCCGTAAACCAAACAAGGACCGGGGTCGTAACCCTTCGCCTGAATAGCTCCTTGTCTCTACCCAATTATTGTTAGAGATAAGTAAAACAAGCATGTACAAGAGTTCCAGGTACAGGGGCTAGACAAAACTTAGACAAGGCTGGACTCCATCCATTCATAAAGCGGCCAAGCAATTACTACGGCTTACTACTTAACTAACTAGGGTTATCACAAGCCTTAATTACTAACAAGATGCAAGTGAGAATTTCCCAGTCCCAAGCCCTGCAGACCTCCAGTTATCCTTCCACGGGTTGAGAGTATAGTTGGGTACATCGCCCCGGAGACGATATACCCTTAGGTGACTTAGAGGGTGCAACACATGACAGTGCGCTGGAAATGTGCTCTACTCGTCGGCAAGCTACAAGTCCAATTAAGAGCGCCCAAATAACGAGATTGCCTGTGACTGGAAATTCTCCATGAACTATAGTTTGATCTAGTCATTAGCCTAATCCATATTCAGTATGAATCCCTGACCGTAGGAACCAGGGAGTCACGTCCTAGACATGATGTAAGACAAGACAAGTGGATTGCACAAGCAAGCAAGCAGGAACACCCACGGTGTCAGAGTTGGTTATACAAGTCAAGTTGGCTGTCGCAACAGCATCAAATCAAGTCAAGTTACAAGTTACAAGTCAAGTCAAGTCAAGTCAAGTCAAGTCAAGAGTGCGCCGCCACGGGCCACTATCAAGTTATCAAGATAAATCATGTCAGGGTACTTGTCAGGAGTGCACCACGACGGGCCACTATCATGTCAGGTTGGTCATGTTAGGAGTGCACCACTACGTGTCACTGTCGTGTTAAGCTAGTTCCTTGTCATACCATGCCTTGTACAATAGTCATTCCAAACATATTACGTAAAATCAAGTTCATGACAAAAGGCGTAAAATATCTAATAAAATATCAATATACAGGGCTATAGAAGAGCCAAGCTTAAAGAAATAAAACCAAAACTCCAAGAGCCAATGGATTGCGCAAGGGGTCAGGGGGTTGGATCGCGCAGGAATGGTTGGCGCAGGCTGCGAAGTGCGCAGGCTTAGACAGCACAGGCAATGGATGGCGCAGGATGCAGACTGTGCAGGCTTAGACTGCGCAGGCAATGGATGGCGCAGGATGCAGACTGCGCAGGCAATGGATGGCGCAGGATACAGACTGCGCAGGGGTCAAGCGCGCAGGAGCCGATGGCGCAGGGTTGGTTGTGCAATCGGGCAGCGGCCAGGCTGCGCAGTCAGCGACCAACGCTATAGAGCACAGCGCGGGGAGGCTGCACGGTCAGTGCTGCGCTAAAGAGCGCAGACTTAGATCTTCTTCTCCAGGCCGAGAGGAACATGAAGAACACCAAAAATTCAATCTTTCATATCTTTGTCAAATCAAAGCCAAATCTAGATTTTCAAAGGTCTAACTTGAGTAAAATTGAATTCTCTTCCACATGGAAGCATCAAAACCCACAAAAATCCAACCAAAATAGATCAAAACCATATAAATCTGAAAATAAAGAAACTTAGATCTAGAATAATGGAGACTCCAAATCACAAAATGTCAAGTTTTAATGTTGATCACCATAGCCTAATCTAGCTAATGGACAAATAAAAAGTGGTTCTCATGTGGTGGCAAGGTGCACTTGCCTATGGGTGTTGGTGTGTTGTGTAGAGGAAGGAAGAAGAAGGATATGGAGAAGTAAATGAAAAATAAAGAGGAGAGAGAAAAGTTAGGTGGGATTTAATGGAGGTGGGTGTGTTGTGTTGAGGGTGGAGCATAGGCTAAGGTGTTACAATGCATTTTAAACCAAACCAAACCAAATCAAACCAATTCTCCTCCACAAAATAAAACCAAGTCATGTAAAACCCAATTATGAGAACCAAAATCTGCAAGTCAAGCCAATTACAAGTACATGCCAAAATTCGAGAAAATAAATACAGGTCTGAAATACATGCAAGCTTGACAAAATACGTATTCAGAATATGGGTGTTACAACCATGGATCGGCATTTGCTTGCAGATTTGGAGAGCCTTGGGATTGAGGTGATCGTGCCTAGAGTGCAGATGCAGATGTGGGGCATGCAGATTCAGTCGGACTTGGTGGAGAGGATCAAGGCGATTCAATTTGAGGACGTTGCTCTGCGGTGTCTCCGAGAGCAGGTTCGAGCAGGATTGGTGGACGGCGAGTTTTCTCTTGCAGATGATGGTACCTTGAGGCACGGTTCCAGATTATGTATGCCAAACGGAGAGCTCAGGGAGCAGGTTTTACAGGACGCCCACAGATCTCAGTACTCCGTACACCCTGGTGCCAACAAGATGTACCAAGATCTGAGAGAATATGTTTGGTGGTCCGGGATGAAGCGGAAGGTGGCTCGCTTCGTAGCTAGGTGCTTGGTCTGTCAGCAGGTCAAGGCAGAGAGGCAGAGGCCCGATGGATTATTGCAGTCGCTGTCCATTCCCGAGTAGAAATGGGAGCATATCACTATGGACTTTGTATCAGGATTGCCGCGTACCCCAGGAGGACAAGACGCGATATGGGTCATCGTTGACAGGTTGACCAAATCGGCCCATTTTTTGCCATTCAAGGTGGGTACGTCTACAGAGAGGCTGGCGGAGATGTATATGCGGCAGATAGTCAGGATTCACGGGGTTCCGGTCAGCATCATCTCAGATCGGGATAGTCGCTTTACTTCCCATTTCTGGAGGAGTCTGCAGACTAGCTTGGGTACTCAGCTCAAGTTTATTACCGCATACCACCCCAAACGGACGGACAGTCGGAGAGGACTATTCAGACACTTGAGGATATGATACGGACGTGTGTCCTGGACTTTAGAGGTTCCTGGGAGTATCATCTTTATTTGGTGGAGTTTGCTTACAACAACAGTTTCTAGGCCAGCATCGAGATGTCACCTTTCAAGGCTCTGTACGGGCGTAGGTGTCGTACACCCTTATCTTGGGATGATGTTGGTGAGTGAGTTTTACTGGGGCCAGAGATGGTTGTTGATGCAGCCGAGAAGGTGAAGCTCATCAGGGACAGACTTTGCGTTGCACAGGACAGACATCAGCACTGGACCGATAGCCACCGGAGACCCTTGGAGTTTGAGGTACAAATTAGAGTAGGATTAGATTTAGGTTTGATTGTTTGTGTTTTATTAATCATGTTTGTTTATCATAATTAATTGAGACCTTGCTTGTGATTAGGTCGGAGACTACGTTTTTTTATGGATAACTCCGACTTGTGGTACGATACATTTTGGTGGAGATGGGAAGCTTAGCCCGCGCTTCGTCGGCCCTTTCGTCATCAGCGTGAGAGTCGGTGACATGGCATACAGGCTAGACTTGTAACATGCACTTGTGGGGGTCCACAACGTATTTCATGTATCACAGTTGAGATGGTACGTGGCTGACCCTAGCCATGTGCCTGATCATTCAGAGATTGAGGTTGGGCCTTCACTCAGCTATCCAGAGCAGCTAGTGGAGATACTGTATTGACGGGAGAAGGTTCTGAGGAACCAGGTGATACCTTTGGTATGTGTCGCATGGAGACATCATTCTCTAGGAGAGTCTACCTGGGAGCGGAAGGATAAGATGCGCGAGCGTTATCCATATCTTTTTGGACCGTGAGGTATACTTTCTATCCTTCTCATCAGTTGCATTTCGCCTTTCAATTTCGAGAACGAAATTCTTTTAAGGAGGGTAGATTTGTTACTACCACATTTCTAGTTTGAGGGTATTTTTGTCATTTTTGGGGTTATTTGAATTTATTATAATTTATTTGAATTTATGGGAATTTTTAGAATTTATTTTGGAATTGTGTGAATGAGGGTTGACTAGGTAGACTTTGACTAGCAATGACAATGGTAGACTAACCTAGGAGCTAACCCTAGTTGAGTTTGGACTTGGTTAGGTTATACAACCCTAGTTAGACTAGAGTTGACCTAGGGTTTAGTTATTTGACTCAAGTTAGAATATTAGCCACAAGCCATGACTTATGGTTGAACCTTGATTTACAACTTGTCACATAGGAGCCCAAAGTCAAACCACTAGCTAACCCTAACCCTAATCTCTAGTGCCCGGCCACATGCACCCCCTTTGGGAATCCCCCCTATAAATATCCTGTTCCATTTAGGGCTAGCCTCTTTAGAAAGAACAAGTTTAGAAAGAGGTATTTTCCCAACTTCATAAATCCCTAGAAAATCTATTTTAAATCCTTTTTAATCTAAACAAATTCCAATAGATTCTAATTGATGTTTTTCTTGCTGTTGGAACTTGTTTATCTCAGTTTCCTATCAATTTGAAAGAGTTTGGTAGCTTTTGGGGATCCTCATTGAAGGAGCTTTTGTGTTGAAGAACACACATAGGTATTTTCTAATCCACCCATTAAAATTAGGTTTTAATTGCATGAACACCTAGCCCTAAGTGTCCTGGTCCTGTAGGAATAGGATTTGTGGATTTTGTGTCCTGTACGTGTCCGTATCGGACACGTATCAGTGATGTGTGCAAGGTGTTTGACGAAACGCCCCAATGGGCATTTCGATTTGTTTTTATGGAAGTTTTTGAATAGGAAGGGTCGATTTGATGTGGCTTACACGTTTCTAGTGCTCTGAGTTTGTATCAGTGTCGTGTCGAGGCATTTTGACACTTGTGCACGTGCGGTTGGACACGCGCGTGCGGCCTGGGCGCATCCCCTGCTACTCGGGGCTCCTGTAGGACACGACACGGGTATGTTTGACACGAATCTTGGTGGACACGAGGGGGCATGCACTGACATCATGCCCCCAAAGTTTTATTGGTTTTCGTGTAGGGGTTAGGGAGATATTGGTCGCGCACGGGAATTTCACTGTTCTGCGTACAGTGTAATTTAGCCACTAATACGGCTCGTTTAGTCGGACACACGACACTGTGGACACATTGCAGGCATTTTGAAATGTGCACCTAGACCTAACCTAGGTGTGGACATGATCACGAGTCCTAGTTTGTGTCGTGTCGTGTCCACGAGTGAGGTGAACACGTGCACGACACTGTGTTCTGTTGTGTCTGTGTGTGCACTATTTTGAGTTTAATTATGTTGGACACGTCGTGACGTGTCGTGGTGGACACGAGGCACATCCTATGACACGTGCACATCCTATATGTTCATTACCAACCAATATATTGGCATGTTGGTTCGATTTTAATCATCAATTTCCAAATATCCCCCAAAACTCGATACATGCCATATTTTCAGTTTTCCAGTTTTTCATTTTGATTTTTAGCATTCATTTGGATTAGTTAAGTGCTGTAAAATACATGGTTAGATCCCTAATATGGTTCTTCTATAAGTTATCTACATGTATGCCAATTTTGGGTTGAAATTGAGGTGTGTTGGTTTCGAAATAGAATGGAATGGTTGGACTGTTTGTAAAGTCTGATTTTGCAACCCTGTGTATACACTGTCATGAAGTGATTCCTTCTTTTCTTATTGAGTTATGTAAAAATCTGGGTTGGTTAAAGAGAAAACTGAAATGGGGTTCCTTCCCAGTTTCTGAAAACTGTAACACCCTTCACTGAAACCTAGGTTCTCTTCACACAACACACTTTCACTCTTCACACACAAGATATCCATATACACACACATGTTATTTTCCCTCACATTGCTATGCATATAACACACACATACACATTATAAATTCCAGTTTTCTTTCCCTCAACACTCACACTCTCACACACACTTTCTATTTTACTGCCACAGTTCACTCACTCTTTCACACACTCACTCTCTCTATATTTCCTATTCTTTCTAAATGTAGGTTTATGTATAAAGTATGTATACAATATATAATATATGTAATGTGTACCTATGTATATAATATAAGTTTGTGTATTATATATGTATCTAATATAGATACTTAGAATTAAGTATCATATATTATGTGTATGTGTGTTTACAATATATATGTAATATATATATATATATATATATATATATATATATATATATATATATATATATATATATATATATATATATGTACATGTGTTATGTATTAGATTAAGTAAACATATCAAGAGTGTATCAGGTTTAGGTATATATATTGTCATGTATTATGGTTGGCTAATAGGCATGATATAGCCTATGGCCTGTGTGTGTCTGTTTGACTAGTGAGTCTAGATTAGACCTGTTTAGCCTTGTTTAGACTAGTTTGGGCTAGTTAGACCTAGAATGACTTGTTTGACCTAGTTTGGACTTATTGTCACGTCCCAGAACCAGAATACTGGAGAGCGGGGGCAGACATAGCCAGCTACGTATAATAAAATGGAATTCACCTCATTATACGGTCACGGCTGTCTAGATATATGAGGGTTTATCTACAAGCCATCAGTCTCCTATGGTCAATAACAAGCCTAGTGTAAGTAAATGTCACAAGATGTAAGATCACCAAATATACAATAGTAAGGCATCCCAAACATTACATGTTCAGCTGATCATGAAGCTAGTCGTTACAAAATGTGAGGACTAGCAAGAGTTTTTAGTCATACATGATCAACCCTAGGTTGCCAACCATGTTACAGCCCGTAGACAGACAGTAAGTAAAGGTGCAATACGAGCTAAACAGGTGCTCGTCGGCTAAACGCCTCAAAAGAATATTTTTACAATAGAGTGGGAGAGCCAAAAAGAAACCCACTCGTTGCCAGGGTTACGCCTAGTGGTCACCATCTGGCTGAAAGACAGGTAGATCCTCTGGTGCTGCTCCAATATCTGGCCATACAAAACCAGCTGGGTCAGAACCCAGAAAGAGCAAGTGCCACAAAGGAGGCTTCACTTAGGAACTAAAATCAGCAATTAGCACAAGAATAAGATTACATAATAAAAGACAGTAATTAAAGAAAAGCATGAAAGGTGATATACGATGAGATGACCATGGGACTATTCAGATAACCAAGTTACAACCCGTAAACCAAACATGGACAGGGGTTGTAACTCTTCATCTGAACGAAACTTGGTATCCCACCATTTATCAATAAGACCAGTGTAAATAATCACAATCTCGAAGTAAGGTAAAGCATGTCGAGCATGTCATGGGGTGCAACAAGACAATAAACGAAGAGAGAACACAGAACTGCTCCGGGAGCCAGGTTACAACCCGTAAACCAAACAAGGACCGGGGTTGTAACCCTTCGTCTGAACAAAACTGGTCCCCCGATCTTTATTGTTAAAGCAAGCACAAGTAATCATGTCATGTAACAATCTTGTACAGGATCGAGGCAAGAATAGACAGGGTTAGACTCCATTCAAAAATTCACGGCCAAGCAATAAGTACGGCTTGATACTTTAACTAACTAGGGTTATCACAGGCCTAGTTACTAGCAAGATGCAATAAGATTATTCCACAGCCACAAGCCCTGCAGACCATCCAGGTTATCCAGGTCGAAATATCAGGTTAGAGGGTACAACACGTGGCAGTGTGCTGGAAATGTGCCATACTCGTCGGCAAGCTACAAGTCCTAGAGCGCCCAGATAACGGGATTGCCTGTAGCTGGAAAATCTCTTCATGACTACTGTGTTATTCTAGTTATTAGCCTTAGTCCATTTCAGTAGGTACCCTTGACCGTGGTACTCAGGGGTCTCATCCTAAGCATGATGCAGACAAGACTGGTTTAATTGTACAAGCACAATCCCCCACGGTGTCCAGGTTATTTATACTTATCAAGTCATGTCATGTCATGTTAGCTGTCGTAACAGCATATCAGGGTATATCATGTCAGGTTTTCTTGTCAGGAGTGCGCCACGGCGGGCCACTATCATGCATTATCATGTCCACTTGTTACTTGTCAAGAGTGCACCTTAACAGACCACTATTGTGTTCTATCCTTACATTATCATGAATGAGAGAAACTTGCATAAAATAACTAGTGACATATTCTTGAAGCCAAGGAAAAGATCTACAACTTTCATGTTTTGAGTTTTTCAAGATTTTAGCTACAAAATAACTTAAACAGGCAAAAACAGTAAAATAGAGCAATTCCGGCGCATTAGATTCCTGCACAATCGGCGCATGGGATTCCTGCACAATCGGCGCATGGGATTCCTGTACAAATCGGCGCATGGGATTTCTGCACAAATCGGCGCATGGGATTCTTGCACAAATCGGCGCATGGAATTCCTGCACGAATCGGCGTATGAGATTCCTGCACAAATCGGCACTTGAGATTCCTGCACAAATCGGCGCATGAGATTCCGGCACAAATCGGCGCATGGGATTCCTGCACAAATCAGCGCATGAGATTCCTGTATAAATCGGTGCATGGGATTCCTGCACAAATCGGCGCATGAGATTCCTACACAAATCAGCGCATGAGATTCCTGTACAATCGGCGCATGAGATTCCTGCACAAATCGGTGCATAGGAAACTCACGTTGCGTCTTCAGTACATGCGCGTAAGGAACCTACGCGCATGACAAGCTCGGAGTTAAGGGATGCGTTGCCGGGACTTCACGGAGCATGGCCTTCCGGCGCATGGCCTTACGGGCGCATGGCCTCCCGGGCTTATGGGGTTCATCATCCCCAAACAGCAAGTTCAGCCATGAAAGTTCTGAAAACTTGCCTTGGTCATAACTTCCTCATCCGAAGTCGAAATCAAGCGAAACAAAAGCCAAAACTGCATGAAATTGAATTCTTTACAACATAAAACCACTGGTTTTTGGAAATACCAAGTTTTTAGAGATCAAAACCAAGAAAACTAAACAAGAAGGAACTTAAAACTTAGATCTACAAAAATATAACCATCAAAATCGAAAATTTCTAGTTCTAAAGAGGCTTAGAGTCTAGTAAGGAAGAGAATGGAACAATAAAACATGAGATCCATCATGAAGCAAGTTTGTACTTGCCTAAGCTCTCACTCTCTCTCTCCCTCCTAGTGGTTGAAGAAGTAATGGTAGAGAAGTAGTAATGAAAAGAGAGAGTGTTAGGTGGAAATATATATGAGGATGATGGTGGTAGGTGGGAGGGTTCACCATTGGTTCATGATGAATCAAAGCAAACCAAGCCAAGCCGAACCAACCCAAGAATAAAACAATCAATGAAATGCTAGAATAAATCAAGCAGGGAGTCATGCAATACGGGTCAAATTATGTATACGTATACCAAGATACGCAACACGAACCATAGGCATTACAACTCTACCCACCTTAAAAGAATTCCGTCCTCGGAATTTAATTAAGAGGCTAGAGGGGCAAGAACAAGCTATACTAATCACAGGCAAGCTATAGCTAATCAATCAATCATGCAATCATGTATGTAAGCAAGGAAATCGAAGGCACGAGAAAGAGGAAAGACATCCTGCTAGGAACCTCTCTGCCGGTTCTGAATCTGAGCTTGGACCAGGGCATACTGTTGGGGTCCCTGCTGCTGGAATACTTGGGTCTGAGGTAGCAATGGCCTCTGAGGCTGGTACTGCTGCTGCACTGGTGCTGGTGCTGGTCCCCTTACCGAGGGACTAGTCTGGGCCGATGACGAACTGGCCCTATTCGGACAGGACCCTATCTTGTGGTCTGGTGCTCCACAAGCCAAACATAATCCCTGAGCTCTGCGATACTCCGAAACAACGTGTCCTGGCTTCCCACAATGAGTGCAGCCCATTGCGGAAGACTGCTTCTGCTTCTGTTGTTGAGGGGACGTGACCGACGTCACTTAGGCCGCCTGCCTCGGAGTTCCAATTGTCAAAGCCCTAGCTGCCGGGGCTGGTGCTGAAGACTGGGTCATCTAGCCGTGAGATCGCTTCCTACCTCCGGTCCTGTCCACTATCATGTGGGAGGTATACTCGTGCCTCCTGGCTGCCCTCAGTACCGCATCAAAAGTCTGTTGCTCAAACTGCTCTACTGCCAATAAAATCTCGAGGTGGAGCCCCTGCTGGAACCGCTGGGCTCTGTCGAACTCGGTCGCCACCATGGTGGGAGCAAACCGACTAAGCCTAGAGAACTCGGCCGCATATCCATCGACCGTCCTGTCTATCTGCTTCAGATTGGTGAACTTGGTCTGTAGATCGTACCGAGCCACCGCATCGAAGTACTTCATCTGGAATCTCTCTCTAAATACGGCCCATGAGATAGGGACCACTAATCCCACGGCCTGCGCTGCCCACCAGTTGCGGGCAAGATCCAGTAATTGCAGGCGCACTACGGCCACCTTTTCGTCTTCTGGCGTCCTGGCTGCTTCTAGAATCAGTTCGGTGTCCTGAAGCCATGCGTCAGCAGCGATAGCATCTTCACTGCCATCGAAGAATGGAGGGTTCAGGCGCTTGAAACTGTTTGCTACACTGTTCCCATGACGACCGCCTCTGTTTAGAGTATCTTCCACTATCTGGTGCAAGGCATCTCCTCTACGATCCTGGGAAGCTAACAAGGTCCTGATGAGACCCACCAAAGTGCCATCATCGGGCTCTTCAGGCTCGACGGGATAAACTGGTGGCTCGGGATCCCCGGTAGGCACAACTCTGGAAGCTACTCCTGAGTGCTGGGCCTGATCTTCTGGTTGCTGCTGGTCCACGGGAGGCACTCCGCCTTGCTGATAAGCAGGTCCAGGGACAATGCCGCTGAAGAAGACGACATAGAGAACAATAAGGAAGGACGAGGACATATCAACGATACAAGCATATGATCAGGACAAGAATCCAGGGATTCAGAAGATACGAGCAGAGATCAAGGGCGAATATTGATTGAGAAATCTATTCGATAAATCCTCACATATCTTGATTTACAAGACCTGCATGGGCCACCACTTAAACCATGTCACGTCCCAGAACCAGAATACTGGAGAGCGGGGGCAGACATAGCCAGCTACGTATAATAAAATGGAATCCACCTCATTATACGGTCACGGCTGTCTAGATATATGAGGGTTTATCTACAAGCCATCAGTCTCCTATGGTCAATAACAAGCCTAGTGTCTCAATCATAAACAAGTAAGTAAATGTCACAAGATGTAAGATCACCAAATATACAATAGTAAGGCGTCCCAAACATTACATATTCAGCTGATCATGAAGCTAGTCGTTACAAAATATGAGGACTAGCAAGAGTTTTTAGTCATACATGATCAACCCTAGGTTGCCAACCATGTTACAGCCCGTAGGCAGACAGTAAGTAAAGGTGCAATACGAGCTAAACAGGTGCTCGTCGACTAAACGCCTCAAAAGAATATTTTTTACAATAGAGTGGGAGAGCCAAAAAGAAACCCACTCGTTGCCAGGGTTACGCCTGGTGGTCACCATCTGGCTGGAAGACAGGTAGATCCTCTGGTGCTGCTCCGATATCTGGCCATACAAAACCAGCTTGGTCAGAACCCAGAAAGAGCAAGTGCCACAAAGGAGGCTTCACTTAGGAACTAAAACCAGCAATTAGCACAACAATAAGATTACATAATAAAAGACAGTAATTAAAGAAAAGCATGACAGGTGATATACGATGAAATGACCATGGGACTATTCAGATAACCAAGTTACAACCCGTAAACCAAACAAGGACCGGGGTTGTAACTCTTCATCTGAACGGAACTTGGTATCCCACCATTTATCAATAAGACCAGTGTAAATAATCACGATCTCAAAGTAAGGTAAAGCATGTCGAGCATGTCATGGGGTGCAACAAGACAATAAACGAAGAGAGAACACAGAACTGCTCCGGGAGCCAGGTTACAACCCGTAAACCAAACAAGGACCGGGGTTGTAACCCTTCGCCTGAACAAAACTGGTCCCCTGATCTTTATTGTTAAAGCAAGCACAAGTAATCATGTCATGTAACAATCTTGTACAGGATCGAGGCAAGAATAGACAGGGTTAGACTCCATTCAATCATTCACGGCCAAGCAATAAGTACGGCTTGATACTTTAACTAACTAGGGTTATCACAGGCCTAGTTACTAGCAAGATGCAATGAGATTATTCTACAGCCACAAGCCCTGCAGACCATCCAGGTTATCCAGGTCGAAATATCATGTCAGAGGGTGCAACACGTGGCAGTGTGCTGGAAATGTGCCCTACCCGTCGGCAGGCTACAAGTCCTAGAGCGCCCAGATAACGGGATTGCCTGTAGCTGGAAAATCTCTTCATGACTACTGTGTTATTCTAGTTATTAGTCTTAGTCCATTTCAGTAAGTACCCTTGACCGTGGTCCTCAGGGGTCCCATCCTGAGCATGATGCAGACAAGACTGGTTTAATTGTACAAGCACAATCGCCCACGGTGTCCAGGTTATTTATACTTATCAAGTCATGTCATGTCATGTTAGCCGTCGCAACAGTATATCAGGGTATATCATGTCAGGTTTTCTTATCAGGAGTACGCCACGGCGGGCCACTATCATGCATTATCATGTCCACTTGGTACATGTCAAGAGTGCGCCTTAACAGGCCACTATCGTGTTCTATCCTTACATTATCATGAATGAGAGAAACTTGCATAAAATAACTAGTGACATATTCTTGAAGCCAAGGAAAAGATCTACAACTTTTATGTTTTGAGTTTTTCAAGATTCTAGCTACAAAACAACTTAAACAGGCAAAAACAGTGAAATAGAGCAATTCCGGCGCATGGGATTCCTGCACAATCGGCGTATGGGATTCCTGCACAATCGGCGCATGGGATTCCTGCACAAATCGGCGCATGGGATTCCTGCACAAATTGGCGCATGGGATTCCTGCACTAATCGGTGCATAAGATTCCTGCACGAATCGGCGTATGAGATTCCTGCACAAATCGGCACATGAGATTCCTGCACAAATCAGCGCATGAGATTCCGGCACAAATCAGCGCATAGGATTCCTGCACAAATCGGCGCATGAGATTCTTGCATAAATCGGTGCATGGGATTCCTGCACAAATCGGCATATGGGATTCCTACACAAATCAGCGCATGAGATTCCTGCACAAACGGCGCATGAGATTCATGCACAAATCGGCGCATGGGAAACTCACGTTGCGTCTTCAGTACATGAGCGTAAGGAACCTACGCGCATGACAAGCTCAGAGTTAAGGGATGCGTTGTCGGGACTTCACGGCGCATGGCCTCCCGGCGCATGGCCTTACGGGCGTATGGCCTCCCGGGCTCATGGGGTTCATCATCCCCAAACAGCAAGTTCAGCCATAAAAGTTCTGAAAACTTGCCATGATCATAACTTCCTCATCCGAAGTCGAAATCAAGCGAAACAAAAGCTAAAACTGTATGAAATTGAATTCTCTACAACATAGAACCACTGGTTTTTGGAAATACCAAGTTTTTAGAGATCAAAACCAAGAAAACTAAACAAGAAGGAACTTAAAACTTAGATCTACAAAAATATAACCATCAAAACCGAAAACTTCTAGTTCTAAAGAGGCTTAGAGTCTAGTAAGGAAGAGAATGGAACAATAAAACATGAGATCCATCATGAAGCAAGTTTGCACTTGCCTAAGCTCTCCCTCCCTCCCTCCTGGTGGTTGAAGAAGTAATGGTGGAGAAGTAGTAATGAAGAGAGAGAGTGTTAGGTAAAAATATATATGAGGATGATGGTGGTAGGTGGGAGGGTTCACCTTTGGTTAATGATGAACCAAAGCAAACCAAGCCAAGCCGAACCAACCCAAGAATAAAACAATCAATGAAATGCTAGAATAAATCAAGCAGGAAGACATGCAATACGGGTCAAATTATGTATACGTATACCAAGATACGCAATACGAACCATAGGCATTACAACTCTACCCACCTTAAAAGAATTCCGTCTTCGGAATTTAATTAAGAGGCTAGAGGGGCAAGAACAAGCTATACTAATCACAGGCAAGCTATAGCTAGCTAATCAATCAATCATGCAATCATGTATGTAAGCAAGGAAATCGAAGGCACGAGAAAGAGAGAAGACATCCTGCTAGGAACCTCTCTGCCAGTTCTGAATCTGAGCTTGGACCAGGATATACTGTTGGGGTCCCTGCTGCTGGAATACTTGGGTCTGAGGTGGCAATGGCCTCGGAGGCTGGTACTGCTGCTGCACTGGTGCTGGTGCTGGTCCCCTTACCGAGGGACTAGTCTGGGCCGATGACGAACTGGCCCTATTCGGACAGGACCCTATCTTGTGGTCCGGTGCTCCACAAGCCAAACATAATCCCTGAGCTCTGCGACACTCCGAAACAACGTGTCCTAGCTTCCCACAATGAGTACAGCCCATTGCGGAAGACTGCTTCTGCTTCTGTTATTGAGGAGACGTGACCGACGTCACTGAGGCCGCCTGCCTCGGAGTTCCAATTGTCAAAGCCCTAGCTGCCGGGGCTGGTGCTGAAGACTGGGTCATCTGGCCGTGAGATCGCTTCCGACCTTCGGTTCTGTCCACTATCATGTGGGAGGTATACTCGTGCCTCCTGGCTGCCCTCAGTACCGCATCAAAAGTCTGTTGCTCAAACTGCTCTACTGCCAACAAAATCTTGAGGTGGAGCCCCTACTGGAACCGCTGGGCTCTGTCGAACTCGGTCGCCACCAGGGTGGGAGCAAACCGACTAAGCCTGGAGAACTCGGCCGCATATCCATCGACCGTCCTGTCTATCTGCTTCAAATTGGTGAACTTGGTCTGTAGATCGTACCGAGCCACCGCATCGAAGTACTTCGTCTGGAATCTCTCTCTGAATACGGCCCATGAGATAGGGACCACTAATCCCATGGCCTGCGCTGCCCTCCAGCTGTGGGCAAGATCCAGTAATTACAGGCGCACCACGGCCACCTTCTCGTCTTCTGGGGTCCTGGCTGCTTCTAGAATCACTTCGGTGTCCTGAAGCCACGTGTCACCAGCGATAGCATCTTCACTGCCATCGAAGAATGGAGGGTTCAGGCGCTTGAAACTGTTCGCTGCACTGTTCCCATGACGACCGTCTCTGTTTAGAGCATCTTCCACTACCTGGTGCAAGGCATCTCCTCTACGATCCTGGGAAGCTAACAAGGTCCTGATGAGACCCACCAAAGTGCTATCATCGGGCTCTTCAGGCTAGACGGGATAAACTGGTGGCTCGGGATCCCCGGTAGGCACAACTTTGGAAGCTACTCCTGAGTGCTGGGCCTGATCTTCTGGTTGCTGCTGGTCCACGGAAGGCGCTCCGCCTTACTGATCAGCAGGTCCAGGTACAATGCCACTGAAGAAGACGACATAGAGAACAATAAGGAAGGACGAGGACATATCAACGATACAAGCATATGATCAGGACAAGAATCCAGGGATTCAGAAGATACGAGCAGAGATCAAGGGCGAATATTGATTGAGACATCTATTCGGTAAATCCTCACATATCTTGATTTACAAGACCTGTATGGGCCACCACTTAAACTATGTCACGCCCCAGAACCAGAATACTGGAGAGCGGGGGCAGACATAGCCAGCTACGTATAATAAAATAGAATCCACCTCATTATACGGTCACGGCTGTCTAGATATATGAGGGTTTATCTACAAGCCATCAGTCTCCTATGGTCAATAACAAGCCTAGTGTCTCAATCATAAACAAGTAAGTAAATGTCACAAGATGTAAGATCACCAAATATACAATAGTAAGGCGTCCCAAATATTACATATTCAGCTGATCATGAAGCTAGTCGTTACAAAATGTGAGGACTAGCAAGAGTTTTTAGTCATACATGATTAACCCTAGGTTGCCAACCATGTTACAGCCCGTAGACAGACAGTAAGTAATGGTGCAATACGAGCTAAACAGGTGCTCGTCGGCTAAACGCCTCAAAAGAATATTTTTACAATAGAGTGGAAGAGCCAAAAAGAAACCCACTCGTTGCCAGGGTTACGCCTGGTGGTCACCATCTGGCTGGAAGATAGGTAGATCCTCTGATGCTGCTCCGATATCTGGCCATACAAAACCAGCTGGGTCAGAACCCAGAAAGAGCAAGTGCCACAAAGGAGGCTTCACTTAGGAACTAAAACCAGCAATTAGCACAAGAATAATATTACATAATAAAAGACAGTAATTAAAGAAAAGCATGACAGGTGATATACGATGAGATGACCATGGGACTATTCAGAAAACCAAGTTACAACCCGTAAACCAAACAAGGACCGGGGTTGTAACTCTTCATCTGAACGGAACTTGGTATCCCACCATTTATCAATAAGACCAGTATAAATAATCACGATCTCGAAGTAAGGTAAAGCATGTCGAGCATGTCATGGGGTGCAACAAGACAATAAACGAAGAGAGAACACAGAACTGCTCCGGGAGCCAGGTTACAACCCGTAAACCAAACAAGGACCGGGGTTGTAACCCTTCGCCTGAACAAAACTGGTCCCCTGATCTTTATTGTTAAAGCAAGCACAAGTAATCATGTCATGTAACAATCTTGTACAGGATCGAGGCAAGAATAGACAGGGTTAGACTCCATTCAATCATTCACGGCCAAGCAATAAGTACGGCTTGATACTTTAACTAACTAGGGTTATCACAGGCCTAGTTACTAGCAAGATGCAATGAGATTATTCCACAGCCACAAGCCCTGCAGACCATCTAGGTTATCCAGGTCGAAATATCATGTCAGAGGGTACAACACGTGGCAGTGTGCTGGAAATGTGCCCTACTCGTCGGCAGGCTACAAGTCCTAGAGCGCCCAGATAACGGGATTACCTGTAGCTGGAAAATCTCTTCATGACTACTGTGTTATTCTAGTTATTAGCCTTAGTCCATTTCAGTAGGTACCCTTGACCGTGGTACTCAGGGGTCACATCCTAAACATGATACAGACAAGACTGGTTTAATTGTACAAGCACAATCGCCCACGGTGTCCAGGTTATTTATACTTATCAAGTCATGTCATGTCATGTTAGCTGTCGCAACAGCATATCAGGGTATATCATGTCAGGTTTTCTTGTCAGGAGTGCGCCACGGCGGGCCACTATCATGCATTATCATGTCCATTTGGTACATGTCAAGAGTGCGCCTTAACAGGCCACTATCGTGTTTTATCCTTACATTATCATGAATGAGAGAAACTTGCATAAAATAACTAGTGGCATATTCTTGAAGCCAAGGAAAAGATCTACAACTTTTATGTTTTGAGTTTTTTAAGATTCTAGCTACAAAACAACTTAAACCGGCAAAAACAGTAAAATAGAGCAATTCCGGCGCATGGAATTCCTGCACAATCGGCGCATAGGATTCCTGTACAATCGGCGCATGGGATTCCTGCACAAATCGGTGCATGGGATTCCTGCACAAATCGGCACATGGGATTCCTGCACTAATTGGCGCATAAGATTCCTACACAAATCGGCGCATGAGATTCCTGTACAAATCTGCGTATGAGATTCCTGCACAAATCGGCGCATGGGATTCCTGCACAAATCGGCGCATGAGATTCCTATACAAATCGGCGTATGGAATTCCTGCACAAATCGGCGCATGGGATTCCTGTACAAATCGGCGCGTGAGATTCCTGCACAATCGGCGCATGAGATTCCTGCACAAATCGGCGCATGGGAAACTCACGTTACGTCTTCAGTACATGCGCGTAAGGAACCTACGCGCATGACACGCTCGGAGTTAAGGGATGCGTTGCCGGGACTTTACGGCGCATGGCCTCCCGGCGCATGGCCTTCCGGACGCATGGCCTCCCAGGTGCATGGGGTTTATCGTCCCCAAACAGCAAGTTCAGCCATGAAAGTTCTGAAAACTTGCCATGGCCATAACTTCCTCATCCGAAGTCAAAATCAAGCGAAACAAAAGCCAAAACTGCATGAAATTGAATTCTCTACAACATAGAACCACTGGTTTTTTGGAAATACCAAGTTTTTAGAGATCAAAACCAAGAAAACTAAACAAGAAGGAACTTAAAACTTAGATCTACAAAAATATAACCATCAAAATCGAAAACTTCTAGTTCTAAAGAGGCTTAGAATCTAGTAAGGAAGAGAATGGAACAATAAAATATGAGATCCATCATGAAGCAAGTTTGCACTTGCCTAAGCTCTCCCTCTCTCTCTCCCTCCTGGTGGTTGAAGAAGTAATGGTGGAGAAGTAGTAATGAAGAGAGAGAGTGTTAGGTGGAAATATATATGAGGATGATGGTGGTAGGTGGGAGGGTTCACTTTTGGTTCATGATGAACCAAAGCAAACCAAGCCAAGCCGAACCAACCCAAGAATAAACCAATAAATGAAATGCTAGAATAAATCAAGCAGGGAGACATGCAATACGGGTCAAATTATGTATACATATACCAAGATACGCAATACGAACCATAGGCATTACACTTGTTAGACCTAGTTTAACCATAGTTGACCTAGTTTGACTTCTAGGGTTGACCAGAGTTGACCAAGAGTTGACTTTGGCCTATATTGACCTATATTAATGTAGAATGCATTGTAGTGCTTCATTTTACCATTCTGGACTTGCTGTGACTTGTACTGTTATAAATAGGAGCCAGATACCACTCCTCGGACAGTACATTTTAGTTGGACACTCAGATACCTGGCGAGTACATTTTCTGATCATTTCATATCCTGTTTAGAATTATTTTCCTGCTTTAGATTACTTTACTTGATGCTGTCACGTTGGTAATATGGATTAGTACTATATGGATCCATTCTTGAGATATTATCCCCTCAGGGAGCATTGTATACTGCATGTTCTGTATGTTTCACTTACATGGTGTATCACTATACTTCACGGTTCATTGATCACTTGTGACATGTACTCTCATGATCACAGAGTCTTTCCTGAATCACCCTATTTATGGGCATTCCCAGAATCACCCATTTATGGGCTATCCACGTATCACCCCTTGTGGGCCTTTGCATGGAATCATAACATAACCTGGCTGGATCCTTGTGTATTGATTGGGGGTACGGGGGAGTAGAAGTAGACATGTGAATAATATCCAAGTAGTGTAGTTTCCAGAATCACTCCATAGTATAGTTCCCAGAATCTCCTATGCCATTCACATGTTTATATTGTACTCTGACTCACTAGCCACTATTAGTTCTCTATTTACAGTATATATATTTCCTTTACAGCTTTCTCTGTTTACATTCCATACTTTCTTTCAGTTTCCTGTATCTTACTCTACTGTATGTTTATATTTTCTAACCTGCTATGAACTGTTGAGATGTATTGTGCTCGCTCCTGTCCTGACTGGACCTGTTGAAAATATTACAGTGGACGAGGAGGAGGCTGGTGTGGATACCTATTACGGTGCCACCTTAGATGAGATGTTGGACCTGGACCAGCAGCAGGCCCCACTAGCTGTGGATGACACACCCTTAGATTATGATGTTTTTAATTACAGTATTTTATGGATGATTGTATATATTTGATACTGGGATTATGTATTTATATTAGACACTTAGACTCTCTATTGTACTTGGGATTTCCTTTCATTTCAGCAGTTTTATCTATCTATCTATCTGCTATCTTGTCATCTGCCTTAGTTGTGAATGAGTTACTTTCTGCTATGTCACCCCCATTCGGGGAGTATAAACTGTTTAGCTTTATATTGTTAGATGTTGTGGCCTAGGACAGCATTCTACCACCGACACTGCGGCGTAGGCTGGACGTACCCACTTCTCGTGCCCTTACTCTAGGGTGCGGGTCGTGACAAGCTATTTTACGCTCGTGGCTCCTCGGCCCAGCATATGCTCCCTAGCATAGTGAGGGGGGGTACTACTTTACGCTAGCCTGCACTCTTGGCGTACTCTCCCTCGTGAACTTAATAATCATGAATTTATTTGATATGATTGGAAATGATAATTGAACATGGCGTGGTATGACAAGTATACCTGACATGATTGCCTTGATTTGTTGTTACGACGGCTAACATGACATGACATGAACCTGACACGATACATGGGCACAACATGATAATGCATGATAGTGGCCCGCCGTGGCGCACTCCTGACAAGTATACCTGACATGATATATCTTGATAAGCTGTTACGACGGCTCCTTGACATGACATGACCAGTATAAATAATCCTGGACACCGTGGGTGATTGTGATTGTACAAATGAACCAGTCTTGTCTTGCACAATGCTAGGATGGGACTCCTGAGTACCACGGTCAGGAGTACCTACTGAAATGGACTAAGGTTAATAAACTAGAATAACACAATAGTCATGAAGAGATTTTCCAGCTACAGGCGATCCCGTTACCTAGGCGCGCCTAGGATCTGTAGCCTGCCGTCGAGCAGGGCACATTTCCAGCACACTGTCATGTGTTGCACCCTTCAAGCTACTTAAAGGTACATACGTTTCCTGGACGATGTACCCACCTGAATTCAACCCCTAATATTTTGAACTGGATAACCTTGATTGTCTGCAGGGCTTATGGCTGTGGAATAATCTCGCTGCATTTTGTTAGTAATTAGGCATGTGATAACCCTAGTTAGTTAAAGTATCAAGCCATAATTATTGCCTGGCCGTGATTGATTTGGATGGAGTAACCAGTCTAGTCCTGTCTTGATCATGTACAAGATTGTTACATGTCCTGATTTTTTTATATTATCTTGCAGATAAAGGGTAGAAAACCAAGTTTCGTTCAGATGAAGGGTTACAACTCCGGTCCTTGTTTGGTTTACAGGTTGTAACCTGGTTATCTGAATAGTACTATGGTTATCTCATCGTATATCATCCTGGCTTGTATTCTTTAATTCCAGTTTTAATATTGTTTTATACTTGTGCTAATTGCTGGTTTTAGTTCCTACGTGAAGCTTCCTTTGTGGCACTTCCTCTTTCTGGGGTCTGACCCAGCTGGTTTTGTATGGCCAGATTTTGGAGCAGCTCCAGAGGATCTACCGACCTTCCGGCCCGATGGTGACCACCAGGCGTAACCAGGGCAACGAGTGGATTATTTTTAGCTCTCCCACTCTATTATAAAAATATTCTTTTGAGGCGTTTAGCCGACGAGCACCAGTTTAGCTCGATTTACTTTTACTTATTGTCTGCCTACGGGCTGTAACATGATTGACAGATCCTAGAATTGATCATGTATGACTAAACTCTTACTAGTCCTCACATTTTGTAACGACTAGCTTCATGATCAACTAAATATACAATGTTTGGGATGACTTACTATTGTATATTTGGTGATCTTACATCTTGTGATATTTACTTACTTGCTTGTAATTGAGACATTAGGCTTGTTCTTGACCATAGGAGACTGTTGGCTTGTAGTAAACCCTCATGTATCTAGACAACCGTGACCGTATAGCGAGGTGGGTTGCACTTCAATATACGTAGCTGGCTATGTCTGCCCCCGCTCTCCAGTATTATGGTTTTGGGGCGTGACATAGATGCTTGGTCTCTCAGCTGGTCAAGGCAGAGAGACAGAGGCCCGGAGGATTATTGCAGCCATTGCCCATTCCAGAGTAGAAGTGGAAGCATATCACCATGGATTTCGTATCTGGGTTGTCGCGTACACCAGGAGGGAAAGATGCGATTTGGGTCATCGTTGACAAGTTGACCAAATCGGCCCACTTTTTGCCATTCAAGGTGGGTACGTCTACAGAGAGGCTTGCGGAGTTGTATATGCGGCAGATAGTCAGGATTCACGGAGTTCCCGTCAGCATTATCTCAGATCGGGATAGTCGCTTTACTTTCCATTTATGGAGGAGTCTGCAGACTAGTTTGGGCACTCAGCTCAAGTTTAGTACTATATACCACCCCAGACGGACGGACAGTCAGAGAGGACTATTCAGACGCTTGAGGATATGCTACGGACGTGGGTCCTGGATTTTAGAGGTTCTTGGGAGGATCACCTGTATTTGGTGGAGTTTGCTTACAACAACAGTTATCAGGCCAGCATTGAGATATCACCTTTCGAGGCTCTGTACGGGCGTAGGTGTCGTACACCCTTATCTTGGGATGATATTGGAGAGCGAGCTTTACTGGGACCAGAGATGGTTGTTGACACAGCCGAGAAGGTGAAGCTCATCAGGGACAGACTTTGCGTGGTGCAGGACAGACATCGGCACTGGGTCGATAGCCACCGGAGGCCGTTGGAGTTTGAGGTACAGATTTAGAGATAGGATTAGAAGTAGGTTGTATTTTTGAATTGTTTGATTGATCGTGTTTGATTTTTTAGTAACTTGAGACCTTGCTTGTGTTTCAGTTGGAGACATGGTTTTTCTGCAGATATCTCCGACTCGTGGTATGATACGTTTTAGTGGAGGTGGAAAGCTTAGCCCGTGCTTCATTGGACCTTTCGTGATCTGCGAGAGGGTCGATGACGTGGCTTACAGGCTAGACTTGCCACCTGCACTAGTGGGTGTCCACAACGTATTCCACGTATCACAGTTGAGATGGTACGTGGCTGACCCTAGCCATGTGCTTGATCATTCTGAGATTGAGGTTGGACCTACTCTCAGTTATCCAGAGCAGCCTGTAGAGATTCTGGATCGCCGTGAGAAGGTGCTGAGAAACCAGGTGATACCTTTGGTTCGCGTCGCATGGAGGCATCATTCTTCAGGAGAGTCGACCTGGGAGCGGGAGGATGACATGCGCGAGTGATACCCATATTTGTTTGCACCGTGAGGTATGATTATCTATCCTTCTCATCTGTTAGTTTCGTCCTTAATTTCGAGGACAAAATTATTTTAAGGGGGGTAGATTTGTCACCACCACATTTCTAGCTTGAGGGTATTTTGGTCATTTTTAAAATTTTTGGAATTATTTGGAATTATTTAGTATTAATTATAATTATTGGAATTTTAACTGATTTTTAGTATAATTGTTTTAGTGCTATTATTGACTTTGACTCAGGGTGACTTAGGAGACTGTCCTAGAAGCTAACATAGGTCATGGATACTTGGTTAGATATTGAAACCCTAGTTTGACCTAAGTTAGTGATATCCTACTCATTAGAATTAAATTGGGGATAATAGGATTTGATTAGACTAGAGAATGGCTTGTGATTAGTCATGACTTATGGCTTAGGCCCATAGAGGCCCATAGACAACTAGTGGAACCCTAGCAAGTTAAAAATAGAGGTAAACCCCTTTCTTTCCCAATCCATAACTTCTCCATTTCAACTCCTTTTTCCTTCTAATTTCTTGCAATAGGTTCTAATCTCTGTACATTTGATAGCTATGGTGAGAAATTTCAGTGAAGGAGCAATTTGAAGGAGTTGGATAGCTTGAGGAACAACTCTCTTTGGGACTTTTTGAGCCATTTTACTCAACTAGGTAAATTCCTATCCTCTCCATAAAATAGTATTTTAATTGCATGAATAGGAAGCCCTAGGTCTACCCTAACTGTTGGTATAGGCCTTGTTAGTTTTTGTGTCCAATACGTGTCCGTATCGGACACGTATCAGTGAGCATACTAGGTATTTGATGAAATGCTGCAGTGGGCATTTCATCCTTGTTTTCGGATTCTATTTGAATAGAAATTAGGGTTTGGCCTCGCTTATTGTTTTCCAGTGGACTGAGGTGGTTGTAGTGTCGTGTCGTGTCGCATTGGACACAGGAACACGCTGGGTTCACACGCGCGCACGCGTGATACTTCCCCTGCTACTCGAGGTCCACTATGCACTGTATACACCACGTGGACACATAAAAATTGACACATGGGTGCGGGCAGACACTGACACGAGGCTTCCAAAGTTTCATGAGTCCTCGTATCGTATCGGACACGCATTTGGCTGTGCACTAGTCGTGCACTGTGCGTGTACAGTTCTGAATATTTGTTCTGTGTTTTAATTCTGTTTTAAATGTATAAATTATGAATTAAAATACTAATTAAGATCCTAGACTTGGTTAACAATCTCTGTTAGTTGATTTTACTTATTAGAATTTGGTTGTAGTTATGATATGAGAAATGTAATATATGATTTGAGTTTGGGTTCAATGTTTCGACTGATACCACTGATACTCAGTCTTCCCTAAACTTCAAATCCTATTTAAATTGATTTCTAATTGTTGTTTCAGTTATCAATTATTCCCACTTAATTATTAGTTCATAATTAGTTCAATGTTACATTCGAATAGGCTTTTTTATATAGAAATGGGATTTTAGACATTTTATTGGGTTTCAATATTGTATATAACTGATACATTGTTCTCTTTTATACCTGAAACTGATTTTGAAGTTTAGATTTGATTAAATGCTTGGGAATTGGTTAATTGATTTCAATGATTGGTTCACTGTCATGTTATTCCTATACCTGGTATCGATTCACACTAGAGTATTCACTGTCAATTTATTTTATTCCTTAATGAACTGTCAAATAGTTCTTCTTAAACCTGAGATATGTTTCCCTATTAAACTAGTCACATAATTCCTTTCCTATAAACTAATTTAAAATTGTTATATGTTCACTGTCATTAGTTTCCCTTCCCTTCTCTTCAACTGAACTTGAATGATTTTTAATGAGAACTCTTATACATTGTTAGCTGTCACAGGAAAGCTGAGAACTGATTTCCCTTCCTACTACCTGACATTGATTTCCTTCCTTAAACTAAAATTTGAATGTGAATTCTCATATTTGCATTGGGTGTTGGTTGTTTTCATGTGATTCGAATTGGTGTGGAATGGGGGATTGGTTATCTAGTTAACTGAAATTGAATTTAATGTAAACTGTCAAACTGAGATTTAGTTTACATGTAAACTGTCATGCCTATCACTCACTGTTTCCAGGAATTCTCCCACTCTGTTCTCACATGTATACACACAGTTTACACCATGTATTAGCTCACTGATTCCAGGTTATTGCCATGCCACTATTTCCCATTTGCACACACAAGTATCAATGTACATCACTGTTTTCCACCTTGACACTCTAGGCATACTCTCTCACACACACACACATGCTCTTGTGCACTCTCATGACACACACACACACACACACTTGAACACATGCATATGTGCCATTCCTATCCCTATGCATATGTATATATATGAGATGTATATATAGGTATCCTATACATTATAATATGTGTGTGTATTATATTTAGATATATATATATATATTGTTATGTGTATATGTGATTGTGGTTTGGCTTAGGCATGATATAGCCTATAGCCTAGGGCTCTTAGCCTATGGGTGTGGCTTGAATGCCAGTATAGAGTCTAGATTAGACTGGTATAGCCTTGTTTAGACCTAGAATAGACTAGTATAGACTTGTTTGACTTAGGTTTGACCTAGTTGACCTAGTTTGACTTCTAGGGTTGACCAGAGTTGACCAAGAGTTAACTTTGGTCTAGATTGACCTAGATTCATGTAGAATGCATTGAATTGCATCTTATTATCATTTTAGACTCATAGTGACTTATACTGTTCTATAGGAGACAGACACCACTCCTTGGACAGTAGATACTCTTCGGATACTCAGGATACAGGCGAGTACATTCTCTGATCATTTTATATCCTGCATTAGGAGTATATTTCCTGCTTTAGATTACTTTACATGATGCTGACACGTTGGAAACACGGATTAGTACTATATGGATCTTGTCGTGCGATGTTATCCCCTTAGCGGATACATCGGATATTTTGTGTTCGTGTACTTTATCGCGAGCATCGTGTACTCCTTGTATTCGTGACATTCGTATACAAATCATGTGAAATCGTGTATATTCATGTATTCATATGATCTTCTTGTGCGATTATACTTCGTGTGCAATAACATATCTTGGCTAGATCCTTGTATTGATTGGGGTGGGAGAGTAGAAGTGGTTATGTAATTAATCCAGTAGATTACTCGTGTACAACCTCTGTAGATTACTCGTGTACAACATCGTGCCGTTTACATAACCGTCTTGTGCTCTGAATCACTAGTCACTGATAGTTCTCTATATACTGTATCTATTTATTTACATTCTTCCTTTTTATCATGGTATTTCCTTCAGTTTCTTGTATCTTACTCTCTAGAATGATTATATATCCTGACCTGCTATGATTTATTGAGATGTACTGTGCTCGCTCCTGTCCTGACTGGACCTATTGAAGTATTACAAAGGACGAGGCTGAGGCGTTCTTCCCTACGTATTATGGTACGACCCTAGATGAGTGCTTGGACCTGGACCAGCAGCAGGATCCACTAGCAGTGGATGACACTCTCTTAGATTAGGATGTCTTTCACTTTACTTTTCTGGATTATTGTATTTGGATTCTGAGATGTTTTGGGATATGTACTTATTTAGACACTTAGACTTCTGGATTGTATCTCTGTGTTTTTATTTCTGGTTATCTATCAATCTATCTTTTATCATGCTCTACCTTAGTTGTGATTGAGACTGTATCTGCTATGTCACCTCCATTCGGAGAGTATATACTGTATAGGTACCTTTATATTGTTAGATGTTGACCTAGGACAACGTTCTACCGCCGACACTGCGGCGTAGGCTGGACGTACCCACGTCTCGTACCCTTACTCTAGGGTGCGGGTCGTGACAATATGTGTTAATATGTGTATATGTAGAAATGTGTTTGGTATATAGGCATGATATAGCCTATAGCCTAGGGCTCATGGCCTATGGGTGTGACTATTTGCCTAGTGAGTGTCTAGTTGGCTTGTATAGTCTAGATGTGGTGTGTGCTTGCTAGAATTGACTAGTTGGGCTTAGTGAGACTTGTTTAGCATAGGCTTGACCTGGTTGACCTAGTTTGACTAGTCTAGTTGACTAGAGTTGACCAAGAGTTGACTTTAGTCCAGTTTGACCCCAAACTTCATGCAGATGCATTGTAGCAGTCTGTTATATCATTTTAGACTTATGGTGACTTGTACTGTTCTATAGGAGACGGACACCACTCCTCGGACAGTAGATACTCTACAGATACGCAGGATACAGGCGAGTACATTCTCTGATCATTTCATATCCTTCTTAGGACTATATTTCCTGCTTTAGATTACTTTAAATGATGCTGACACGTTGGAAACACGGATAAGTACTATATGGATCTTGTCGTGCGATGTTATCCCCTTAGCGGATACATCGAGTATTTCGTGTTCATGTACTTTATCATGAGCATCGTGTACTCCATTTGTTCGTGCTTTTCGTGTACAAATCGTGTGAAATCATGTATACTCATGTGCTCACATGATCTTCGTATACGACTATACTTCGTGTACGATAACATAACTTGGCTAGATCCTTGTGTATTGATTGGGGTGGAGGAGTAGAAGTGGTTATGTAATCAATCCAGTAGATTACTCGTGTATGCCCTCTTTAGATTACTCGTGTGCAACATCGTGCCGTTTACATAACCATCTTGTGCTCTGAATCACTAGTCACTGATAGTTCTCTATATATTGTATCTATTTATTTACAGTCTTCCTTTTTCCTCATGTTATTCTTTCAGTTTCCTGTATCTTACTCTCTAGCATGTTTATATTTCCTGACCTGTTATGATTTGTTGAGATGTACTGTGCTCGCTCTTGTTCTGACTGGACCTGTTGAAATATTACAGAGGACGAGGCTGAGGCGTTCTGCCCTACATATTACGGTGCAACCCTAGATGATTGCTGTGACCTGGACCAGCAGCAGGACCCACTAGCAGTTGATGACACTCCCCTAGATTAGGATGTTTTTATCTTTTCTGGATTACTGTATATTGAGATTATGAGATGATTTAGGATATGTACTTATTTGGACACTTAGACTTCTGGATTGTATCTCTGTGTTTTCATTCTGCTCTATCTATCTATCTATCCTTTATCATGCCCTACCTTAGATGTGATTGAGACTGTATTGCTATGTCACCTCCATTCGGAGAGTATATACTGTACAGGTACCTTTATATTGTTAGATGTTGACCTAGGACAGCGTTCTACCGTCGATACTACGGTATAGAATGGACGTACCCACGTCTCGTGCCCTTACTCTAGGGTGCGGGTCGTGATACTGGGCATTTACAAGTAATATGGACATCTATTCTCATCTGAACAGTAAGGATATGCAGGACATTAATCCATGGTCTGATACTCTAAATGAAAGAATGACCAAACTAAGAATGCCAAGCCCTTCTCGAGCCTTTACTCCACCCCTTGCATGACAGATACCAAAGGAACCAAGATATCTAATATCAAACGCAGGGAATTAGCAATGGACAGACATCACAAGGTAATGTGGAATATAAGACTTGAACAAATAGGAATGTGGACATGATGTGTGGACAGCACATGGCTCGACTAAAACCCATGTCGACAGATACTCTAATATACAGGACATGATAATACATGGTGTGGATAGGACCATTACTGAACATACTTAGGGAAGTTAACCCAATACAGGACAATATACACAAGGTCTGAACCAATGGGGCTCGACTGGGTAGTAGTTTTTTGTCATTTTTTGTTGTTTTTTTGTCGTTTTTCGTTTTTTTTTGTCTTTTTTGTCGTTTTTGTAGTAGTTTTTTTTTCGTTTTTTTGTAAAAAAAAATTGTCCTTTTTGTCGTTTTTTGTTGTCTTTTGTTCTTTTTGTGGTTTTTTTTTTTCATTTTTTTTGTTTTTGTCATTTTTTGGTCTTATCGTTTTTGTTGTTTTCTGTCATTTTTGTCGCTTTTGTTATTTTTTGGTCTTTTTATCATTTGTTTGTTGTTTTTTGGATTTTTGGTTCTTTTTTTTATTTTTGTCGTTTTGGTCTTTTTTTTGGCCTTGTCTTTTTCTTTTTTTTATATTTTGGTCGGGTTTTTTTTTCGTTTTTAATCGTTTTTTTTTTTCCTTTTTTACTTTTTTCCTTTCCTTTTTTGACGTTTTTTTCGTTTTTGGTTTTTTTTTCTTCATTTTTTTTTCATTTTTTAATTTTTTTTATCATTTTTTTTTCCCGAGAATGTTTATATAGTCACCAAACCCAAACATGGGAATGTAATTTTCCAGGAAATTTAATTCGTTGGAATTTGATTCCCGGAAATATAGAATTTCTGTCTATATAATATTCCGCATACCAAACGCCCCATAAAAGTTGTGCCCTCAAAACTTAATGCTCATACAATTTTTTTATGGACAACAATAAAATAGTATTATCAACACAAAATTTTAAAAAAAATAATAAACAAATATATTATCCAAAATAATATATTTCATAATAAAATACTAATAAAATTGAAGATATTCCAAGCAAAAAAATTGATATTCTAAACAAATAAATAACTAATAATGTTTCAAATAATTCTTATGAAAATAATAAAAGAAATAAAAAATTGTAACTTGTTCTATTGTTCAATTAAATCCAACAGGACAGCGAAAGAGAGAGAGAGAGGATGTTGACAACGACGGAAGAAAAAAAAGGGGATTGACAGCAACTAAAGGGTATAAGAAGATTTGGAACATCATAATGTTAGATCAAGAACAGAAGGGGAGAGGATTTAATTTTGACAGCGACTGCACGAATTTTTTTCTTCATTCTGACTAACTAATTTGTCTTTTGATAATATAATATATGACATTTAGATATTCTAAAATTTTGGGCCTGAGGCACCCGCTCCTGCTACGGTAACTACCACATTTCAAAATTTTGAGTTGTTTTCAAACAAATTTCTAAACAAATTCATAATATTATTTAATTGATGCACTTATAAGATCATAAAGGGAACCCAAAAAGTAAATTAAGCAAACTGATAGAACTGAAATCTCCAATCCTTGTATACACTTTATGGGGAGTAAGATATTTGCATAGTAAGTTATACATATGCCAACACCAAAACATAATTCTTGAACCAACATGAGAAAATCAAGATTGGGACCAACAAGAATAATATAAAAACATTAAACAATTATCAAAGATAATTGAACAAAAAAGACTAACAATCAATCAAGGGTGTAAAAGCAAAGTAAGTTGTAAAAACATGTAAATACAAAAAACTTATTTATCTCGATGATTACGCTTTAAAATATCTAATATTTGTTAGATATTTTTAATAATTCATTAATTGAATATATGACACATCCTAAGCTAAAGCAGCATTTTAAATAGTAAACTAGAGGTGGAGGAGAGCTGATTTTTGCAAGAAAGAATATTATAACAAGCAAGAAGCGAAGGAAGGGATTGATGCAAAAAGTATATATATTAGGTCTGTCTTTCGAAGCCATGGAAGGGATGGTTCAACATGTGACAGATCCATTTAACCATGAACTGCTACCAAGTGAGGTATTGACCTAATAAGACCAACTTTTCGAATAATATTATCCTAGAAATATTTTAAAGATATATTTACAACGTCGTCTATATATTGTAAAAAACACATATTTTACAACATTTTATAAAAGTTGTTAAATATAACCCTTTTATAATGTTTCATAAACATTGCAGACTGATATTACATATACAACGTTTACATAACGTGGTAAAATAAAATTAATTTTACAACATCCAACAAACATTGTGCAATATAAATAATGTACAACTATTGTTAAACGTTGTTGAACATGATATTTTTACAATATTTTAAATAAATTGTTAAAATTAGTAACTTTGGCAACAATAAATAACTGTTGACAAAATTAATAAATGTTACAATGTTAATAAAACGTTGTTAAAAATAATAACACACAACTTTTGTGAATGACCATTGTAGAAGCCTTAACGTTTAAATGAAAAACGTTGTTTGCACATGTATTTTATAACGTTTTTACAATAAAGGTTGCAGAAGACCCCCATTTTTTACAACATTTTTAGGAAGTGTTGTAGATGGAACGTTGTAAAAGGGGATTTTTCTTGTAGTGTCTGATACCACATGCCATGGCTTCCCGCAGTGTGAACATCACACTGCAGAAGACTGCTTTTGCTTCTGCTGTAGAGGGTACGTCGGGGTTGAATGTTGAACCGACGTCACTGAGGTCGCCCGCCGCGGAGCTCCATTGGTCAAAGCCCTAGTTGTCGGGGCTAGTGCTGAAGACTGATTCATCTGGCCATAGGATCGCTTCCGACCCCCGGTCCTATCCACGATCCTTTGGGAGGTATACTCATGCCTCCTGGCTGCTATCAACACTGCATCAAAAAGTCTGATGCTCAAACTGCTCTACTGCCAACAAAATCTCGAGATGGAGCCCCTGCTGGAACCGCTAGGCTTTGTCGAACTCGGTTGCTACCAAGGTGGGAGCAAACCGACTAAGTCTTGAAAACTCGGCCGCATATCCATCGACGGTCCTGCCCATCTGCTTCAGATTGGTGAACCTCGTCTGTAGATCATACCGAGCTACAACATCAAAATACTTGGTCTGGAATCTCTCGCAGAATACTGTCCAGGTAATAGGTGCCACTAATCCAATGGCCTGTGCCGCCCACCAGCTGCCGGTAAGATCCAATAACTGCAGGCGCACCACGGCTACCTTCTCATCTTCTGGAGTCCTGGCTGCTTCTAGAATCACCTCTGTATCCTAAAGCCAAGCATCTGCGGTAATAGCATCTTCGCTTCTATCGAAGAAGGGAGGGTTCAAGCGTTTGAAGTTGTTGGCCGTGTTGTTACCCTGATGACCTCCTCTGGTCAGAGCATCTGTCACTGCCTGGTGTAAGACATCTCCTCGACGATCCTGAGAAGCTAATAATGTCCTGATGAGACCCACCAAGGTTCCATCATCAGGCTCTGCAGGCTGGACGGGCTAAACTGGTGGCTCTTGACCCCAGTAGGCAAGACTCTGGAGGCTACTCCTGAATGCTGGGCTTGATCTCCGGGTTGCTGCTGGTCCACGGGAGGTGCTCCGCCTTGCCGATCAGTAGGACCAGGAACAATGCCGCTGAAGAAGAAGACATAGGGAATAATAAGGAAGGACCATGACAGATCAAAGATACAAGCATGTGACCAGGTCAAGAATTCAGGAATTTTGAGGATACGAGCAGAGATCAAGGGTGAATACTGATTGAGACATCTATTCGGTAAACCCTCACATATCTTGATTTATAAGACCTGCATGGGCCACCACTTAAACCATGTAACGCCCAGAACCAGAATACTGGAGAGCGGGGGCGTACATAGCCAGCTACGTATATTAAAGTGTAACCCACCTCGCTATACGGTCACGGTTGTTTAGATACATTAGGGTTTAATTACAAGCCATCAGTCTCATATGGTTATGAACAAGCCTATTGTCTCAATCTCAAGCAAGCAATAACAGTTTACAAGATGTCAGAACATCAAATATATAATAGTAAGGCATCCCATACATTACATATTTGGATGATCATGAAGCTAGTCGTACAAAATGTCAAGACTAGCAAGAGTTTCAGTCATACATGATCAACCCTAGGATTCGTCAATCATGTTACAGCCCGTAGGCAGACAGTAAATAAAGGTGCAATACGAGCTAACACGTGCTCGCCAGCTAAACGCCTCAAAAGAATATTTTTACAATAAAGTGGGAGAAAAAAATAAATCCACTCGTTGCCAGGGTTACGCCTGGTGGTCACCATCTGGCTGGAAGATAGGTAGATCCTCGGCAGCTGCTCCGATATCTTGCCATACAAAACCAGCTGGGTCGGACCCCAGAAAGAGCAAGTGCCACAAAGGAGGCTTCACTTAGGAACTAAAACCAACATATATATATAAATGAATAATAAAGATAATTATAAGAGAACCTGATAATAATAGAGACAACAACAGAAAATTGAGTATGAGAAAACCATTCAAGTAGCCAGGTCACAACCCTTAAACCAAATAAGGACCGAGGTTGTAACCCTTCACCTGAATAGAAACCCATCTGAAATACTGTTGGTAAAGTAAAACATGATGAGCCTGACATACAGTGAAATAAGACAATAAATGAAGAGAGGACACAGACTGCTCCGGGAGCCAGGTTACAACCCTTAAACCAAACAAGAACCGGGATTGTAACCCTTCGCCTGAACAGAACTTAACCCCAATCATTATTGTTAAGACAAGCATAAGTAATCATGTCATGTCACAATCTTATAAAATATGACGAGCATGACATGGGGTGCAATAAGACAATAAACGAAGAGAGGACACAGAACTGCTCCGGGAGCCAGGTTACAACCCTTAAACCAAACAAGGACCGAGATTGTAACCCTTCGCTTGAACAAAACTGGTCCCCTGATCATTATTGTTAAGACAACCATAAGTAATCGTGACGATATATGATAAGATAACCATGGGACTATTCAGATAGCCAAGTTACAACCCTTAAACCAAACAAGGACCGGGGTTGTAACCCTTCATCTGAACAGAACTTGGTTTCCTATCATTTATCGATAAGTAAAGTATAAGAAATCATGTCATTTTACAATCTTGTACAGGATCAGGACTAAACTGGGCTGGCTGGACTCTATCCAATCAATCACGACCACTCAATGAGTATGGCTTGATACTTTAACTAACTAGGATTATCACAGGCCTAGTTACTAGCAAAAATGCAATGAGATTATTCCAACAGCCACAAGCCCTGCAGACCATCCAGGTTATCCAGGTCGAATATCCATTCATGAAGGGACAACACATGGCAGTGTGCTAAAAATGTGCCCTACTCATCGGCAGGCTACAAGTCCTCTTAAGCGCCCAGATAACGGGATTGCCTGTAGCTGGAAAATCTCTTCATAACTACTGAATTATTCTAGTTATTAGCCTCAGCTAATTTTAATAGGTACCCCTGACCGTGGTACTTAGGGGTTCCCGTGCTAGACATAATACAAGACAGTACTGGTTTATTGCACGAACACAATCATCAACGGTGTCCAAGTCATTCATTATAGTCATGTCATGCAAGCCGTCGCAACAGCTTTCAATAGTTACCATCGTGCGTACTTGTCATATCTTATGATGTCATGATATGTCATGCCATGTCATATCATGCACCATTATTAGTCCGGTCATATCACTCAATCCGTGCTTGTCAATTCATGAATAGTGCAAGGCATAAAAGACAATCGGGTACACAAGGGCTCAAGGCTCTACGCGAGTGAGCCTTTACGCTAGGCCAAGGGCCTTAAGCGTAAAGCGGCTCTACGCTAGCAAGAGCTAGGGAGAGATAGCTCTACACGAGCAAAGATGCGTGTGGGTGGGGTTCTACGCTAGCCAGGCTTTATGCAACAAATTAATACGCGCGTAAGAATTTTACGCGAGTAGAATTCTACGCGTGCAAACATCCAAGCGAAACTCTACGCACGCGAGAGTCTACTCGAGCCAAAGTCTATGCGAGTGGGAGGGTCCCGACATAGAGTTTGAATAATCTCGGCGCAGAATGAATACGCTAGCACGCAGTTGCGTGTGCGTAAAAAGGGCACTATGCAGACACGTTAAAACGTGTACGTAAAAAGACTGAATAATACGCTGGCACGCAATACGTGGGCGTAAAAGGGCTAAACTCTATGCTAACACGTTAGAATGTGTGTATAAAACTTCGTCTTCTCCCCATGGCCAAGACAAGCATGCGTAAAAGCTCAGGAACTCGAGGAACTCCATCGCGGCCAAGACTTGGTAAAATCTGGCCATCTCAAAACCAAACTTGCGTAAAATCGAAATCCCTACTACATGGGACTCTCCAATTCAGAAACAACCAAGTTTAGAAGATCAAAACCAAGAATATCAAAATACTAAAAACTTAGATCTACATAAAATGAGCCATAGAATTCGAAAATGCTAAGTACTAAAGTGACTTAGAATCTTGTGGAGAAGAAAATGGAACAATAAAACTTGAGTTCCTCCATGAAGCAAGTTGCACTTGCCTCAGCTCCTGCTAGGTAGAAGAGAGTAATGGTAAGGAAGAAGAAGAGTTAATAAAAAGTAGATAAGGAGAGAGAGAGAAAGAGGACGGCTAATAAAGGAAGGAAGGCGTGGTAGGTGGGGGTTGGTCCATATAAAAAACCAAGCCAAGCCGAACCATATAAACCGAACCGAACCAAGCAATGAGACATGCAATATACGTACACGTATACCAAAATACGTAATACAAACCACGGTCGCTACACCCTATGACGATCCGACTTAATAACTTGTTGAGTAATATAAGGCTTGAACTTGATAAGATTTGACTGGACTTGACATGAACACGATGTGATAACTCTTGATAGTGGCCCATCGTGGTGCACTCTTAATAAGCAACTTGACATAATAATTCTTGATAGTGGTCCGTCATGACGCACTCTTGACATGATAAGTAACTGACATGTAATCTTGAATGTTGTTGCGACGGCTATCTTGACATGCTGAGTAATAACTCGTCTTGACACCTTGGATGATTGTTCTTGAATGTGTTTATATAAGCTACCAGTCTCGTCTCGCATCAAATCTAGTACTTGTTTCCCTGGTTACCACGGTCAGGGATTCATACCAAATCTGACTAGGTTAATAGCTAGATTGATCAAAGTCGCTCATATAGAGAGATGTTTCTAGTTACAGGCAATCATGTTATCCTGCCACACTTGATGGACTTGTAGCCTGCCAACGAGTAGGGCACATTTCTAGTCCACTGTCATGTGGGGCACTTCTTGAAACAAGTACTATGTACACTGTCATGTATTGTACTCCAAGTCACCTAATAATTCTTGATAACTCTTACATGAACCTCGCCTAGATAACCTGGATAGCTGCAGGGCTTGTCACTGCCGAAACATCTCATTATATCTTGCTAGTAACTAGGCTTATGATAATCCTAGTTAGTTAAAGTATCAAGTCGTACTCTTTGCTTGGCCGTGAATGTTGGATGGAGTCCAATCTTGTCTAGTCTTGTCTAGATCTAGTACATGGCTATCTCAGGACATGCTTGTTTATGCTTTACTCTTAGCATTAAATGACTAGAGACCCGGTTCTGTTCAGACGAAGTGTTATAACCCTGGTCCTTGTTTGGTTTAAGGATTGTAACCTAGCTTCCGAAATAGTTTCTCGTCCTCTCGTCATTTGTTGCCTTATTTGTATTTTATGTCTTCTTATTATTATTCTTGTTTATGTTTTGACATGCTGATTTTTAGTTTTTAAGTGAAGCCTCCCCTGTGGCACTTGCTCTTTCTGGGGCCTGACCCAGCTGATTTTATATGGCCAAATTTTGGAGTACCTCTCGAGGATCTTCCAACCTTCATGCCAGATGGCGAACACTAGAAGAAATCCTGACAATGAGTGGGTTTATTTTGCTCCCCCACTCTAATTGTAAAATTATTCTTTTGAGACATTTAGCCGCCGATCAAGTGTTAGCCCGTGTTGAATACTTATATTTCTTGTCTGCCTAAGGGCTGTAACATGATTGACAAATCCTAGTCGATCATGTATGACTAAAACTCTTGCTAGTCCTCGTATTTTGTACGACTAGCTTCATGATCATCTATATATAAAATGTATAGGACGCCATACTATTGAATATATGATGGTCTAACATCTTGTAACTATTATTACTTGCTTAAGATTGAGACACTAGGCTTGTTCGTGACCATAAGAGACTGATAGCTTGTAGATAAACCCTCATACATCTAGATAGTCATGACCGTATATCGAGGTGGATTACATTTCTATATACATAGCTGGCTGTGCCTGTCCCCTGCTCTCCAGCATTCTGGTTCTGAAGCGTGATACGGTTTAAGTGGTAGCCCATGTAAGTCTTATAAATTAAAATGTGTGTGGGTTTTACCGGATAGATGTCTAAATCAGTACTCGCCTTTGATCTCTACTCGTGTCTTCTAATCTTCCTGAAATGTTAGCCTGATCACATGCTTATATCCTTGATCTATCTTGGTCCTTCCTTAATATTTCCTATGTCATTTTCTTCAGTGGCATTGCTCCTGGTCCTGCCAATCAGTCGGAAGGAGAACCACTAGTGAACCAGCCTAAACAAGGAGACCAAGCCTAGCACTCAGGAGCAGCCTCCCGAGTTATGCCTTCCGGGGATCCAGAGCCACCAGTTCAGCCAGCTTAGCCTACAGAGCCTGACAATGGAGTCTTGGTTAGACTCATCCGAGAATTGCCTGTCTCTCAAGATCGTCGGGGCGATGCTCTGCACCAGACAGTAGAGTCAGCCATGGGCAGAGTTGGTTATCAAGGTAACAGTGCAGCCAAGAATTTCAAGCGCTTGAACCCTCTTTTCTTTGATGGCAGTGAAGATGCTATCGCTACTGATGCGTGGCTCCAGGACATCGAGATTATTTTGGAAGCAGCCAAGACTCGAGAGAAAGAGAAGGTGGTTATAGTGCGCCTATAGTTATTGGATTTAGCCTGCACCTGGTGGACGATGTTAGCAGTTGGATTGACGACGTCTGTCCCATGGGCGATATTTAGTGACAAGTTTTAGATCAAGTAATTTGATGGAGTAGCTCGATATGATCTGCAGATGAGATTCACCAATTTGAAGCAGATGAGTAGGACGGTCATTGGATATGCAGCCGAATTTTCAAGACTGAGTCGGTTTGCTCCCACCTTAGTGGTAACCGAGTTGGGTCGAGCACAGCGGTTTCAGCAGGGACTCCACCTAGAAATTATTCTAGCTGTGGAGCAGTTCGAGCATCATACTTTTGGTATTGTCTTGAGGGCAGCTAGGAGGCACGAGTATACCTTGCAGAGGATCGTGGACCGAACCAGAAGTAGGAAGAGGTCCTATGGGTAGATGAGTCTGTCCTCAGCACCAGCCTCGATAGCTAGGGCTTTGTCGACTGGAGTTCCCCGAAGGGCGAGTTTAGTTACGTCGGTTCAGCATTCAACACCGACATACCCTCAGTAACAGAAGCAGAGGCTGTCTTCCGTAATAGGCTGCACTCATTGTGGGAAGCCAGGACACGTTGTTTCGGAGTGTCGTAGAGCACAGGGATTATGCTTGGCTTGTGGGGTACTGGACGACATGATAAGGTCCTACCCGAATAGAGCCATTTCATCATCGGTGAACCTAACTAGTCCATCAGTTAGGGGACCAGCCCCAGCACCAGTGCAGCAGCAGCAGCAGTACCAGCCTCTGAGGCTATTGCCGCATCAGGCACAAGCCTTCCAGCAGCATAGACCCCAACAGTATGTCCAAATCCAAGCTCAGATACAAAATTGGCAGAAAGGTATCCAACAGAGGGGACCAGTACCCAGAGGGCAAGGACAGGCTATGGCTCTGACTGTGGCAGAATAATTAGCATCAGGTGAGGTGGTGGCAGGTACCATTCTTGTTAACTCTTTTTCAATATCAGTCTTATTTGATTCGGGTGCATCACATTCATTTATGTCTATACGATTTGCTATACGGATAGGACTGGAGCCTGAATCATTATCAGTAAGGCTTAATATACTTACTGGTAACGGTCTTGTAGGGGTAGATAGAGTCTATTCCTCGGGTCGGATCGTAGTTAGCGGTAGAGAGTTCCCTGCTAGATTGATAGAATTTCCGATGGTCGACTATGATGTGGTCCTAGAAATAGATTGGTTGAAGGATTAATACGCAAGAATAGACTGCCATATTGGCAGGATTATTTTTGGCACTCCTGACGAACCAGAGTTTTTATTTTCCAGAGGTGAAGTAGAACCTTCTTCACCAGTCTTACGGATGGCAGTAGCAGTAGCAGTTCAGTTTCCTAGAGTAGTAGAAGAGTTTCCTGATGTATTTCCCGAAGAGCTTCCAGGCATGCCTCCAGAGAGAGAGATAGAGTTCACCATTGATTTGCTTCCAGGGAGGACACCAGTGTCAGAGGAAGTCTACAGGATGGCACCTTCAGAATTTGAGATCTTGTACAAGATGATTGAAGAACTCAGAACCAAGGAATTCATTCGTGCTAGTGGATCGCCTTGGGGATCCTTGATACTTCTTGTGAAAAAGAAGGATGGTACGTCAAGATTATATATTGATTATCGTACCTTGAACTCTGTAGCAATCAAGAACAGATATCTTCCACCATTGATAGATGATTTATTTGATCAAATCAGAGGAGTGGCAGTATTCTCGAAGATTGACTTGCAGTCAGGGTACCATCAGATCAGAGTCAGAGAGCAAAACATCCCGAAGACAGCATTCAGATCTAGATATGGTTATTGGGAGTTCCTTGTTATGCCATTTGGAGCGAACAATGCGCCAGCCGTTTTCATGGACCTCATGAATCGTATCTTTATGTCTTATTTGGACCAGTTCTGTTTATAGACGATATCTTAGTCTATAGCAAAAATGAGGCAGAACATGAGCAGTATCTTCGTGTAGTTTTTCATATTCTCATAGGGCACCAGTTGTACGTGAAGTTCAGTAAGTACAAATTTTGGCTGGATCATATTTCGTACTTAGGTCACATCATTACCAGAGGTGGAGTGCAAGCGGACCCCTAGAAGATAGTGGCTACAGAGTCATGGCCAGTACCTAGTACAATCGTCGAGGTTCGCAGTTTCCTTAGATTAGCCGGCTATTACCAGCAATTTGTATCAGACTTTGCTCGAATTTTAGCACCTATGACACGGTTGACCCGTAAGGATGTTCAGTTTGCTTGGACAGCAGAGTTTCAAAGTTTATTTGAGAAGTTAAAGCAAAGATTGATGACAGCCCCCATTCTCACTCTTCCAGATGGGACTGGAGGATTTTCAGTTTATTATGACGCTTCCGGCAGAGGATTGGGATGCGTCTTGATGCAACATGGTAAAGTAGTAGCTTATGCGTCACGTCAGCTTCGTGACCATGAAAGAAATTATCCTACCCAAGACTTGGAGTTAGCACCGGTGGTTTTTGTACTTAAGTTGTGGAGGCATTATTTGTATACAGATCGGGTGGAGATTTTCACCGACCACAAGAGTCTTAAGTATGTGTTTACTAAGAATGTAGTGCCCCGCTCCTCGCGGTCCACTATGTAATACCTACGGCTTGTTGACTCAGTCTTGAACTGAGCATTCGGAGAAACCTTTGCTGGTATCGATTGATTACGGATGAAATGCAATGAACCTTTCCAATTGATGGATTGGCTTCTATTGAAATGAATCCAAGAGTTTTGTTGGATGTTTTCTTTCGCTGCTTGGTTTTGATGAATGCATTTTCGTATTGGTTTTCGATAATTGGTTTTCATTGTTCGTTTTCATCGTATTTCGTATTCATTCCGAATTTTGAGAGAAAAAGACGAAGTATGCTAATCAACTGTTGGTGCCAATGTAGGATGCATGAACTGTTCGTGAACGACGCGTGAAGTCCCTCCTTCTCTCAACTAAGATTCATCTCGATGAGTTACTTCAACCGAACAAACATTGATCTGTACGCCAAATAAAAATTATCTCTAGTCCACTCTGTTGCCTTGTCCTAATGATCAACGATACCACATCCAAAAAAGATAAGAGAAGATAATTGAATTGAATCAAATACAAGAATATGTATTGCTACTCGAATGATCATCTGTCCGGTTACCAAGTATGCTTGAAAATGTAGACATGTACAGACAAACTTGTACGTGTTGAGATGAATCTAAAGGCACGAAATAAATGTGTCGTATATCTGTGCATTAGTCCAAGTGTGTCTCATCTGATAGAACAGCTAGAGCATGCATTTGGTCTCGGACAACTTGTATACAAGGCAACATTTGTCTCTCGGGTGGTATTTGGGGGCACCTGGAATCGCTCGACCCATGAGAGATTATGAGTACCCTGTTAAAATAAACCCATGTTAAAAGGATAGCCGACATCTGAGTCCTTAGCGACGAGCTGAACCAAAGAGTCACAGCGGCTAATCATGGGGATAACCCATGGACCAACATGTAGAAAAGTCCACCTGCATGACCCGAGTGACAACTTCAATATCTGTAAGAATGAAACATGAATTACTCGTTATGCAAATTGTGCTAACATGTTTTTGTGCAGGGATGACTGCCGGCGTTGGTAAGTTGCTTATGATATATTTTTACCATCATGTTCTTATGAATTGTTAAAAAGAACCTAGACAAGTAGAAAGATCACTAGTAAATATTAGCTTCACATGTTGATTTAGTACAAAGATTTACGAGTTCGGCCAAAAGTCGCTCGCCAGTACATGATGTGTGCTGATCCACGTTGTGGGTGTCCTTTTCAGAAAGCAAAAGGAGACAGGAGGATTTTAAGTGAGGCACCGAAGCTCGTCTAGCCCAGTAGAGCTGTGGATTGCCTCGAAGCTTCATTTTCATTCCAGTCAAGTTTCAAGTTTTCATTTCCTTTGAAGGTGTCTTTCAATTCTAGTTTGTAATAAGGGATATGATGTATGGGCATTGCGGCTGTTTTCAAAAGAGAGTTTCAAAGAGAATCATGCAGCCAATATAAGGCACTCTGAGTTTGCAAAGCTTTGTACTTGTATTCCTGTCAAGTTACCAATAAAAGAAGTATTTTTATTTCAAATCTCTATGTCCAATATTTGGTTTTCTACAATGAATGGGTACGTGCGTGTGTTTTGCTTAACTAGTGGGTACGTACGTGTGTTTGCTTGAATAGTTGTTTTGTGTAGGTACATGGCCTTGTGCAAGCACAACTTAGGCTTGCACAGCATCACGTCTTAGCGAGTACGATCGATCCCGCAGGGATCCAGGCAAGACGGACGACCCTAGCGGGATCGGGGCGTGACAAAGTGGTATCAGAGCACGGTTTACGTCCTTGGCCTCTTGTAAATATCGTTTTTGAAAAAGTATATAGATTACTTTGATGGCTTTCAAAAGAGTTCCGATTTTGAGTTCTGAAAACCAATGCCCCATACAATAAGTCCATAATATTTTATGAGACTGACAGAAGTTATACACTTTTGTAGAGAAATGGCCCCTCCTCGCCCATCTGCCTCGACCGATCTGATGGTACGGATCATGACCTTGTTGGAACTACAAAGGCAAGACAATGAGGAATGTGGCCAAATGCAACAGGCCCAAATCAAGGCACAACAGAAATAGTTGGAATCTTTGACCCAACTGGTAACGGCGCTAGCGTCTAATCGAAATACCATCGCAGCGACTAAACCAACGGAAACGCCCAAGATTGAGCCCATGGAGGGTGACAAACCCCAGCCGGCGCAATGGCAAACTTTCTTTAGGCCAAAGAACTTCTTAGACGCGAAACCTCCAGAATTTGAAGGCAGGACGTCACCTGACAAGGTGATGGACTGGATTGATAAAATGGAGAGTCTGTTCGTGTTCATGGGAGTTCCAAGTAGCAAGAAGGTAGTTTGTGCCGTTCAACTTCTACGGTTGCGGGCAAAGGATTGGTGGAAGGCGAAGAAGCCGGCGCTGCTCGTAACGGCTAGGAATGGGAAGATTTTATGGGCCTTGTTCAAGAAGGCGTTTCTAGATCAATATCTGCCTCCAGCCATGAGCAAGAAGATGGAGGATGACTTCATCACACTGAAACAGAGAGATATGTCCGTGGAGGACTATGAGTCTAAATTTGCTAATCTGGCAAATTTTGCTGCTGTGATGCTACCCACAGAGCAGACTCACATAAATCGATTCGTTGGAGGTCTGAATAACGACATCTAGTTAAGTGTGCTGAATCGAGAATGTGGGTCGTATTCTCAGGCCTTTGAGGCAGTGCTACAGATAGAACAGTTTTGCCTGAAGAAAGCGTCAACTAAGGTACAGTACGGTCGAAATCAGCCCGTCAAGAGATATCATGACAGAGAGAAAAAGATCGATGGGGAACCATGAAATGAAATAATCTGTACCCACTGCAGTCGATGAGGACATGCGAATGAAGACTGTCGCTATGCAAAAGGTTTAGTATACAGTCACTGTGGAAAGTATGGACACACCAAAGAAGTTTGTCGTGTCGCCAATCACGCTTGTTTTAGTTGTGGCTAGCAGGGTCACGCCATTAGAAATTGCCCGAAGAGAAATTGAAATAGAGATGATAATGAAGAGTGTGGGCAGCTGCCAGGCCCACCACCGCTCCGAGATAATCCACACAATCAGTAATTGCGGAATGCCAACACCACGACAGTGCACGTCTACAATCTCTCCACCTTACTTGATCCAGAAAGTGGAGGTGAGTTTGTTTCTTAAGTTTTGAGGACAAAACTTTTTCTCAGTGGGTTGTTATGTAGTGTCCCTCTCCTCGCGGTCCACTATGTAATACCTACGGCTTGTTGACTCGGTCTTGAACTGAGCATTCGGGGAAACCTTTGCCGGTATCGATTGATCACGGATGAAATACAATGAACCTTTCCAATTGATGGATTGGCTTCTATTGAAATAAATCTAAGTATTTTGTTGGATGTTTTCTTTCGCTGCTTGGTTTTGATGAATGCGTTTTCATGTTGGTTTTCGATGATTGGTTTTTATTATTCGCTTTCATCGTATTTCGCATTCATTCTGAATCTTGAGAGAAAGAGACGAAGTATGCAAATCAACTGTTGGTGCCAATGTAGGACACGTAAACTATTCGTAAATGACGCGTGAAGTCCCTCCTTCTCTCAACTAAGATTTATCTCGGTGAGTTGCTTCAACCGAACAAACATTGATCTGTACGCCTAATAAAAATGATCTCTAGTCCACTATGTTGCCTTGTCCCAATAATCAATGATACCACATCCACAAAAGATAAGAGAAGATAATTAAATTGAATCAAATACAAGAATATATATTGCTACTCGAATGATCATCTGTCCGGTTACCAAGTATGCTTGAAAATGTAGACATGTACAGACGAACTTGTACGTGTTGAGATAAATCTTAAGGTACGAAATAAATGTGTCGTATATCTGTGCATAAGTCCAAGTTTGTCTCATCTGATAGAACGGCTAGAGCATACATTTGGTCTCGGACAACTTGTATACAAGACAATATTTGTCTCTCGGGTGGTATCTTGGGGCACCTGGAACCGCTCGGTCTACGAGAGATTATGAGCACACTGGGTAAAAAAAATCTATGTTAAAAGGGTAGCCAACATTTGAGTCCTTAGCGGCGAGCTGAACCAAAGAGTCACAGCGGCTAATCATGGGGATAACCCATGGACCAACATATAGAATAGTCCACCTGCATGACCCGAGTGACAACTTCAATATCTGCAAGAATGAAACATGAATTACTCGTTATGCAAATTGTGCTAACATGTTTTTATGCAAGGATGACTGCCGACGTTGGTAAGTTGCTTATGATATATTTCTACCATCATGTTCTTATGAATTGTTAAAAATAACCTAGACAAGTAGAAAGATCTCTAGTAAATGTTAGCTTCACATGTTGATTTAGTACAGAGATTTACGAGTTCGACCAAAAGCCGCTCGCCAGTACATGATGTGTGCTGACCCACGCTCGGGGCATCCTTTTCAGAAAGCAAAAGGAGACATGAGGATTTCAAGTGAGGCACCGAAGCTCGTCTAGCCCAGTAGAGCTGTGGATTGCCTCGAAGCTTCATTTTCATTCCAGTCAAGTTTCAAGTTTTCATCTCCTTTGAAGGTGTCTTTCAATTCCAGCTTGTAAAAAGGGATATGATGTATGGACATTGCGGCTATTTTCAAAAGAGAGTTTCAAAGAAAATCATGTAGCCAATATAAGGCACTCTGAGTTTGCAAAGCTTTGTACTTGTATTCCTATCAAATTATCAATAAAAGAAGTATTTCCATTTCAAATCTCTGTGTCCAATATTTGGTTTTCTACAATGAATGGGTACGTATGTGCATTTTGCTTAACTAGTGGGTGCGTACGTGTGTTTTGCTTGACTGGTTGTTTTGTGCAGGTATATAGCCTTGTGCAAGCACAATTTAGGCTTGTACGGCATCACGCCTTAGCGAGGACGATCGATCCCGCAGGGATCCAGGCAAGACGGACGACCCTAGCGGGATCGGGGCGTGACACAGAAGGACCCTAACGTGCATCAGAGAAGATGGCTAGAGCTATTTGTGGATTACGACATCAACTTGTAGTATCATCCTGGGAAGGCCAATATTGTTGCAGATGCTTTGAGCAGAAGAGCCGGAGTTTATTTTCTAACAACACAGCCAGAGTTGTTAGCATATCTTCAAAAGATGGATATTGAAGTAGTTCTCCCTACCAATGTGGCATTGATGGCCAACATACAAGTTCAATCCAGTATAGTTGAGAGGATCAAGATGGCACAATTAGTGAATTCTAAGCTTCAGTAGCTTAGAGCAGAATGTATAGCAGGACAGAGACCAGAGTTATGTATTCACGAAGATGGTACTCTTTAAAATGTAGGCTTCTTTGTGTATCCAGTGTTGATATCAGGCAGAAGATCATGACAGAGGCTCACAGTTCACAGTATTTCATTCATCCCGGTAGCACGAAGATGTATCGTGATATCCGTCAGCATTTTTGGTAGAATGGCATGAAGAGGGAGATAGTCCGGTTTGTCTCTTGTTGTTTAGTTTGCCAACAAGTTAAGGCTGAACATCTGAGACCAGCCGGACTTCTTCAACCTTTACCGATTCTGGAGTGGAAGTGGGAGCATATCACCATAGATTTTGTAACTGGGTTACCTAAATCCCCAGCTGGGAGATGCTATCTGGGTTATAGTTGATCGTCTCACGAAGGTAGCTTATTTTCTCCCTTTCAAAAATGGTCAGTCGACGGATCAGCTAGCGGAGATGTACCTCAGGCAGATTGTCAGATTGCACGGACTACCAGTCAGTATTGTATCCGAAAGAGATTTGAGATTTACATCGCACTTTTGGCGGAGTCTTCAGAAGAATTTGGGGACTTGTCTCAAGTTCAGTTCGACTTATCATCCGCAGACAGATGGTCAGTCAGAACGCACGATCCAGACTCTCAAAGATATGTTACGATCATGTACACTTGACTTTGGTGGTTCGTGGTAAGATCACCTGCATCTCATGGAGTTCTCCCATAACAACAGTTTCTAGGCCAGTATCCAGATGGCACCATTTGAGGCCATGTATGGTAGAAAGTGCAGATTACCTTTAGCCTGGGATGATGTAGGTAAGAGGAAGATGCTTGGTCTATAGATGGTTACGCAGACAATCGAGGTGGTCAGACAAGTCAAAGATCATCTTTGAGTTGCCCAAAATTGCCAGCGCCATTGGGCCAATTCTCATCTGCTTTCCTATGAGTTTTTAGTCGGCGACCACGTATTCCTTAGGATCTCGCCTACCCATGGCGTTATTCGATTCGGCGTACGGAAAAAGCTTAGTCCTAGGTATATATGGCCATTTGACATTCTTGAGCGAGTAAGTGATGTTTCCTATCGTCTCGTTCTTCCGTCGTTGTTACGTGAGGTACATAACATGTTTTATATATCCCAATTGCGATGGTATATCCCGGATCTGTGTCTTGTCCTTGATCATTCGGAATTGGTTTTTGGTACCAACCTTTCGTATGAGGAAAGACCCGTATCCATATTGGACCGGAGAGAGAAGATACTAAAAAACAAAACTATTAGTCTAGTCCGTGTTGCTTGGGGTCATCACTTTGGATGAGTCAATGTGAAAATGTGAGGATGATATTCGATCGCGATATCCACACCTATTTGACTCATAAGGTATAATGTCTTCCTTAAGCCTTATTCTTTTACTTCTTTGCTTGTATGAATGATTGTTCGATTGACTATTAGTCATAGATTGCCAGTATTAGTATAACTTGTCCCGACACCTCTAGTCTTCTGATTAAATTCTGAAGACGAAATTCTTTTAAGGTGGGTATAGTTGTCACTCCCGTTTTTTGTTTTACGTATTTTCAGTACACGTGTACGAATTTCTGACGTTTGTCTGGTGACCCGTAGTTAAACTTGTCTTGCTTAGCCTGATCCTGGTTTAAACTTGTCTTGGTTTATTTTGGTTCATCTTGGTTCGGCTTGGCTTGGTTTAGTTTTGTATGGTTTGAGATGAGAGGGGTTGATATATATGTCAACTCTTCTCTCTCTCTCTTCATTACTTTTATTTATTTCCTTCATCTTCTCCATTACTTCTCAACACCCACCAAAGAAAATCCTAGGCAAGTGCAACTTGCTTCATGATGGATCTCAAGTTTTATTGTTTCATTCTCTTCTTCAATTGATTCTAAGCCTCTTTAGAACTTGGAGTTTCTAGTTTCCATGAATAGATTTTTGTAGATCTAAGTCTATAAATTTTTTGGTTTTTTATGGTTTTAATCTCTTAAACTTTATTATTTTTGAGATCTAATGGTCCTATGTTGTAGGAAATTTGATTCTACCCAATTTAGACCCTTGAAAGTCCCGATTTTGACTTATTTTGAGAGATTTATGGCCTTTCTAGTCCATGGGTTCTCATGAACATTTGGAGCCTGGTTGGAGTAGACGAGAAGTACATGCTGGCACATGTATGCTGGAACATGCATGCTGGCACATGCTGTTATGGCGCATGTTGTCCCTGGCACATGTTGTTCTGTCGCATGCTGTGGTTGGTGCCTTTTGGCCCATGGCGCATGCTGTCCTGGCACATGCTGTCCCTGACATATGTTGTCCTGGCGCACGTATACTGGCGTATGCTATCCTGGCACATGCTGTCCCTGGCGTATGATGTCCCTGGCATATGCAGTTCTGGCGCATGCTGTCCTGGCTCATGCTGTCCCTGGCACCCCTTTTGACCCCTTGCGTCATTTCTTGCCATGATAATTCTTGTTACATTTATCCATGCTTATCCCCTTGGTCCTTAGTGTAAGGTTGTAATCATTGCTTGTACCCTTTATTTGACTTTCCCTATGACGACCCGACTTAATAACTTGTTGAGTAATATAAGGCTTGAACTTGATAAGATTTGACTGGACTTGACATGAACACGACATGATAACTCTTGATAGTGACCCATCGTGGTGCACTCTTGACAAGCAACTTGACATGATAATTCTTGATAGTGGTCCATCGTGACGCACTCTTGACATGATAAGTAACCTGACATGTAATCTTGAATGTTGTTGCGACGACTATCTTGACATGCTGAATAATAACTCGTCTTGACACCGTGGGGGATTGTTCTTGAATGTGCTAGTATAAGCTACCAGTCTTGTCTCGTATCATGTCTAGGACTTGCTTCCCCGGTTACCACGGTCAGGGATTCATACTGAATCTGACTAGGTTAATAACTAGATTGATCAAAGTAGCTCATATAGAGAGATGTTTCCAGTTATAGGCGATCTCGTTATCCCGGCCACACCTGATGGACTTGTATCATGCCGACGAGTAGGGCACATTTCCAGCTCATTATCATGTAAGGCACTTCTTGAAACAAGTACTATGCATACTGTCATGTGTTGTACTCCAAGTCACCTAATAATTCTTGATAACTCTTACATGAACGTCGCCTGGATAACCTGGATAGCTACAGGGCTTGTGACTGTCAGAACATCTCATTACATCTTGCTAGTAACTAGGCTTGTGATAACCCTAGTTAGTTAAAGTATCAAGCAGTACTCTTTGCTTGGTCGTGATTGTTGGATGGAGTCCAATCTTGTCTAGATCCAGTACATGGCTATCTCAGGACATGCTTGTTTACGCTTTACTCTTAGCATTAAATGGCTAGAGACCCATTTCTGTTCAGGCGAAGGGCTACAACCCCGGTCCTTGTTTGGTTTAAGGATTATAACCTGGCTTCCGGAATAGTTCCTCGTCCTCTCGTCATTTTTTGCCTTATTTGTGTTTCATGTCTTCTTGTTATTATTCTTGTTTATGTTCGACATGCTGGTTTTTAGTTCCTAAGTGAAGCCTCCCTTGTGACACTTGCTCTTTCTGGGGTCTGACCCAGCTGGTTTTGTATGGCCAGATTTTGGAGTAGCTCCCGAGGATCTCCCAGCCTTCCTGCCAAATGGAGAATACTAGAAGAAATCCTGGCAACGAGTGGGTTTATTTTGCTCCCCGACTCTTATTATAAAATTATTCTTTTGAGGCATTTAGCCGCCGAGCAAGTGTTATCTTGTATTGAATACTTATATTTCTTGTCTGCCTAAGGGCTGTGACATGATTGACAAATCCTAAGGTTGATCATGTATGACTGAAACTCTTGCTAGTCCTCGCATTTTGTTCGACTAGCTTTATGATCATCTGTATATGAAATGTATAGGATGCCTTACTATTGAATATCTGATGGTCTAACATCTTATAACTATTATTACTTGCTTGAGATTGAGACACTAGGCTTGTTCGTGACCATAAGAGACTGATGGCTTGTAGATAAACCCTCATACACCTAGACAGCCGTGACCATATATTGAGGTGGATTACACTTCTATATACGTAGCTGGCTGTGTCTGTCCCCCACTCTCCAGCATTCTGGTTCTTGGGCGTAACAATATGTCACAGCCAGCTTTCATCTATGTTTGCTACTAGGCATCTTCCTACATTATGAGTACTCTCTAGAAAGAAAACATAAATATTGTCTTCTCTAATCCCTTCATATACAGGATTACCAGATGACATATCATATATTGTACATTTATCTTTTACAAAATTGATGCCATAACCATTATCTGCCAAGTGACTTATGCTCAGTAGGTTATATTTCAATTCCGTAACTAGACAAACATCTTTTATTACAGGATAAGGAGATATATCAACAATGCCAATTCCAATGATATCACCTCTCAGGTTGTTTTCGAAGGAGACGTATCATTCTTTCTTCATCGATAGCATGACGAACAAAGATGCATCACCAGTCATGTGCTGCGAACATCCGCTATCGAGGATCTACTTGCTTTTAGCATGAGAGGGTTGAGGGTCCACCTATAAAATAAGTAGATGAATCCTTTGGTACCCATTTACTGAAGGGTCCATGTTGATTAGTCTTAGGTCTCCAAATCAGTGTGTGATTGTCAACAAGCATTCTTGCTTGACAATACTATGATATGTGCTCATGAGTCCTACAGTACGTGCAAGTAAGTTTTGAAAACGTGTTAGTTGATTTTGTGTTGACAGGCATATGTGGTTTCTTTGAAAACCTATTATTGAAAGCATGGTGATATTCGTGTTTCTTACATGCTTTCTGTATTTTAGTCCTCTTAGGTGTATGCTTAGCATTAGGACTAATTTTAGGCTTTTTCATATGTATAGCGTGTTTGCCTAACTTGATTTCTAACTTTTTAGAAACTGCATAAGTCTCTTCATATTTAGCGGTCATATCAATGAGTCTTTGTTCTGTGACTAAGTACTTCTTCTTCTCTATGTCATATAACTCTAGTATCTTGACATAATCTCTTTCTTTCTTTTCAATTTTGAGGATAGCCTCATGATAGTCTACTTTAAGCTTGGCTATCTCATCCGTGCTACCAGTAGTAGATGTCTCTCTAATATCTTCAATGATATTTGACAGTCTAGCTACTTCGGTTGTGTATGCCTTGACCTCTTTTCGAGATTGCTTATACTTTTCAAGCACATTTCTGTGTTCTTCAAGTAATTCGTTGAAGGCATTTTCTAGCTCATCGGAAGTAAAATCATCATATAGAGGATTTGAGGATACCTTATCAAAAGCCATGAGACAGACATTTGTAGTGCTGCAGGGTCCATCTTCTTCCTCTGATTCACTAGCATCACTTTCATGCCAGATGCTTGTATTTTCATACTTTCGACCAGTTGTTGTTCTTCAGCTTGATCTTGATCTATTATATGGATTACTTTTCTTTGGAGTTGGGCAGTCCTTCTTCATATGCCCTGACTTCTTGCATCCAAAGCAGATTGTTTTTTCTTTATTGCTTTCATGGACATCTTTCTTCTTTCTGTTTGATTTGTCAAACTTTAAGAATTTTCTAAAAAATTTCACTAGCAGGGCTTGTTTATCACCACTGGATGATTCTTCATCAGAATCTTTGTATGTTGATCTTCTGGCTTGAGCTTTGAAGGCGATAGATTTTTCTTTTGGGATTGCTTCTTCAAACTCTTGTAAGTCCAGCTCATGGGTCATTAGCTTGCCCATAAGTGTTTCCAGAGTCATTGTGGTGAGATCATTTTCTTTAATGATTGCAGTTGCTTTTGGGTTCCAGTTCTTGATTAGAGCCCGTAGCACTTTTCTGATCTTCTCATGATTACTGTAATCCTTACCAAGAGATTGCAAAGGATTAGTAATATCAAGAAAACGATAGAACATCTATGTAATTGACTCGTCGGGTTTCATTTAAAAGATTCATATTCCTGTGTTAGTCTGCTGATTTTGGATTCCTTCACTAGGAAAGTCCCTTCATGAGTTACCTCAAGAAGTTTCCAAATCTCATGAGATGTCTTATAGGTTGAAACTCGATTGAACTCCATCTTGTCAATTGTGAAGAACAGATGGCAACTCTAGAGGGGGTGAATAGAGTTTATAGCGATAATAGCCAATTAAAAATTAAACTCTTTCACAAGCTGAAAGTAATCAGAGTAAATACGAAAATAAATAAGGAGCAAGAAAGCATACGCAAACACAACCGATATAACCTGGTTTCCCTCGTGGAGGACTAGTCCAGGCCTGAGAACTCTAGCTCAGGATTAAATCCACTATTTGTGAAATAGTAGTTACACCCCGTGCCTTTTCTTCAGAAGAGTACGTCAACTTCTTACAAAGATCGCAGTGGCGATGCTTGGAATTTTCCAAGCGACTTCTTGAACTCTTACACAAACTCCTAACTAAAAAATGCTGAGCACTTGAGGCTTAGGGAGCTTGTGGCTAGTAGATAAAGAAGGGTATGGCTTGTATTGAGCTTTAGAGAGAAGAGAAGAGAAGATTGGATGAATGAAAATGAGAGAATTCATGGCCTATTTATAGGATACCAGGTAGGCAGAATTCGGCCAGAATTCTGGTTGGAATTTTCAAAAATTTGGCCGTTGGACAACTTGCAACCAGCCAACCCTAAAAATTAGGGTGCTAATTTTTAGGGGACAGAGTTCGGCCCGAACTCTGTGTGGAGGCAGAGTTCGGCCCGTACTCTGTCTCCAGAGCACAAAATGGGTCATTGGTCCAATGAGCTTATTTGGATGTATGTGGAGCTTTTGGATTTTGGGTAGGGTATAGGTTAAGTCTCAGATGCTCAGCACAACTCAGCTTACGTAAGTCTAGACCCAATAAAATTATAAAATACAGACTCAAAAATGACTTGCATTTGTAAAACTGAGCTGTCGTCTGACTTATGCTGGTTGTAGTCTTCATGTGTCGTATTGAATTAACACAAGTATTATTTAGTCAATTCTATCATTATTAGGTTGACTGTGACTTTGTGTCAACAATCTCCCCCATATTGATAATTGACAAAATAATAATTGTATATTCAATATTCATACCTGGACACATTGAAGAAAAAAATATAGCTCTCCCGTAATCAGTGTCGAGCTTAAAAAAATAGCTCCCCCGTAATCATTGCTTTGAATCCTGTTGGCCTGATAAGAACATTCTCCCAAAAGCACAGATACAGAGACAAAAAGAATATACAAATATCTCCCCCTTTTGGCATTTAGCAATTAACGATAAACAATTAAGAACTGGCAAGCATACCAAAAGATAAGAGAAGAAACTGCATATAAACTGATAAAATGACTAAATGTCTCAAGAGTCACAACTCATAATAAGTCTAATACAATCAAAAGTGCATAAAAGTAACTAAAATCCAAAGTGGAGAAAGAAACATAAGCTATGATCCTCAGTAGCAGCAGCAAATAGCAGTCCATATCCATCACCGAGCTCGTGAAGGCCCAGCGTCGTCTGAAGGATCAGTGAAGGAACGACGAGGGTCCACGAAGGCTGCATCTGGATCCAAGTAGCGAATAACCCAAGGGTCATCGATACGATAACCCTCACGACCGGGGTCCCGCTCCATAGGGATAGGCATGGAAGGATGGCGAGACATGGAGTACCGAATATCGTACAGCGAGTTGATGATAGCACTCATCTACAGGGTGGTCCGGTAATCCAGCTGAGTCCAACGATCATCCTCTAAGGTGAAGCGATCGCGGAGCGTGGTCTGAAGAGACTCGAGAGTGGCAGGAGGAAGAGAAGGATCATGTCCCAAAGGAGGGGTATCTGGCTCATCATCAGAATGCTCAGACACGACTGGAGAGCCAACGGCTGCCTGAAGCCTCCGTGCCTTTGAAAGAAAGGCAGGGGGCAGGTAAGAATGGACACTCATCAAGTGGTATGCGAAACGCACGAAATACCATAGGAAGATACAAAGCATAAACCAAGGATCTTTGTTTCTTCCTAGAATTAATCATCCAATCTATCATAGTACGTGGAAGATTAAATGGTACATGAAAGTGGAGGTGATATAAGGCCGAGATTTCAAAGTAGGTGACTTCATCGGTGGAACCCGCTTTGGGTAGAATGGTGTTAAAGATAATCCGATGAAGTTCATAGAAATAGGGATTGAGATACTTGGCCAAAAGCTTACGAGGACGTGTGTTTGGGGTACACAAGTCGTCCTTGAAGCTTTCAAGTGAAGACCCATCGAGAAATTGAAATGATCGAGCTTCAACAAGCTTTTCCCATGAGTTTGGCTCTTGGAGTTCAAGGTGTTCGGCCAAATCGAAATCGTCAAAAGAGATATCAATTCCCGCAACCCGTGAATAAATATGTGTATCATCGTGGGTTAGGTTGCAGTAGAACATTTTAATAACACTATGATAAATGACCGAGTTGCTGGTGACAAGTTCGTCAAGGCAAAGGTCATGAAAAAGTGCATCATATTGAGAGAAAATAGTAAAATTGATAGGGTGACCCGCAAACACCGGACGTGTCCGAAAATCACTAAACCAATCATTAGATGCGTCGAGTGATACAAATATTCGGTCGTCAAATTGTTGACACAAAGTCACAGTCAACCAAATATTGACAATATTGACTAAATAATATCTGTAATAATTCAATACGACACACGATGTCTGCATAAGCTCAAGACAGAAGACAGCTCAGCTTCCGTGTCTCAGTTGATTTGAGTCTGTATTTTACACTTTCTTTGAGTCTAGACTAATGTAATCTGAGTCATGCTGAGCTCTTGAAACTTAGACTATAGCCTACCCAAAAAATCCCAAGCTCCACCAAACCAGAAATTCCCAAATGGTCCCCTTTGAACCACTCTGTGCTCTGGAGACAGAGTTCAGGCCGAACTCTGTCGCCACACAGAGTTCGGGCCGAACTCTGTCCCCTAGAAATCAGGAACCCTAATTTTAGGGTTAGCTGGTTGCTAGTTGTCAAACGGCCAAATATTTGAATTTTTCTACCCGAATTCTGGCCGAATTCTGCCTATAAAAATACTATAAATAGGGCATGAATTCTCTCATTCCAATCCATCCAATCTTCTCTTCTCTTCTCTCTTATAAGCTCAATTAAGCCATATCCTTCCCATCTACTAGCCATAAGCCTCCTAAGTCTCGAGTGCTCAGCATCTCTTAGTTAGGATTCTTGTGCAAGAGTCGAAGAAGTCGCTTGGACAATTCCAAGCAAATCGCCACTGCGATCCTCTGTTAGAAGTTGACGTGCTCTTCTGAAGTAAAGGCACGGGTTGTAAACTACTATTTCACAAATAGTGGATTTAATCCTGAGCTAGAGTTTTCAGGCCTGGACTAGTCCTCCACGAGGGAAACCAGGTTAAAATCGCTGTGTTTGCGTATGCTCTTTTGCTCTCTATTTATTTTCTGCACTTTACTCTGATTATTTATTATTGGTGAAAGAGTTATTTTTAATTGGCTATTTTTCTATATAAACTCTATTCACCCCCCTCTAGAGTTGCCAAACTGTCCAAGGCACGACGTACTCAGGCAGTCGTCGCCTCTCCTGAGGCTTCTGAGCATTCTGATGATGAGGAGCCTGACTCCCCTCCACTCGGTCAGGATGCACCTCCTCCACCTGCCACTCTTGAGTCTATTCAGACTATGCTCCGGGATCGTTTTGCTCTTGAGGATGATCGCTGGACACAGCTGGACTATCGTACTACTCTGCAGATGAGTGCCCTCGGCAACTCTCTACATGATATACGGTATTCCCTGTCTCGTCATTTGTACATTCCCATGGAGCGGGATCCAGCGCGTGCGGGCCATCGCATTGATGATCCGTGGGTCATGCGTTACATGGATCCAGATGATGCTTTTGTGGACCCCCGTCGCTCCTTCCTTGGTCACTCAGACACTCCTGGACCATCTCGTGCTCCATGATAGAGATTGGCTACTATCTGCCGCTGCTGCTGATGATGATGCATTTTGATTTCTAGTTATTTAGTTTTTATGTACTTGGATGTTCTAAAACTCTGGTTGTGTGTCTGACATTTGGTTATGCACTTTATGCTTATCGTAGTTTTATATTTTATGCTAGTGACTCATTTTGTTTATTTATATACTGTTTCTTCTCTGCTTGGTGTGGTTGCATTCCTATTATTGTCTACTGCGTTTCCATGTTCCTCTGCAGTCTATATTGCTAAATGCCAAAAGGGGGAGAACTATGTATATTCTGGCTGGATATATTTGGTATCATATCTCGCGCTTTCGATATCTGTGCTTGTTTGTGCTTTTTGGAGATATTATACAGGTTCAATGCATTATTTACGGGGGAGCTATTTCTTCTAGCTCAGCACCGTTCACTGATCACGGGGGAGCTCTTATTTCTAGCTCGACATCGATTATGGGGGAGCTATGTTGCTATAATCAACTGTGTCCAGGTATGAATGTTGAATATACATATATTATTTTGTCAATTATCAATTTGGGGAAGATTATTGACACAAAGTCACAGTCAACCAAATATTAACAATATTGACTAAATAATATCTGTAATAATTCAATACGACACACGACGTCTGCATTAAGCTCAAGACAGAAGACAGCTCAGCTTCCGTGTCTCAGTTGATTCGAGTCTGTATTTTATACTTTCTTTGAGTCTAGACTAATGTAATCTGAGTCATACTGAGCTCTTGAAACTTAGACTATAGCCTACCCAAAAATCCCAAGCTCTACCAAACCAGAAATTCCCAAATGGTCCCCTTTGAACCACTCTGTGCTCTGGAGACAGAGTTCGGGCTGAACTCTGCCTCCACACAGAGTTTGGGTCGAACTCTGTCCCCTAGAAATCAGGAACCCTAATTTTAGGGTTAGCTGGTTGCTAGTTGTCCAACGGCCAAATATTTGAATTTTCCTACCCGAATTCTGGCCGAATTCTGCCTATAAAAATACTATAAATAGGGCATGAATTCTCTCATTCCAATCCATCCAATCTTCTCTTCTCTTCTCTCTTATAAGCTCAAATAAGCCATATCCTTCCCATCTACTAGCCACAAGCCTCCTAAGTCTCGAGTGCTCAGCATCTCTCAGTTAGGATTCTTGTACAAGAGTCGAAGAAGTCGCTTGGACAATTCCAAGCAAATCGCCACTGCGATCCTCTGTTAGAAGTTGACGTGCTCTTCTGAAGTAAAGGCACGGGTTGTAAACTACTATTTCACAAATAGTGGATTTAATCCTGAGCTAGAGTTCTCAGGCCTGGACTAGTCCTCCACGAGGGAAACCAGATTAAAATCGCTGTGTTTGCGTATGCTCTTTTGCTCTCTATTTATTTTCCATACTTTACTCTGATTATTTATTATTGGTGAAAGAGTTATTTTTAATTGGCTATTTTTCTATATAAACTCTATTCACCCCCCTCTAGAGTTGCCAAACTGTTCTTCACAAATATGTTTGGGTCAAGTAGACGTGGAGGATTGAACAACGGATGGATAGGTGGTTGTTGTTCAACGGGCGGTTCAACGCGAGGAGGAGCATTCGAAGAGGATGCTCCCTCTGTTCGAAGTCTCTTCCCGCGATTGAACAAACGTGGTGCCATGAAACAATAAAGATAATAGAGGAATTTGAAATAAGAAAAGTGTTGAGGTATACCTCAAAGAGATGATAAACAATGAAGGATAATGGTGAAATAGGCCTTCTCCTTGAGTTTGGGGAAGAGATGAGCTCTAGAAAGGAAGAACTAGGGTTAGGGTTTTGAGAAAAAGTGTTTGGAGAAGTGGAAAAGGTGGCAATGGTGGAGAAGAAGAAGGAGATCCCGAACTCTGGTAAGGGCAGAGTTCGGCCCGAATTCTGGTAAGGGCAGAGTTCGGCCCGAATTCTGGATTCTGTTGACAGAACAGGAATCAGGCTGAGAAGAAGAAAGAAAATGGTTAAGTGAGAGACCAAAGGAAGTGAGAACATATATAAGGAAAACTCAAGTGGAGAATGACATAAAGTTAACTATGGAGCAAAGTGAAGTTTGGAAAAATTTGTATTTATCATGTAATAAATTAAAATGAACCATATAATAAACAAGGAATTATGCCATAATTCAATATTTTGAAGCTGCGTGGGTTAGCTGCAGGGGGCGGATCCCAGCTAGCGGTAGTCCTGAGGACTAGTGCACCGTGTCGTGTAGGCTTTTACGCCTTATTGTCAGAAGGACCCTTTCGGCTTGTACCCATAGCAATTTCATCATAAAAGAATCAAAACATACTCGATATTTACGCAGGTGTATTTTAATTAATAACAGCTTCATCCAAAATTCCAAGTTCACGACAAAGAAAATTGAAGGGCTCTTCGGATAATGGTTTTGTGAAGAAATCTGCTAGCTGATGATCAGTGTCAATAAATTCTAAGTTAATAGTGCCATTTTGCTGATGATCACGCAAAAAGTGGTGACGTATTTCAATGTGCTTCGTGCGTGAGTGACAAATGGGGTTTTTAGTAAGATTTATAGCACTAGTGTTGTCACAAAAGCTTGGAATGTGCATAAAAGATAAATTGTAGTCTTCAAGGGTTTGCTTTATCCACAGAATTTGTGCACAATAATGCCCAGCTGCGATGTATTCAGCTTCTGTTGTGGATAGTGCGACAGAATTCTGCTTTTTGCTAAACCAAGAGACTAAAGCCTTTCCTAATAAATGACACGTATCGCTCGTACTTTTACGGTCGACCTTGCATCCGGCGAAATCAGCATTAGAGTAACCAATGAGGTCAAATGATGTTGACTTGGGATACCATAGGCCCACTGTAACCGTACCCTTAACGTATCGAAAGATACGCTTAACAACAGTCATGTGTGATTCCTTAGGATTTTCTTGATATCTAGCACACAGACAAACACTAAACATAATATCAGGGCGACTAGCCGTTAAATAGAGTAGACTCCCTATCATACCTCGATACTTACGTTGGTCCACGGGTTTGCCGCTTTCATCCGGTTCTAGTTTAGTTGTAGTAGCCATTGGAGTGCTGATTGGTTTGACGTCGTCAAGGTCAAATTTCTTCAGCATGTCCTTTGTATACTTCGATTGACAGATGAAAGTTCCATTTGACATTTGTTTGACTTGCAGTCCAAGAAAGCAGTTGAGCTCCCCCATCATGCTCATCTCAAACTCGGTCTGCATACACTTGGCAAAATCTTGACAGAGGGTTTCATCAGTAGAACCAAATATAATATCATCTACGTATATTTGGACTAAGAGAATAGTGTCTTTAAAAGATTTTATGAAAAGTGTGGTGTCAATTTTCCTTTTAGAAAAACCTTTCTCAAGCAAGAAGTTGCTTAGCTGTTCATACCAAGCTCTAGGGGCTTGTTTGAGGCCATATAGCGCTTTCTTCAGCTTGAAAAGATGGACGGGAAATTTATAATTTTCAAAGACAGGAGGTTGTTTCACATAAACTTCCTCCTTAATAAATCCATTCAAGAAAGCACTTTTAACATCCATTTGAAATAATTTAAAATTTTAAAAATTTGTAAATGCACAAAGCATTCGAATGGATTCCAATCGAGCAACAGGAGCATACGTCTCATCGTATTCGATACCTTCCTCTTGGTTGTATCCTTGGGCTACTAGACGAGCTTTGTTGCGTGTGACTGACCCATCTTCATTTACTTTGTTTCTAAAAACCCATTTAGTACCAATGATCGAGTGATTGGCCGGTCTAGGAACGAGTTCCCATACTTGGCTCCTCTCGAATTGGTTGAGTTCCTCTTGCACAGCAGAATTCCAAAATTCATCATTAAAAGCTTCTAAAATGTTTTTTGGCTCAATTTGTGAAATAAAGGCAGTGTTAGCAATAGAGTCTCTTAATGATGATCTAGTAGTTACTCCACGTGAAACCTCACCTATTACCAAATTTTTTGGATGTGACGGCTAGAAAGAGAATTTCTTTGGCAAGCCTTCCAGAGAATTGGTTTCGGTTGTGGTATTCATTGGAGTAGAAGTTGATGGCTCAACATCATCATCAAGAGTAACTGCTGTACTGTTATCTTCATCAAAAGTCACATTTGTAGACTCTTCCATAATTAATGAGCGTTTGTTAAATACTCTATATCCCTTGCTCTTGGCAGCATAGCCAAGGAAAATACCATCGTCAGCTTTGGCATCAAATTTGCCTAAGTTGTCTTTGGTGTTAAGGATAAAACATCTACAACCAAAAACTCTAAAATAAGAAACATTTGGGGTTCTTCCAAACCAAAGCTCATAGGGTGTTTTCTTCATAATAGGACGAATAAGCACCCTATTTAAAATATGACATGCTGTACTGACAGCTTCAGCCCAAAAGTATTTCGGAAGTGAAAACTTGTTCAACATGACTCTAGCCATATCGCCAAGAGTCCTATTCTTCCGCTCCACAACACCATTTTGTTGAGGAGTTCTTGGACAAGAAAATTCATGATCAAAACCATTAGAATCACAAAACTTTTCAAAATCTGTATTTTCGAATTCGCCTCCATGATCACTTCGGATTCGAGTAATCATGTAGCCTTTTTCATTTTGAACTTTCTTTGCAAAAATCTTGAAAACCGAAATAGCATCACTTTTATTTGTAAGAAAGAAAACCCATGTAAATCTAGAAAAATCATCAACAATAACAAAGGCGTAGAGCTTTCCACCAAGACTGGCTACTCTACTAGGGCCAATTAAATCCATATAAAGAAGTTGCAAAGGTCTAGTAGTACCTACAGAGTTTATGGAATGAAATGAGGACTTAGTTGCCTTATTCAATTCACATTCGGCACAAATCGTATCCCTTTTGAATGTGATGTCGGGCAGGCCTCTAACTAGCTTCTTAGTCGATAGCCTGGTTATAGTATCCATGTTGGCATGACCAAGACGCTGGTGCCATAGTAATCTTTCATCCTTATGAGCATATAGGCATCTACCTGCACTGTTAGTATTTCTAGACAAATAAAAAATATAAATATTATCCTCTCTTATCCCTTCAAAAACGATGTCTTCTGTTGACCTATCATAAATAAAGTACTTATTTTGTCCAAAGTTAATGTCATATCCATGGTTAGCAAGATGACTAATGCTGAGCAAGTTATGCTTTAACTCGGTCACTAGGCAGACATCCTTTATTACGGGAGAGGGAGGATGACCAATAATACCATTACCTATAATATAACCTTTTAGGTTGTTGCCGAAGGATACATATCCTTCTCTCTTTATCGATAGTGATGCGAAAAGATTTGCGTCTCCCGTCATATGCCGCGAGCATCCACTATCGAGAATCCACTTACTCTTAGTTGAGGAGGGAAGGTCCACCTACATCAAGAGTAGATGTGACCTTTGGTACCCAAGTTCTTGAGGGTCCTGAAAAGTTAGTTTTCGGAAACCATGCATATAACTTTCTATCTTCTAATTCTATATTGTGGTGAAATGTGTCCATGTAAACTACAATAAGTACATATAGCATTCCTATTTATATTATGAGCATGCTGATGATGTCTATAAGTAGAGTGATGAGGAGTAGTATGATGATATGTAGAATTAGCATGGTGATAATGACTGTATATAGAGTGATGTGGAGTGGCATGGTGATATTGTCTATATGGAATAGCATGGTGATGATGTCTATATGTAGAGTGATGGTGATTGTGTTTTGGTACAACATAGTGATGATTGTATCTATGTGTAGCATGATGATTTTGTAACATATGAGAGTTATTTCTACGTGCATGTGGTTTGTGTGCTTTGTGAAAGTGTGTGTATATGTATGCATGATTCCGTGCTGCAGGTGGATGACGTGGGTGACTAGTATGAGTAGTGTCATGCTTTGTGTGTGTCTCATGTGATTGGGTTTGAGGTTGAGCAACCTGTTTTCCCAATTTAGTCTCTAATTTCTTAGAGACAGCCTACAGTTCAGTAATCTTAGCATTCAAACCATATATCTTAGTAATAAAAATCTTGTGTCTACTTTTTTCTTCTGCAAGCTCCGTATTGAGTGCTGTGATTTCTTGTGTTTGTTGTTCAATACGTGCTTCGGCATCATGTAAGCTTATTTTAAGCTTAGATACCTCATTTGTGACATCCGTAGGTGAAGTGTCTCTAATGTTATCAAGCAGTAAAGAAAGTCTTTGAATTTTGACTTCATGACTTTTGAACTTTTCCTTGGCATGTTTATATTTACCAATGACCTTTTTATGATCATCAAGTAAATCGGTAAAAGCATCGCCAAGTTCATCAGAAGTGAAGTCATCAAGAGATTCGTTTGATACCTTGTCGGACGTTGCCATTAGGCACACATTTGTCGTGTCTTGAGGAGAGTCATTTTCTTCCTCAGAGTCACTAGCTTCGCTTTCATGCCAAATGCTTGTGTTGGCATATTTCTTTGAGGAAGTCTTCTTGTATGGTTTCTCATAACGGTTGCTCTTCTTTAAGTATGGACAATCTTTTCAGACATGTCCCGTCTTCTTGCAACCGTAGCAGGTTGGCTCTTCTTCGTCGTCTTCTTGTGGTTCCTTCTTTCTTCAGTTGAAGCGAAGGAATTTCTTGAAGTTGCGGACAAGGAGAGCTTGATCATCACCTTCCGAGTTGTCGTCATCCGTCTCTTCGAAGTCAGTCCTTCGTCGGTGAGCTTTGAGGGCGATCTCCTTAGCCTTAGGAGCAGGCTCTTCGAAGTCCTTGAGGTCAAGCTCATGAGTCATCAGCTTTCCCATCAAGGTCTCCATGGACATGGTTATGAGATCATTTCCTTCTATGATGGCTGTCACCTTAGGGTTCCAAATCTTTGGTAGCCCTCTAAGTAGCTCGTGAATCTTCTCGTAATTTAAATAATGTTTGCCGAGCGAAGACAGGGGATTGATGATGTCGAGGAATCTTGTGAACATTTGCGTGATTGTTTCATTTGGCTTCATCTTGAAAGCCTCATATTCTTGAGTGAGACGGCTTATCTTTGATTCCTTGACTTGGGTGGTTCCTTCATGCATCACTTCTAGAAGTCTCCATACTTCGTGAGAGGTGGTGCATGTTAAGACCCTGTTGAACTCATTCCTGTCTATAGCAAAGAATAAAGCATTAATAGCTCTCGCGTCTAGACTTGCCTGTTTTTTCTCCTCGTCAGAATATTTGTCATGTGATTTCTCAACGAGATCACCATTGACAACTATCCTAGCGGGCTTTTTGTAACCATCGGTGACGATGGTCCACAGGTCGAAGTCTAGCTACTTGAGATAAAAGCTCATCCTTGTTTTCCAATAGGTGTAGTTAGTTCCATCAAATAGGGGAGGCCTATGAGTGGACTGCCCTTCATCGTGATTTAAAATCAAGGATTGTGTGGTTGCCATTGATCAGCTCTAGGAAGTTAGTCCTTGTTGAGAGAACAGAGATCTGATACCAATTGAAGAACAGATGGAAACTTTAGAGGGGGTAAATAAAGTTTATAGCGATAATAGCCAATTAAAAATTAAACTCTTTCACAAGCTGAAAGTAATCAGAGTAAATACGGAAATAAATAAGGAGCAAGAAAGCATACGCAAATACAGCCGATTTTAACCTGGTTTCCCTCGTGGAGGACTAGTCCAGGCCTGAGAACTCTAGCTCAGGATTAAATCCACTATTTATGAAATAGTAGTTACACCCCGTGCCTTTTCTTTAGAAGAGCACGTCAACTTCTTACAAAGATCGCAGTGGCGATGCTTGGAATTTTCCAAGCGACTTCTTGAACTCTTGCACAAACTCCTAACTGAAAAATGCGGAGCACTTGAGGCTTAGGGAGCTTGTGGCTAGTAGATAAAGAAGGGTATGGCTTGTATTGAGCTTTAGAGAGAAGAGAAGAGAAGATTGGATGAATGAAAATGAGAGAATTCATGGCCTATTTATAGGATACCAGGTAGGCAGAATTCGGCCAGAATTCTGGTTGGAATTTTCAAAAATTTGGCCGTTGGACAACTTGCAACCAGCCAACCCTAAAAATTAGGGTGCTAATTTTTAGGGGACAGAGTTCGGCCCGAACTCTGTGTGGAGGCAGAGTTCGGCCCGAACTCTGTATGGAGGCAGAGTTCGGCCCGAACTCTGTCTCCAGAGCACAAAATGGGTCATTGGTCCAATAAGCTTATTTAGATGTATGTGGAGCTTTTGAATTTTGGATAGGGTATAGGTTAAGTCTCAGATGCTCAGCACAACTCAGCTTACATAAGTCTAGACTCAATAAAATTATAAAATACAGACTCGAAAATGACTTGCATTTGTAAAACTAAGCTGTCATCTGACTTGTGCTGGATGTAGTCTTCATGTGTCGTATTGAATTAACACAAGTATTATTTAGTCAATTCTATCAATATTAGGTTGACTGTGACTTTGTGTCAATAAATTGCACAGAATAGTGCGTTGATGGCACGTGCATCTAGACTAGCCTTTGCTTTTTCTGCCTCTGTATATTTATCATGAGGCTTGTCTGTAAGTACGCCATCGACTACTGTAGGTGTCGGTTTATTATAACTGTCCATAACTATAGACCAAAGATCAAAGTCAAGAATCTTTAAGAAGAATGTCATTCATGTTTTCCAGTAAGTATAGTTTGTTCCATCAAATAATCGGGGTCTATTTGTAGATTGCCCTTCACCGTTGAATACTGATTTCACTGCTGCCATATATACTCTCTGAGGTTGTTATATTAGAATATAACCCGCTCTGATACCAATTGTCGGACCGTTGAGGACCTCTAGAGGGGGGTGAATAGAGTGAGTGTGAGTACAGCAGAAAATAATTACCAATTAAAAATTAAAAGCAGATAACTATGGCAGTAAATAAAGAGACAATAAATAAATGTAGCAAGAGATCAGATAATCAAACTCAGTGGACATTGCGATATATATTGGTTTCCCTCTTGGAGGACTAATCCAGTCGTAGGTACTCTTACATGCTGTTAATCCACTATTCACAAGCTAATTGAGAGCTTGCAGTCTCTTTACAACACCGTGCTTGGTGACAAGTGTACGACCGACTTTACAACACCATGCTTGGTGACGAGCGCTTGACCATCTCATAGAACAGAGATGATTTCTGAACTTGAACAACCTCTTTACAACTCCGAGAAGCAAAGAACTCTAAATCGAATCGATATTACTGGCTTTGGCTAAGAGATGTATAGGTGGAGTATGAAAGCTTTTTAGAATACTGAAAAAAATAATTTAGGAACAGATAAAGAGAAGAAAAAAATGAGTGATTTGAAAAGGAAATTTCTCTTCTATTTATAGGTGTTTTTGAGAAATGAACTCGGGCAGATTTCGGATGCTAGGATTTCGTATACGAATGTTGGATGCAAATTTGGTGGAAACTGAATTTCAAATAACCTAGACCGAACTCGAGCCAAACTCGGACAGAACACGGACCGAACTCGGTCAGAGTTCTGCCAGATTTCTGTTTGGTCAGAACAGTAAGGAATGAACCCAATTTGCATAGGTTTTGGACTTTTTAGAATTATGGACTTTTGGGATAAGTAGGTAGGCTTATTTTTGTTTGTGGATTGTGAATAACCTAAGCTAGTAATACTCAGTCGATTTTATAATTTGTATTCTAGGCTCAATAAAGTATAAAATACATAATAAACTGTAAAGTGACTTAGACTGTTTCCAGTGCATAAAAGCTTCAGGATGATGATTTACATGCTTGCGGATGTTATAGTATGCTCTTTGATATTGATTTCACTTGACCTAAAATGTTAGCAGCAGTTTGTATATTTTGTGTATTAACATAAGTCATTTGTTGATTTATCAAAATCGGGTGTGACCATTAGGAAATGGGCCAATAAGTACCGTTCCAATTAATGGATCGACTACTGTTGGAATAAGTCCTAGATGCAGCAGATTGTGTCTTGACGAATGAACTCTAATAGAGCGACGTGACAGGTCTGCTGTTGGTTTTATTAGTTTTCTTGGCTTTCTGAATGATTTGTTGCTTGGATTTGATGAGTGCATTTTCGCGTCGATTTTTGAATGCGTCTTTGGAAATTTCGAAGGGGGAGGATTGAGGAAGGGATTCTAACGTGTTGCTCGTGCCATTACATGAGTTCGTGTAACTGAAGCTTGACCGTCGCAAAACGATCTCCTACTCTCGACGCAATCTCTTTAGGTGGGTGGTTCGGACCCCTTCTTTTCTAGTCCTTCCCGCCAACAAATTCTTAGAAATTTAGCATTCAAATCGATGATGCTAACTGAATGTATGCTATGCCAATAAGATCAATAACTTGAGATAACTGTATCAATTTAAAGTAATTTACTCCGAAAATATAAGTTCCACCCCAAAAAGAGAAAAGATAAGGTTCTAGAAAAGAGATAGAATTATTCCATGATCTGCAGAATAAAAAAAAATGAAACATTGGTTGCAGCATATGGTTCCTCGGAGAATTTGTGCCTATGGGATGCTAAATCAGAACGTATGGCTTTGAGGAAAATAACTCTCGCATGAGAAGAAATGATTATGCTGATTAATACTGTCCGCGCTATGCTATCTATTTCATAAATATTAAACTGTCATGCATTTGCATAGTCATGGACGACTTGTGCACAGGGTTAGCTTTCCTCGAAACGGTACCCGGGACGCTGGGACCAAATCGGCCTAGGAGAAGTTATGGAATCATGCTTCGACGCGAGGCACTGCGAGACCTCCAATTAGGCTCGCAACATGGACTGGTAGGGCACGTCGTAATACTTCGTAATTGTCCTTCATGATGTCGATATTATCAATGACTGCATATAAGATAGATTGCATGCTCACCTATTGTCTTATGCAGGTGGTAAGTTTATATCTATTTTATGCAGGAAAGGAGCACGACCATGGTAAGATAAGTTGAAATTGGTTATGTTGTTTACTGCTTAAAATGTCGCCTTCGATGTGAACTGCAAATCATATAGTTCTAAATAGCAAGATCACTTCCTATGCTTAAAATCCTTAATAAGCAGTGTCGGTTTAAACGCGTGGGTTCGTCCCGTCCACTAGCAAGTGTGCTAACCCCCAACTCCCCAAGTGCCGAGCGTGCTGCGGGAGCTCAAGACTAGACTGAAGCTGAAGAGCAGGAGGCAGCTCGAAGTTCTCCTATTTTGAAGTATTTTGAAGCCCAATTCAGATCGAAGGCTTTTTGTTTAAATGTATAAAGGGGCATGAATGTATGGAATGACAAGGATTATTTCATAGCAGCTTGTTTAGAGTTTTTTGTGTTTCAAAGATGTAGCCGCAATGACATATGAATTTTAAAAATGACCTTGCACAAATTTTGCAAGTTTTATGAATAAAAAGATAAATTTCTTCCTATTCTGCATCTTTAATTCTCTGTACTATTTAATTTCAACTCGTTATCTCAAAAAAATTATTAAGTACACGTTCTTGCCTTGTACAAGTCCAATATAGACTTGTACGGCATCACGTCCCGGCTTGTTGATCGATTTATCTCGAGTCAAGGCGAGGACGACCGATTTGGCAAGTCGGGAAATGAAAGTGCATCCGTGCGCCTGTACGATTCGTTTGTCATGCACCCGCGCACCGTGCATTCGTGCCCCGCGTGCCGTGCATCCGTGCCTCAGGTGCTGCGCATTTCAATCACCCATGGATGTCCTTGATCTTTTTTACATGTTTTATGTACTTGGCCTAAATTGTGACAACCCGACTTGATGAACTTGAACTTGAACATGACAACATGATCCCATCTTGATAATCTTGATAGTGGGCCATAGAGGCGCACTCTTGACAAGTACTCTTGACATGACAAGTAACTCTGACATGACATATAAAATCTTGATTATTGTTGCGACGGCTATTCCTGTCTTACTAAGTGTAACCCTTGTATTGACTCAGTGGTTGATTTTCCTTGATTGTGACTATACAAGCTAACTGTCTCGTCTTGCATCATGTCTAGGATACGAATTCCTGGTTACCACGGTCAGGCATTCATAATGAATCTAACTAGGTTAACGACTAGATTGATCAAGTAGTTTATATATAGAGATTTCCTAGTTAGAAACGATCTCGTTATCCCGGCCACACCTGTCACTACACCAAATACGGTCTTTTACGACCCACAATTTGTGCCGTAAAGCTAATTTTACGGCTCACAGGGTCATGCCGTAAAAGCTCCAGCCATAAAAAGGTACAAGTATTTATGGCATGCAAAAATAGGCCGTAACGTAGGTAAATGCACGCCGTAAATGAAGTTGCTGGAAAACTTTGGATCTTATTTATGGCCCATAATACAGGCTGTAAATATAATCTTTTACGACTCGAAGTGATAGCTGTTAAAGTATTCAATTTCTTCAATTTATGGCACACATAGCAAGTCGTGAATAATTAAAACAAAAACATACAATCTCACTTTAATGGCACTGCAACGCAGGTCGTAAATGTTATGTTTTTATGACTCAAAATGAGGGTTGTTAAAGGGTTAATGAGTTTCATTTTGTGACTCGCAACGTGTGCCATGATAATGGTTTTTTTTAATATCCACATTTGAATAGCTAAATCAACCAAAATCAAATATGACAATAATATAGTTCTCACAATATTTCCAACAGAAATCAAACTAATTGCACATCTATTACGAGTTTTTACTTCCAATAAGTTGGACTAAATCCATAAACATTAATAAGATGAAACAAGATGCTAGAATCTTAACACAGTAAAATTATTTAAACTAGATTTCCAATACCAAGTCATTTTCTAACTACAAGACTCGATACAAAGGTCTTTAAGCTCAAATAAATAATTAGTGTCTTACTACAAAAGCAAAAGTCACTTTGCCTTGCTACAAAAGTAAAATCACTTTCTCACTATAGCTGGACAATTCAAGACCTTCAAATATTTAAATTCTTTAAGCTCATAATAACTCATTTTCTAGAAGCATGTATCCCCTCTTCTTTAGGATTTACCTGAATAAAAATAAAAACAATATTAACACAATAAAGATTGGGAGACGTTATAATATCCAACAAAAAATCTGCCGACTTGATTAAACAAAAAAAAAAATCATTACAACTATAAAACATTTAGCATCACAGCAAAGAAATATGACATTCAAGCAACAGAGGTTCTCGATCTGAAAATTATCAGCAATAATAAAGGGTACAACATGAGGTTTTCGATTTCGATATTGTTAAATATATAGTACTCCTACAAAAGATAAATAATATCTTGGGGAAACCATCAAATATTGCAAGTTCACTTCAACTTATGCAAAACTGTGATATGCACAAAATAATGTTAAAAAATAGAAGTTCTTATCATGGCCAGTAATGAGGTGCAGTAACATGACTCATGCAAACTTAAGTATTCATCATTCTCCTTCATTGGATGCAAAATATTGTATTACTATCTATACCTCCCAAAAGAGGAGAAAAATAGGCATTCATCTGATAGAGAAACTCCAAAAAAAAGTATATCTAACAAGCTATTCAAAAAAAAAGTATTTATATAGAAATTACCTTTTCAAAAAGAAGTATTAAGAAAAAATAGATATAAATTACCTTCATTGGATGTAAAATATTGTATTACTGTCCTTTTCACAACAACAAAAGGTATATCTAACCGGTGAGATTTTCAAAGGATATAGATTTTTCTGATGTTACAGCAGGCATGGCCCTTAACAAGCCATTCTTTCAACAGTCACGAGTTGTATTTCAAATATAGTGGTTCAAAAGAAGCTAAAAAGAGTATTTAGATAGAAATTACCTTCCACCATTTTGGATCAGAATTGGAGGGTCGGAACCTCCCGATTCAACCATGGAAACTAAGTTTTTGAGCCTTAATTCTGCTAGTTACTTAATATTAATCAGGATGAAGATTATTATATGCGAATTATTAACTCCATTTCTTAGGCAAATCCCAACACATATTGTAACTTCCCTTTCATTCTTCCAAACGAAACATTGTTCCTTCTATCTTTAACTACTTCCATTTTAGAGTTTCATTGTGTAGACCTTTAATCAACTGAAGACCATCCTAGCTACAGACCATTTTATTCATGACTTCAAAATTTCAAAAAACCATTATAACCTGATTGCTTTCCCTTATTCAATCTTTGTAATGAGATTTTGGATATCTGCCTTCATATCCTATAAGTATAACTATTCCTACAGGAAGTTCCTCCATTAATTCTGAGCACGGAAATGCGAACTTCATAGATTCACTTAATCCCCATCCTCTTGTTATCTCAATGACAGACCAAGTTCTTGCATGACCAAGTTCTTGCACGGAAATGTGAACTTCATAGATATAGATGCAAGAATTAACAGAATACAATTTGATGAGATCACCAAGTACAACGTTGTGATCTTTCCAACAAGATATACAATAAATTAATGAGTTGGACAAAAAATCGGCTTAGTCTACGAGATATTCTACTGAGCAATGAAATTTTTTTTGGTGTTTACACATATTTGTTTGTTGTAAGGATATCAAATTAGTATTCATGTCATTGGCTGGCAAGATCATGATTTATCCAAGCATGAAGGCATAAAAAGGTAAAGCTTTAAAATAATGTCAGAGGGGCTTCAGATGATTGTTTATCAGTTTGACTATTGCCTAATTTCTGAAACTTAAGAATCAAGAGAGAACTAAACCATAATTTAATAATATATATATTGCCAAATATTACATAAGCTTAACACCTACAAGTGGGTCACTGAACCACACAGATCCCACATCATAATATATCTCAAAAATACAACTTTTTTGTAACAAAAGGTCCAGGAGTCGCAAGAGCAAATATGTCAAGAATAGTGTGTGACTAAACAGTTTATATATTGTTCTTAATTCAAAGAGGTACACTAGCACGAGTTAGACAGTCTTGGAAAAGGATACACACTATTGTTGGAGTGGGTGGGGTTCCCAACCTATGTGGAGAAGACCCCGGAGTACGACGAGCGCCGTTCGTGTGTCGAAGAAGCTCGGGAGGTAGGCGACACGGAGTCGCTGCTGCTGTTGATAACCCAGAGGGAGGTTCTGGAATGAGGCAGCCGAGTTCGGGCCGAACTCGGTCCCAGGCCGAGTTCTGGCCGAACTCGGTCTGGCTCTTCCAGAAGTTGGCCGTCCAGTGCTGTTTGCCCGACACAGAGTTCTGGCCGAACTCTGTGTCGTCGGGGCTGAAGCGAGATTTCGGGTGAGTTTTCACCACTGGATCTAATCCAACGGTCCAGGTTTGCTGCGGGATTAGAGAGTTATATTAGGATTTCCCAACCCTAATTCATTGTGCAAAAGAGTGCAACATATTGCAACGTAACACAACTTGGAGAGAGAAGGAGGCAAGAGTGCCATTGCAACTTCGGAGAAGAAGACGGAGGATTGAAGGTCGCTATTCGAAGGAGATCGTGTTCGGGTAATCTCTACTCGTCGTTCTCGCTCTTCGTAGCCTTGTAATCATTGTTCTTATCTCTGAGTGTTGTGGCGATCCGATTTGGATCGGGAGGAGTTTATAGAGGGTGTAATTCTTCTATTCCATTAGTGGAGGCTTCTCAGGGTTAGACTCCGATCGTCCCGTGGTTTTTTCCTGCAAGGGTTTTCTACGTCAAAAATTCTCTGTGTCTGCGTGGATTGTTTTGTGTGGTTGTTTTTGGGTTCGTGCGTTGTATTGCTCGGTCCTCTCGTAGGTACTCTTCCGTTTGGAGAAAGGTTTCCGCGCTTCTTTCCCAACAGAGTGGTATCAGAGCCAGGTTCTGGAATTTAGAAGGGTGTCAGGAGTTGACAGAAACCAGAAAGGAGAGATGGACGCGAAGCTGGTGCGCATGGTAAATCTTAATGGCACAAACTATCATTATTGGCGGAGCAAGATGAAGGATTTGCTATTTGTCAAGAAGCTGCATCTACCCGTGTTTGTATCCGAGAAGCCCAGTGATAAATTCGAGGAGGACTGGACATTCGAGCATATACAGGTGTGTGGGTACATACGGCAGTTTGTTGATGAGAACGTGTACAACCACGTTGCCAATATTGAGCACGCGAAGACGTTGTGGGATAAGCTGGAATCCTTGTATGCGAAGAAGACCGGGGTAAACAAGTTGTTCCTGATCCGAATGATGATGGGTCTGTGGTACAAGGATGGGGCGTCTATTTCGAATCACTTGAGTGAGTTCCAGGGCGTGGTTGACCAGCTATCTTCTATGGGAGTCAAGTTCGACAACGAAGTTCAGGGACAGTGGCTGTTGTGTACTTTGCCAGACTCGTGGGAGATCGTACGAGTATCTATGATCGCTTCTTCTCCAGAGGGCGTGGTCAGTCTGGAGTTTGCCAAGAGTAGGGTGTTGAATGAAGAGATGCGGAGACGTTCTCAGGGTACTTCATCTACATCCCATCACTCAGAGGCATTGGTTTCAGAGAGCCGCGGAAGGGGCAAAAGCAGGGGTCCAGGTGGTGGCAGAGGCAAGAGCAGGAGGAAGTCCAAGGGTCATTACGAGGACTCAGAGTGTTACCATTGAGGTAAAAAGGGCCATATCAAGCAGAATTGTTTCGCTTGGAAGAGAGAGAAGAAGGGCGATAAGGGGAAGTAAGAAGAGAACACTACAGAGGCGGCCTCGGTGTATGGAGGCGATGTGATCGTCGTAGGTGATGAGGTCATTACTAACCTCGCCTGCGATGACAATTCTTGGCTGGTAGACTCAGGGGCTTCAGCACATGTATCTCACAATAGGGCATTGTTTGCCACTTACACGATACGCGACTGTGGCGTGTTGAAGATGGGAAACGGAGATGTGTCGAAGGCGGTTGCCGTTGGAGATGTGCATTTGAGAACAAAGACGGGTACGGTTCTTGTTCTCAAGGATGTTCGTCATGTCCCTGATATCCGTTTCAACCTAGTATCGGTTGGAAGGTTGGATGACGAGGGATTCTTCAGTCTCTTCGGGAATAGTCAGTAGAAGCTTTCCAGAGGTTCGATGGTGATTGCCAAAGGAAGCAACAAGTCCGGTCTCTACTATATAGAGGGGAGCGCAGAGGGGGCACAGGAGGTGAACGCAGTCAGTGATGCGTCTACCGAGTTATGGCACAGGCGGCTCGGCCATATCAGCGAGAAGGGGATGAGCTACTTGGTGAACAGGAAGGTGATTCCGGGGCTCAGGTCTACAAAGTTGGAGAAGTGCACGCACCGTTTAGCTGGAAAGCAAAATAGGGTGTCTTTTCAAAGTCACCTAAGTTCGAGGAAGCCGGCGTTGCTCAAGTTGATTCACTCGGATGTCTGCGGTCCTATGAAGGTAAAATCTCTTGGTGGTGCTTCTTACTTTGTAACCTTTATTGATGACTGTTCCAGGAAGGTTTGGGTCTATGCCTTAAAGACCAAGGATCAGGTGCTGCCTACTTTCAAGGAGTTTCAGGCCTCTGTTGAAAGGGAGACGGGCAAGAAGTTGTTGTATGTACGGTCCGACAATGGCAGCGAATACATCGGTCCCTTTGATACGTATTGCAGAGAGCAGGGGATACGACACCAGAAGACTCCGCCAAAGACACCTCAGCTCAATGGTGTAGCAGAGCGCATGAACAGGACACTGATAGAGAGGGTGCGGTGTTTGTTGTCAGAAGCAAACTTGCCGGGCAGTTATTGGGGTGAGGCTCTTCTCACAGCTGCTTATGTTATTAATTTGTCTCCTAGTCCTCCTTTGCAGGGTGATGTGCCTGACAAAGTATGGTATGGCAAAGAGCCGTCATACAATCACCTGCGGGCGTTTGGTTGTAAGGCCTTCGTGCATGTACCAAAGGACGAGAGGACCAAACTTGAGGCGAAGACGAGGCGATGCGTCTTTGTCGGCTATGGTCGGGATGAGTTTGGCTATAGACTCTACGCCCCAGTGGAAGGAAAGCTCTACGGAAGCAGGGACGTGGTGTTCGTCGAGGATCAGACCATGACCAACATTCAGGATTCCGAGACGCCTTCTGAGGCTGAAGAATTGCCTGAGTTGGAGTCATTTTGCTTCGAGCAGTTTCCAGAGGACATCGCAGAGGATCCAGTTATGAGGGAGCCAGTACATGGAGTTGCTCCCAACCTTGATCATCAGCCTGCTGATGGTGGTCAGGGTGTCCCTCAGGAGGATGAGCATGCCGGAGAGGTAGTTCTTGAAGGGGAGGAGGCTGTCGGTATACAGCCAGCACCAGTGGCTCCACTGAGAAGGAGTGACAGGGATCATCGACCATCTATGAGATACTCACCGGATGAGTATGTGCTATTGACTGACGGGGGAGAGCCCGAAAGTTTTACAGAGGCTATGGAAGACGAACACATACAGGAGTGGATGGAGGCTATGCAGGAGGAGATAAGTTCCTTGCACACCAATTCCACTTATAATCTGGTGCGGTTGCCAAAGGGCAAGAAGGCTTTGAAGAATCGATGGGTGTTCAGAGTGAAGCAGACGGATGATGCTACTCGCCCTCGATACAAAGCGAGGCTGGTAGTCAAAGGCTACGATCAGCGAAAAGGCGTGGATTATGATGAGATCTTTTCACCTGTCGTCAAGCATTCGTCTATTCTGGTGGTGCTAGCATTAGCAGCCAGTCTCGACTTGGAGGTCGAGCAGATGGATGTGAAGACGGCATTCCTCCACGATGATCTTGAGGAGGAGTTATACATGGAGCAGCCAGAGGGATTCTGTGAGAAAGTCAAGTCACATTTGGTCTGCCGATTGAAGAAGAGCTTGTATGGTCTGAAGCAGGCTCCGAGGCAGTGGTACAGGAAGTTCGAGTCGTTTATGGGGGAGCATGGTTATGCACGGACGACGTCGGACCACTGTGTATTTGTGAAGTATTTTGCCGAGGATGATTTCATCATTTTATTGCTCTATGTTGATGATATACTATTAGTGGGTCGAAATGCCACTAGGATAGCGGAGCTGAAGCGCCAACTAGGTACGGCCTTCTCTGTGAAGGATTTGGGCGCAGCGAAGACTATTCTTGGGATGGAGATCAGCCGAGAGAGAGAGAGTCCAAGCTGCTACACTTGTCCCAAATGAAGTACATTCACCGGGTACTTCAGTGTTTCGGGATGGACGGGTCGAAGAAAGTGAGTTCCCCCCTCGCGGCTCACTTTAAGTTCACTGAGGAACAGTATCCATCTACCGAGGACGAAAAGGAAGATATGGAGCGGGTTCCATATGCCTCTGCTGTGGGAAGCATGATGTATGCTATGGTGTGTACGAAGACAGATATTGCTCACGTAGTTGGTACGGTTAGCAGGTATCTTTCAAATCCTGGAAGGGTACATTGGAGTGCGGTCAAGTGGATTCTACGATATCTTCAGGGCACTGCTGGTTGGAGACTTTCCTTTGGTGGTGACGAGCCGAAGCTGGTTGGGTATACCGACGCTGATATGGCTGGAGATGTAGACACGAGGCGATCGACTTCGGGCTACGTGATAATGTTTGCGGGAGGAGTAGTGTCGTGGCAGTCGCGGTTATAGAAGTGTGTTGCCTTGTCGACGACAGAGGCAGAGTATATTGCGGCGACGGAGGCTTGCAAGGAGCTGTTGTGGATGAAGAAGCTGTTGCAGGAAATGGGACTGAAGCAAGAGCAGTATACTTTGCTTTGCGACAGTCAGAGTGCTATTCACCTTGTGAAGAATCAGACGTTTCATAGCCTGTCCAAGCACATCGAAACTCGGTATCATTGGATACGGGATGTGGTTGAGAAGAAGGATGCGGAGCTTGAGAAGGTTCATACAGATGACAACGGAGCTGATATGTTCACGAAGATTCTACAAAAGAGGAAGTTTGAGTACTGCAAGCAGATCGTCGGGATGACGATATCCTCCCCATAGTTGTGAAGGGAGAGATTTGTTGGAGTGGGTAGGGTTCCCAACCTATATGGAGAAGACCCCGGAGTGCGACGAGAGTCGTTCGTGTGTCGAAGAAGCTCGGGAGGTATGCGACACGGAGTCGCTGCTGCTGTTGATGACCCAGAGGGAGGTTCTGGAATGAGGCAGCCGAGTTCGGGCCGAACTCGGTCCCAGGTCGAGTTCTGGCCGAACTCGGTCTGGCTCTTCCAGAAGTTGGCCGTCCAGTGCTGTTTGCCCGACACAGAGTTCTGGCCGAACTCTGTGTCGTCGGGGCTGAAGCGAGATTTCGGGTGAGTTTTCACCACTGGATCTAATCCAACGGTCCAGGTTTGCTGCGGGATTAGGGGGTTATATTGGGATTTCCCAACCCTAATTCATTGTGCAAAAGAGTGCAACATATTGCAACGTAACACAACTTGGAGAGAGAATGAGGTAAGAGTGCCATTGCAACTTCGGAGAAGAAGACGGAGGATTGAAGGTCGCTATTCGAAGGAGATCGTGTTCGGGTAATCTCTACTCGTCGTTCTCGCTCTTCGTAGCCTTGTAATCATTGTTCTTATCTCTGAGTGTTGTGGCGATCCGATTTGGATCGGGAGGAGTTTGTAGAGGGTGTAATTCTTCTATTCCATTAGTGGAGGCTTCTCACGGTTGGACTCCGATCGTCCCGTGGTTTTTTCCCGCAAGGGTTTTCCACGTCAAAAATTCTCTGTGTCTGCGTGGATTGTTTTGTGTGGTTGTTTTTGGGTTCGTGCGTTGTATTGCTCGGTCCTCTCGCAGGTACTCTCCGGTTTGGGAAAAGGTTTCCGCGCTTCTTTCCCAACAACTATAAGCATATAGGAATTAAGCTCCAAGTAGACAATCCTCATCTAACCCCCATTTGGCATCTGTAACAGGGCTAGTAAATCCTAAGTCCAACAACCCCAGATAGCTGAGGTTCTAACTTGCTTTGAATAAAAATCGGTGTGGTATCTATACATGTGGACAAATATTTATACAAAAACAACCAACAGTATCAGTGTAGTATCTATACATGTGGACAAATATCTATACATGTGGAGACTTTTTCCTTATCCCATTTTGATTTGCAGCAGCTCCGAAACATTGCAAGTTTGCAACTGATATAGTATATATAGGACATAAACCCAACAACTGGATAGTTTCCTACAAAGAAGCGTCCAAATGGAGATAACCCAACAATAAAAAAATATCATCAAAGCTAATAATCACCCGCAATTGGACAAAAAGTCATAAACCCAATTAATAATTTCCTACGAAGAAGCCTCCAAACAGAGATAACCCAATCATCTAAAAATATCAGCAAAGATAATAATCACAATTATAAAGTATCACAGACAATAGAAAGTAACATACTATCAAAAAATATCAACATGAGCTAATAATCGTTAATCACCATTAACAAATATAAAGTATCAGTTAAGTGTTTGTCTACACTCTACATATTAGGAATAATGTTAATAGTGCCAAATGAATTTAAGTTTGGACAAACACTTAAAGAGAACATAGTATCAGTTAGATACTAAACAATGACTACAAAATGCTAGCAGCAATATAAAGCTAGCGCATAGCTCTAGAAGTAACAGAACATAAGACATGGTCTGACATAGTATCAGTTACAAAAGTTTAGTTACTTTGAATAGTTGAGAAAATTTGATGAGAGCATCAGACAAAATTTCATGAGACTGCATTACTAGAAAAATTCGTTAGACCTTGATATAGCTTGCAGCATTGCACATATTTATGAGGCTCGGTTTGGTTCGGTTTTAGAAGGATTTTTGAAATAACAAACCGTGAACCGAATCAAATCGGTCGATTTTTTAAAAGTTGTAGTCGAATCAATCCAATTAGACCATCGGTTCGATTTGATTTGGTTTGATTTGGTCGGTTTGACCCAAATATGCACAGCCTTAGTAGTACGTATCAGGTTATAACATGTCCAAAAACAACCGACGGTATCAGTGTAGTATCTATACATGTGGACAAATATCTATATATGTGGACAAATATCTATACAAAAACAAGCAGGTTTCCAGTTATAGTATCAGGTTTAAGTTTGAAATGAGCATTAAAGTTTTCTGCACATAAAAATATCTGTACATGTGGACAAATCGAAGTAACATTTTCCATATTTTAAGACATAGATATAGAATTCCATAGGTGTGGGAAAGGGGAAGGGGGGTTTCCTGTGAGGCAGCAGCTGCATTCCTGCAGCATACCACAGTAGCACCCTCCCTTGCAGGGGGCAGACAAAGGATAGCTACCAAAGGAACTAAAGATCTACATGCACTCTCTAAGAATCATGATGGCATTATTGCCCCCATTATCCTACTCTTACAACTGCTATTGTTTCTCAAGATGTTGACATCAACCAACCTTGTAGACAAAGTATTTCTAATCTAAATGTACCTTTTTATTCATCTAATGATTCACTAGACCACTTTATAGCTAAAACCACTCTCCAACAATCTACACCAAATCACACTTCCTTTCCTGATACTCTGGAACACACCATCAACTCTGCATCTCAGTATCAGTGTACCAACACCATGCATACCTATATCCTCAACTCCAGACATTCCTTTTATGATGCATCTCAGTATCAGTGTACCAATACCATACCTATATCCTCATTTCTAGACATTCCCTCTATGATTCCCCAACAGACATACCTATATCCTCAACTGCAGACATTCCCTCATATATCCTGAGCTTAGTATAGGAATCCGATAAAAGAAATCACATGATAATGGACAAGATACCCCCCCAAGTAATAGTATGAACAGTTGTTGGGATATACACAAGGGATATACATAGTAAACCCCTTTTATACAAAGAACAATAGTAAAAACCTTTAATACAAAGAACGGCCCATGAAAACAATCAATCAAAATCAAAGAATACATGAAAAACCTTTAATACAAAGAAAGAAATTGGAAAAATCACAATCGAAACTTAGACAACATGGTTTCTTACTTCGCAAAAAAAGCAATCAATTGAGTCACCGGGTCACAACATTTCTTACAAAGAAGCAATCAAAGGAAAAGGTAATCGAAACATAGACAACAAGATTTCTTACTCAGCGAATCACAGGGTAACAGCTTCTACAAAATTCCAACAATCAAAAAATAGAGACAATATTGTACCAGCAAATAGAAAAGGTAATCGAAACATAGACAATAGGATTTCTTACTCAGCGAGTCATAGGGTCTCTACTCCGCCTAATCACACAAAAATTGTCCTAGAAAAAGATAGGACATAATCATAAGAATTCGATCTATTGCATCAAAACCACATTATTTCGAGAATACTCACCGATCGAAGAAAGCCTCGAGCCGAGGAGCTGCTTGACCGGAGCTGGTGTCTCCTTTGAGGAATTGGATCGAACACCTACCAGTCAAGTTCGAATTAATAAAAAATAATTAATATTTTCTATCTGACCAGAGCTCATCGATGGAGACTCGTCGAGAAAGACGATCTTTCCGGAGAAGACTAGTCAGGAACAGAAGACTCGTCAAGAATAGAAGGCTCACCCACGAGACTTCACCTCTACTATATGAAGACGTCGGGAACAAAAGCATGTATAGGAACAAAAGACTCACCTACCGCCCTTTTTCCTTCCCGGAAGACTCGTCGACTTCAAAAACCCTATTTTTTGAAGCCGCCAAAAATAGGGTTCTCTTCCAGAGTTTTTATTTATCAAGAACAGAAGACACCCTTATGTACTCATTTTTGTGTTTGGTGAGATAATAGAAATTTGGGAGGGAATTATTTCATCTTTTGCTATTTTGTGTTAAACAGGTGGCAAAAAAAATTTGGGAGTAGGTAGGATGTGATTTATGGCGTGACTTTTGTAGGCTGTAAAAGTCTATTTATTTATGGCCTACCACTACAGGCCGTGAACTGCTGTGAAAATACTATATGTTACGACTCGCATAATTTGTAAACCCCCTAAATTTCTACTACGACTTTTTTATTTTTGTATTTATTTTGTATTTCGTATCTGCACGTCGCATACGAGTTCGGATTGTTGTATTTGTGTAGCAAGCGAGATTTGTGTTTCGTATTTGCTCGACGAGTGCAAATATATGTCGAGGTAAATATTTTAGAAAAATATTTTTATTATAAATTTTATTTTATATAGGAAAGTGCATGTTCAAACAAATGTGATAAATATTTCTATTTTGTATAAAAGAGTTATTTTATTCGTCGTTTAAAAAATAAGTAGTGACTTGGAAATTTTGGTTTATATAAAATATATTCCAGATATTTTGCGAAATTTAGAATTTGTTTATTAATATATATATTTTTGTTATTTACAAAAGCTATTTTATGATTTAATATTTAAGTAATTATCTTGATTTTCGAAATTAATTAATGTCATATTTTAATAATTATGAAAATGATATTTAAGATTTTACTTTATTTAATATTTGAGTTATTTTGATAAGTTAAATTTGGAAAAGATTTTATTTTAAATAGACATTAAATTAAAGGGAGTTTATCTAGATTGATTTGGATTTGATTACTTAATTTCTAAATCGATTTAAATAAAAAGATGGAATTATCCATCGGGGTTTAAACCATTACAAGTCCTTATCCAACTGGGTATTCCCACCTCCTATATAAGGAGAGGTACTCATCCATAAATTCTACCATCCATAAACGTGCATCGTGTCCGTGTCATGCCAGTGCCTCTTTCCATCCACTATATTTTCCACCATTACAAACACAAAAATTCTGTCCCATCCGACAATCCCGGATGTCCACCTAGCCGTGTCGGACACTCTCGACACGATGACTCAATCCTAAACCTAACCCTCGTCGTCATCAGCACCTCCCGACCACCTCATTCCTGCCGTACTTCTGGCCTCCACCCGTCGGGGCACCCAAATCCGCCACCGTCATAAACACCACGTCGCCATCATCACACAACACCACCTGCCATGACCCACCTACACCCCCGACACCACCGTACGGCCAGCCATCCCAGGCTGCACCAGCCACCCAAGAACCACCTACCCATCGTCATCACCACCACCATTAGACCACCATCGGATCCCAGCACATCCCGACTCGATAACCCTCCCCCTGTCGTTCACCATCAACACAACCCCCACAACCGTCACTGAAAACCAAACCCACCACAGCAAAACCCAAAAGAAAAAGGGAATCATGACTCTCACCTGTCTCCCGCCTCGCCGCTCCGACGTCGACCACCGCGTCAAGTTGTCTGCCGCTGGATTTCTGTGGGACCGCGAGCCGACTCCGGGAGCCGTTCGACCGCCTGCCGCCGAGCTCCGCCCGCACCGATCGCTACACCGCCCTGGCCTCCTCGTCCTTCCAGCCCGCACCAAGCTTCGCCCCCTCCGACATCCCGCTTCGCCTCGAAACCCCGGCCAACGTACCACAGGGAGCCCTCACGGTCACCGCCTCTGCGCCAGGCGTGCTCGACGTCCGCACGGCGCCGACACCGCTCCTCTTCCAGCGGCCAGCACCCGATCCCGTCGTGCTCGTCGGATCTGGGCCCCCGCTTGGCCTCCTCTGGAGAGCAACGCCGCCTTCCGCCCAGAGCGCCGCCGCCTTCTTTCCAGGTGGCCGCGCCACCGCCTTCCGCCTAGAGCGCCGCCGCCGTTGAGCCTCGCCGTGCCGGAGTTCCCCAGCGCCCTCCGATCTACGCCGGAGCCCCTCTGGTGAGAACCCCTCCCCGCTCTTCCTCTCTCCCTCTCTCGACTACTCTCTCTCTCTCTCTCCTTTCCTTCTTCCTTTCTTTTTAAAGAACAGCAGTAAATATTATAAGTATTATTATCTATTATCTATTATTATTATTATTATCATTTATCTAAATTACTAGAAAGGTGTCATTTATTTTAATATTTATATATTATTATTAATATTAGTTTGTTGTTTTGTTAAATATTATTATTTATATTATTATTATTACTATTATTTTCTAGCAAAATTTTAAGTTAGTTTTTAAACACTGAAATATTCTTTTCGATTTATATGTACATATATTTGACCAGTTATACTTTTGGTCTAAATGATTTAGAAATATTTTTAAATATTTATCTAAAATAGATATTTTAAATTTTAAAATATAGTTTTCAGCTTAATCATATTTTACAACTTAGAGTATTTTGACTAATAAGATGTAATTTTTAAAATTATTATATATAAATATTTTTAAGTATTTTTGTAAATGAATTTTTACAAGTAAACATGTTTTTAAAGTAATATAAATATTTTATAAAATTTGTATACGCAATCTCCACAATTTTTCCTTGATTATCACCATTATCGTGACTAATCATCCTTCCCTATTTTCTCGTGAATTCGGACTCTTCCCATCGGATATGGCGATTAGGCAACTGGAACTTTACAGAATATCGCACCACACCAGGAGACACCACATGAAGATACTTTGCCATTATACTATTTATTTTCAGTTTGTATTTTATTACATATCATTGTTCATTTATTTCTAGTTCTTGATTTACTACATGCTCAGTGATATTAGCTTACTTGTTATTATCCTTTGATTGCATATGGACGTAGAGTTAAGGGACTACCATTTGTAGTGTATCGCATATACCTTGACACAGTTGTACCACGAGTATGTGTGAGATGAGTAGCATGTAGAGGTCTTTGCATGTTGGCTAATCATCCATGCGCATGCGTTAGGGCTAACTGCTAATAGAGGCGTGTTAGGAGACTTAGGAGTTAGTAGAGGTACATGGTCGCAGATGCGACTTGACAGGTACATTGGGTGGAGAGAACAATACCGGACGTATGGGCTTCTTTGCATTTCCCGGCTTACCTGTGCGCTCCTCTGGAGATACAAGCTCCAGGTGCCCTCTGACATTTTCCAGAGTGTTATGGACGTAGCCCCTTGCACATGATACCCTCTGACGATCTTCGGACGTTACGGACGTAGGCCCCTGGTGCCCTATATGGGGACTGTGCCGATCCCATTTACAGCCAGGGCTCGTGCGTCAAAAAGATTGTTTCTCAACTGCATGATCACTTTAGTACGGTTAGGTCACCTTATTTATGTCTTGTCACTTTCTTTGATTGTGGAATATTTTATATTCAGTATTTATATGGCATGTTTATTGTATCTTATTACGTCCCTCTGACGACCTAGTGATTCTTCCAGGTGTGTCTTATGATTTTTGCAGGTGCTCTAGCTAAAGCCATGACTTGCGCTCTATTCTTCGAGATGTTGCTCTTGGATCGTCATCCCCTTCGCTCTACCAAATTACTTTCCTTGTATATTTCTTTCCTATTAAAATTTGTTGGTAGTGGATTTGTCTCCGCCCAACGATTGGACCATAATTATTCAAGTTGATTTTATATTATAATTCTTTTCATTATGGATGAGATTTAGTCTTGGATTACTGCATTTTACAGCTTATGTATATATACAAGGTTTACATACATTGGAGCGTACTTCGTATGTGTACAGCTAGCATTGATACGTACTTCGTCCTAAGTATTTTGGGACTGGGGCGTTATATGTTTTTGTGGTGGCCCATGCAGGTCTAGTTTGTCGTTTCGGTTACATGACTATACCGAACGGGCCTGCAATATAGGATTAGGGTCTAGAATCTCATCCACCTACTTGACATCGTTTCTTGACTTTAAATTCTGAACTCTCGTTCGACCTCCTTGATTTGTATCTTGCTTGACTCCTTCTACTGTAAATTCTTAAGTTTTGTGCTTAGTAAGATGACTACACTAGTATATGCTTATAGGTTAAACACATGGCTAGAAGGTTACATTGACAATTAATATGCATTGAGATTTTATTTGAGTTATAAAGGCATTTATTTTTCTAGAAATATGAACTTAAGGATTAGTTAATTCCAAGTTGGGTAGTAGCATATTTTCGCTTTCAAAAGAGAGTGAGAATTTTATTTTGATATTACAAGGTGGTATACACAAGAGGATAGCTAGATCGAGAAAACAAATTGATTTAATTTTGCGTTTTGAAGGTCTTTGAACATTTATGATTTATTGAGTTATAGCTATACATCTTTTGGAGGGATATAAATTGATTTGAAAATTATCATAAAATTTTAAATATGGAAGTATGATTTACGATTGACCAAAATTTGAGGATGATTGATAAATTTTGGTAAAAAAAATTTGAATTAAATTACGATTTATAAAGTTATTTAGAATCGAGTTTAAAGCCTGGATTATGGATATTTAAATTTTGGTGAAATTTTTTTTACTTTTGAAGAGTAGTTGTGACTTATTGGAAGCTAGATATACACATTTGAAGGATATATAACTAAATTCAAGAGTTATTTAAATGTTCCATTTTGTAGTACGAAATTCGGCTGATAAACTTATTAAATATTGAGTTTAAGATTTGGAAAAAAGTAATAATAATAATTATTCGATTTGCGATATACAAGGATTGTTTCGAGATTGACTATAAATTTAAAATTTTGATTAAAGTTGACAGCCTAAGATGATTGGAAATTTTGGTGGAGTATCTCGAAAATTTTTGAGGAACTTAAAATTTTAGATTAGATCATATATTGGTAGAGGACCAAGAAGCAAGTAAGGTCACCCTAGTGAGATAGAAGTATTCCACATTAGATTGCCGTACCACCTATGATTATGATATGGCATACACACAAGTAAAGTTAGTCATCGACCAAACTGTATAACTATATCTTTACCTTGACTTACTCGACCTTCCCTTAAATCTAGATCTTATTCAGGACATTCAAATCATTTGAAACTTGAAGTGATTAGAATCATTCCATCGACCATACCCTTATCTATGAGTCTATTTTCTCTCTAAAAACTGTGTCTCTAACTTATCTTGATCTACGTGATTTCCTAAATTATCTTTATTTCGTGCTATAACCTTTTTATTTTTTGTGCATTAACTAGTACCTTATGAAAACCCACTTTCTATTTTGATCATTTGACGTTCCCTATCGTGACTTTGATAATTGGAGCACAACACTAAAATTTTCTTCCAACAAATTTCATATGCAAGACCTAGACAAGCCTACCTTCATGTAGGTATATCCAGTCCCACTAAAACATGTCCCTTTGTACTCTATTTTATGATACGACTTTCGGGTCATAAAAACTAAATTATAACCATTACCATGTTACCGAAACACTTTCCAACTACTGGTAGGGACTCAACCTCGACTCAAATCGTTCGACCCTATATATGATTGTGACCTACTAAATCCCTTAAATGCTTAACCATGCATTTTATCTTGACTGCTTAACCCTTGTCATTTTATTTTCATGTCATATCTCGATTCACTTAGACACATAGCATCTCTCGCTCTTCAATATTGCAACCCTTACCCTTCTCCCTTCCCATTCAAATTGCTTTACTTATATTTCATTATGATTCCTCCATAGTTTATGCAACCTTGTTCCTTGTATGATTCCCTTAGGCGAAATAACACTACACCAAAACATGTAATTTGTAACACTTTATTTTTTTTATTTGTAACAGTTATTACCGTGACAGCGTAGTCACGGTTATAACAATTACAATAAATAAAAAACTGTTACAAAAATACTAATTTTATAAATTAATTATTTTTATATTGATTGTAATGCTAAAAACCGTGACAGCTAATGTACCTGATACGAAAATTTTCTACACCAAAATTTTCTGTTCCCTCCACTCTCCATTGTTACCAAAATTTCCTGCACTAAAAACCGTGACAGCCTACAGGAGTAGAGAAATCTCTTTCTCCTCTTTAGAGAAATCTCTCGAGTCTCTCATCTGAGAAAACTTCTCCGAAACCGCAAAGATTTCGAAGGCCTAATCGAGTTAAACCCTAATCGAAACCGCAAAGATTAGGGTTCTCTTTCGAAGACTTGAAGGTACGTGGTTTCTCTCTCGAGTTTCTCTCTCTTTCACAATATCGATTTAATTAGGGTTTGATTTCCATTTGACTAGGGTTCAATTTTTCTCTTATTCTCTCTCACGATGTCGATTTCTCTTTGATTAGGGTTCGATTAGGCTACCACTACCGCACATCCGGTTCTTCTTTGATTATTGTTTGATCAGGAGAATCAGGACTCCCTCTCTCTCGACAAAGGTACTTCCCTCTCTCTGTTGGGAAAGAAGAGCGGAAACCTTTCCCCAAACCGAAGAGTACCTGCGAGAGGACCGAGCAATACAATGCACAAACCCAAAAACAACCACATAAAACAATCCATGCAGACACAGAGAATTTTTGACATGAAAAACCCTTGCGGGAAAAACCACGGGACGATCGGAGTCCAACCCTGAGAAGCCTCCACTAATGGAATAGAAGAATTACACCCTCTACAAACTCCTTCCGATCCAAATCGGATCCCCACAACACTCAGAAGTAAGAACAATGATTACAAGGCTACGAAGAGCGAGAACGACGAGTAGAGATTACCCGAAACATGATCTCCTTCGAAAACGACCTTCAATCCTCCGTCTTCTCTTCCGAAGTTGTAATGGCACTCTTGCCTCCTTCCTCTCTCCAAGTTGTGTTACGTTGCGTTATGGCGTAATGAATTAGGGTTGGGAAATCCCAACTTAACTCCCCAATCCCGTAAACAACCTGGACCGTTGGATTAGATCCAATGGTGAAAACTCACCCGAAATCACGCTTCAGCCCCCGACGACACAGAGTTCGGCCAGAACTCTGTGTCAGGCAAACAGCACTGGATGGCCAACTTCTGGAAGAGCCAGTCCGAGTTCGGCCAGAACTCGGCCTGGGACCGAGTTCGGGCCGAACTCGGTAGCCTCAGTCCAGAACCCCCTTAGGGTCTTCAACAGCAGCAGCGACTCCGCGTCGCCTACTTCCCGAGCTTCTTCGACATACGAATGGCGCTCGTCGCATTCCGGGGTCTTCTCCACATAGGTTGGGAACCCCACCCACTCCAACAAATCTCCCCCTTCACAACTATGGGGAGAATGTCGTCATCCCGACGATCTGCCTGCAGTACTCAAACTTCCCCCTTGGTAGAATCTTCGTGAACATATCAGCTCCGTTGTCATCTGTATGAACCTTCTCAAGCTCCGTGTCCTTCTTCTCAACCACATCCCGTATCCAATGATACCGGGTCTCGATGTGCTTAGACCGGCTATGAAACGTCCGATTCTTCACAAGATGGATAGCACTCTGACTGTCGCAAAGCAAAGTATACTGCTCTTGCTTCAGCCCCATTTCCTGCAGCAGCTTCTTCATCCACAACAGCTCCTTGCAAGCCTCCGTCGCCGTAATGTACTCTGTCTCTGTCGTCGACAAGGCAACACACTTCTGTAACCGCGACTGCCACGACACTTCTCCTCCCGCAAACATCATCACGTAGCCCGAAGTCGATCACCTCGTGTCTACATCTCCAGCCATATCAGCGTCGGTATACCCAACCAGCTTCGGCTCGTCACCACCAAAGAAAAGTCTCCAACCAGCAGTGCCCTGAAGATAACGTAGAATCCACTTGACCGCACTCCAATGTACCCTTCCAGGATTTGAAAGATACCTGCTAACCGTACCAACTGCATGAGCAATATCTGGCCTCGTACACACCATGGCATACATAAGGCTTCCCATAGCTGAGGCATATGGAACCCGCTCCATATCTTTCTTTTCGTCCTCGGTAGATGGACACTGTTCCTCAGTGAGCTTAAAGTGAGCTGCGAGGGGGGAACTCACTTTCTTCGACCCGTCCATCCCGAAATGCTGAAGTACCCGGTGAATGTACTTCGATTGGGACAAGTGTAGCAGCTTGGACTCTCTCTCTCGGCTGATCTCCATCCCAAGAATAGTCTTCGCCGCGCCCAAATCCTTCATAGAGAAGGCCGTGCCCAGTTGGCGCTTCAGTTCCGCTATCCTAGTGGCATTCCGACCCACTAATAGCATATCATCTACATAGAGCAATAAAATGATAAAATCATTCTCGACAAAATACCTCACAAATGCACAATGGTCTGACGTCGTCCGTGCATAACCATGCTCCCCCATAAATGACTCGAACTTCCTGTACCACTGCCTCGGAGCCTGCTTCAGACCATACAAGCTCTTCCTCAACCGGCAGACCAAATGTGACTTGCCCTTCTCACAGAATCCCTCCGGCTGCTCCATGTACAACTCATCCTCAAGATCACCGTAGAGAAATGTCGTCTTCACATCCATCTGCTCGACCTCCAAGTCGAGACTGGCTGCTAATGCTAGCACCACCCGAATAGACGAATGCTTGACGACAGGCAAAAAGATCTCATCATAATCTACGCCTTTCTACTGACCGTAGCCTTTGACTACCAGCCTCGCTTTGTATCGAGGGCGAGTAGCATCATTCGTCTGCTTCACTCTAAACACCCATCAATTCTTCAAAGCCTTCTTGTCCTTTGGCAACCGCACCAGATCATAAGTGGAATTGGTGTACATAGAACTCATCTCCTCCTGTATAGCGTCCATCCACTCCTGCCTGTGTTCGTCTTCCATAGCCTCTGCAAAACTTTCGGGCTCTCCCCCGTCAGTCAATAGCACATACTCATCCGGTGAGTATCTCGTAGATGGTCGACGATCTCTGTCGCTCCTTCTCAGTGGAGCCACTGGTGCTGGCTGTATACCAACAGCCTCCGCCCCTTCAGGAACTGCCTCTCCGGCATGCTCATCCTCCTGAGGGACACCCTGACCACCATCAGCAGGCTGATGATCAAGGTTGGGAGCAACTCCATGTACCGGCTCCCCCATAATTGGATCCTCTGCGATGTCCTCTGGAAATTGCTCGAAGCGAAATGACACTAACTCAGGCAATTCCTCAGCCTCAGAAGGCGTCTCGAAATCCTGAGTGTTGGTCATGGTCTGATCCTCGACGAACACTACGTCCCTGTTTCTGTAGAGCTTTCCTTCCACTGGGTCGTAGAGTCTATAGCCAAACTCATCCCGACCGTAGCCGACAAAGACGCATCGCCTCGTCTTCGGCTCAAGTTTGGTCCTCTTGTCCTTCGGTACATGCACGAAGGCCTTACAACCAAACGCCCGCAAGTAATTGTATGACGGCTCTTTGTCGTACCATACTTTGTCAGGCACATCACCCTGCAAAGGAGCACTAGGAGACAAATTAATAACATAAGCAGCTGTGAGAAGAGCCTCACCGCAATAACTGCCCGGTAAGTTTGCTTCTGACAGCAAACACCGTACCCTCTCCATCAGTGTCCTATTCATGCGCTCCGCTACACCATTGAGCAGAGGTGTCTTTGGCGGAGTCTTCTGGTGTCGTATCCCTTGCTCTCTACAATACGCATCAAAGGGACCGATGTATTCGCCGCCATTGTCGGACCGAACACACAACAACTTCTTGCCCGTCTCCCTTTCAACAGAGGCCTAAAACTCCTTGAAAGTAGGCAGCACCTGATCCTTGGTCTTTAAGGCATAGACCCAAACCTTCCTGGAACAGTCATCAATAAAGGTTACAAAGTAAGAAGCACCACCAAGAGATTTTACCTTCATAGGACCGCAGACATCCGAGTGAATCAACTCGAGCAACGCCGGCTTCCTCAAACTTGGGTGACTTTGGAAAGACACCCTATTTTGCTTCCCAGCTAAACAGTGCGTGCACTTCTCCAACTTTGTAAACTTGAGCCCCGGAATCACCTTCCTGTTCACCAAGTAGCTCATCCCTTTCTCGCTGATATGGCCGAGCCGCCTGTGCCACAACTCGGTAGACGCATCCCTGACTGCGTTCACCTCCTGTGCCCCCTGTGCGCTCCCCTCCATATAGTAGAGACCGAACTTCTTGTTTCCTCTGGCAATCACCATCGAACCCCTGGAAAGCTTCCACTGACTATTCCCGAAGAGACTGAAGAATCCCTCGTCATCCAACCTTCCAACCGATACCAGGTTGAAACGGATATCAGGGACATGACGAACATCTTTGAGGACAAGAACCGCACCCATCTTCGTTCTCAAATGCACATCTCCAACGGCAACCACCTTCGACACATCTCCGTTGCCCATCTTCAACACACCACAGTCGCCTGTCGTGTAAGTGGCAAACAGTGTCCTGTTGTGAGATACATGTGCTGAAGCCCCTGAGTCCACCAGCCAAGAATTGTCATCGCAGGCAAGGTTAGTAATGACCTCATCACCTATGATGATCACATCGCCTCCATGCATCGAGGCCATCGCTGTAGTGTTCTCTTCTTGCTTCCCCTTGTCGCCCTTCTTCTCTCTCTTCCAAGCGAAACAATTCCGCTTGATATGGCCCTTCTTACCACAATGGTAACACTCTGAGTCCTCGTAACGACCCTTGGACTTTTCCCTGCTCTTGTCTCTGCCACCACCTGGACCCCTGCTTTTGCCCCTTCCGCGGCTCTTTGAAACCAATGCCTCTGAGTGGTGGAATGTGGATGAAGTGCCCTGAGAACGTCTCCGCATCTCTTCATTCAGCACCCTGCTCTTGGCAAACTCCAGATTGACCACGCCCTCTGGAGCAGAAGCGATCATAGATACTCGTACGGTCTCCCACGAGTCTGGCAAAGTACACAGCAGCCACAGTCCCTGAACTTTGTCGTCGAACTTGACTCCTATAGAAGATAGCTGGTCAACCACGCCCTGGAACTCACTCAAGTGATCCGAAATAGACGCCCCATCCTTGTATCGCAGACCCATCATCGTTCGGATCAGGAACAACTTATTTACCCCGGTCTTCTTCGCATACAAGGATTCCAGCTTATCCCACAACGTCTTCACGTGCTCAATATTGGCAACGTGGTTGTACATGTTCTCATCAACAAACTGCCGTATGTACCCATACACCTGTATATGCTCGAATGTCCAGTCCTCCTCGGATTTATCACTGGGCTTCTCGGATACAAACACGGGTAGATGCAGCTTCTTGACAAACAGCAAATCCTTCATCTTGCTCCGCCAATAATGATAGTTTGTGCCATTAAGATTCACCATGCGCATCGGCTTCGCGTCCATCTCTCCTCTCTGGTTTCTCTGTCAACTACTGACACTCCTTCTGAATTCCAGAACCTGGCTCTGATACCACTCTGTTGGGAAAGAAGCGCGGAAACCTTTCCCCAAACCGGAGAGTACCTGCGAGAGGACCGAGCAATACAATGCACGAACCCAAAAACAACCACACAAAACAATCCATGCAGACACAGAGAATTTTTGACGTGGAAAACCCTTGCGGGAAAAACCACGGGACGATCGGAGTCCAACCCTGAGAAGCCTCCACTAATGGAATAGAAGAATTACACCCTCTACAAACTCCTCCCGATCCAAATCGGATCCCCACAACACTCAGAAGTAAGAACAATGATTACAAGGCTACGAAGAGCGAGAACGACGAGTAGAGATTACCCGAAACACGATCTCCTTCGAAAACGACCTTCAATCCTCCGTCTTCTCTTCCGAAGTTGTAATGGCACTCTTGCCTCCTTCCTCTCTCCAAGTTGTGTTACGTTGCGTTATGGCGTAATGAATTAGGGTTGGGAAATCCCAACTTAACTCCCCAATCCCGCAACCAACCTGGACCGTTGGATTAGATCCAATGGTGAAAAATCATCCGAAATCCCGCTTCAGCCCCCGACGACACAGAGTTCGGCCAGAACTTTATGTCAGGCAAAAATGCAAAAAGAGCTTCTTCAACTTGCTTGTATTCCGCTTCAGCCCCCGACGACACAAATGTTCTTCATTGTTTCCCATCCACTTTCGACTCTGAAAGCTTTAGTTTCTCCTGAAGAGATGACAGCTCGGAAGTGGTATTACTGAGTGTTTCTTCAACTTGCTTGTATTCTGCAATTCTGTTGTACAGCCCTCTCAGCTCTTCCTGCACATCACCCATCTGAGCTTCCATCTCCTTTACACTCTGCTTTGCCAGTTCCATCGTCCTCTCCAACTCCAAAGCCTTTTTTGACTCGATCTCTGCATGCAAAGTTCTCTCGTTGCTCAGCTCGTCCAATCTACGTGCATTGGTTGCTGATGATTCCAAATCTGCTTCAAGCTCCTTCATCTTCTTTCTGGAACTCTCTAGCACAGCAGACAACACAACACTGAATGATTCCTTCACATCCGCCAGCTCTTTGTTCTTTAAATCTAGAGTTCCCAATGCCTTATAATGTAAAATTTACCAAATATATGGTCTTACAGAGTTACAGTTCCCTTTTTATACTTCAATACTAAAAGGTTACAACAGTAAAATTGTCATGTAGTTTAACCTTGTATAGTTTAAATTACAACAACAATAACACGAAGCCTTTGTCCCAAATTTTGGATCGGCTAATTGAATCCATTCAGCTCTGTATGGGCCATCCATGTCATTTGTAGCATTAAAAAAATCTATATTTTTACAGCCTCAATCCTAGTTCATTTAAGCCTACACCTAGTTGTAGCAGCTCTTTGTTTAATATCTTATAGCTCTTCCTAATTGCATGTATTAATCTATGTTACACGTCCAAACTACATGAGACAATTTTTTCTCATTTTATCCTGAATTGTTGTCACACCAACTTCCTACTAATACGCTCATTTATTATTTATCCTAGACACAATTTCATTAGAATGTAGTATCTTCCTGGAATCTTTTCACATAGTTACTAGTGAGTGTATTATGTTGCTGGTGCCGTTTTTCTTGAGTTATTTCAACACTCGAAACTATTGAGTTAACAATGGTGTGTATATATTTTTATATATCAAGCTATTATATTTTAGATTTTCAATTGTACGATTAAACCGTTTTCAAAATGATATAAAATCTTACTAATATTCATCTTTTTCGTTGGTTAGGTTGATTGTTTGAGAGAGGATATAATTTTTTGCTATCATGTCAAGAGCGATTCCAAAAGGGTGGAAAAAAATTCCATATAGAAATAAGTCTGAGTACAAAGAGGGGGTTCAATTTTTTATGGAATTTGCAATGAAGCACTCACTTCCCGGACTTACAACATGTAGTTGCCCCTGTAAAATATGCAAAAATGCAAAAAGAGCTTCTTTTGAAGAAGTTAGAAGGCATTTGATCATTAATGGTATGCTTCCGACATATGATGTTTGGTTTCTTCATGGGGAAAAGTCGGGCATGGATATGACAGTAGGTCCTAAACAACAATTTGTTGAAGAGGATCATACCCATAATCAAGTTCTAATTGAAAATACAGGGCATCGATATGACGGGAATACGTTGGAGATCCTGGTTGATGATGCTTATGGTGTACACAATGAGGCTCCTGTTGGTGAAGGTGGTGGTGCGAATAATTCTCAAGCAGATACAGTGCCTGAAACTTCTTTTGCTTATGGTCTTGACTACGTCGACAAGTATTATGAATATAAGAGAATTGCAAGCGAGAAATTATATCCTGGTTGTGAAGATGGACACACAACTCTATCTGTAATCGTAGAGTTGCATAACTTAAAGAAGAAGTACAATTGGTCGGGAAATAGTGTGACAGAATTGTTGAAGTGTTTGACTGAATGGCTTCCTAAGGGGAACACACTCCCTCACAAGTATCCCATAATGAAGCAAATGATGAGAGATTTAGGAATGAAGGCAAAGTGCATCCATGCATGCAAAAATAATTACATGTTGTATTGGAAGGAGTATACAGATGCAACTTCGTGCCCTCAATGCCAGACGCCTCGATTTAAAGTTAAAGAAAAAACGAAGCCCGGAAAGGTTAGGAAGGAATCAAAAGAACCGAGAAAAGTTTTGAGGCACTTTCCTCTGATTCCAAGATTGAAGAGATTGTACACAATACCATGGATTGCTAAAAAAATACAATGGCACAAGGAAGTAGAGCCTTCATAGGACTTAATGCGACATCCTTGTGATTCAGCAGAATGGAGAACACTTACATGCAGGTGGCCGGAGTTTGCTGATGAGGGACGGAACGTTTGGCTTGGTATAGCAACCGATGGATTTAATCCACATGGTGTTCTATCTGTTAATTACAGTTGTTGGCCTGTTTATGTTATTCCATACAATTTGCCGCCTTTATTATGCATGAAATCACAGTTCCAGATGATGTGCTTATTAATTCCTGGGCCCAAAGAACCAAGTCAAGATATTGATGTTTTCTTGCAACCCCTTGTAGATGAGATGAAACAACTTTGGGAAGGAGTATCTGCATTTGACATGGACAGATGACGTACTTTCATTTTGAGAGCAATGTTGTTATGGGAGATCCATGATTTTCCAGCATTTGGGAATTTATCAGGTTGTGTAACACATGGTTACAAAGCATGTCCTATTTGTGCTACTGAGACGGAGTCTGAGAGGATTGGCGGGAAGAACGTGTACACAAAGTATAGAAGATTTTTGAAGGATGATCATCCATTCAGATCAGTCAAACGTGGATGGTATAAGACTGGAGAGGACAGACAACCTCCGTCACGTTTGAATGGAATGGCCCTTCTGCAAAGGCTTGACCGCATCAACTATATACCAGGTAAATTAGTGAAAGGTTTGGCAAGAAGCGAATGGCATTTGAGGGTGTTGGTGGTGGTGGTGATGATGATGATGATGATGGCAATTATGATGCCAATGAAGAAAGACCAGCGTGGTATAAAAAGTCTATTCTTTTTTCTTTGGAATATTGGCAATCTCATAAAGTACGACATTGTATTGATTTGATGCACACTGAGAAGAATGTTTCTGAACATTTACTAAATTTGCTTTTTGATAAAAAAGGGCAACGAGATTCGGGTTACGCATTGGACAATGCTCAAAAGCAGCAACTTTGCCTAGTCTTAAAAGGCTTAAAGCTTCCATCAGGATTTGTATCTAACTTGAGCAATCTTGTTTGTCTTCAACCACTCAGTTTGCATATAAAGAAGTCACATGACTACCACATCATCATACAATATTTGTTGCCAGTCATGCTTCAATATGCATTTCCAAATAATCGTGACCTTAAAAGAGCCATTATGCAAGTATGTCTATACTTCAACATATTGTGCTCAAATATCCTAGATCGTAAGCATGTCCAAGCTGCAAAAGATATGATCGCTGAGGCATTATGTGTGTTGGAGCATTATTTTCCTCCTCACTTTTTTGACATCAGTATCCACCTAATGGTGCATCTTGCTGACCAAGCTCTACTTTGTGGACCTACGAGATATATTTGGATGTATCCATTTGAAAGGTGAGATGATTATCTTGTTGTAACATTATTGATTTATATGAAAACTAACTTGTTTAATTGCTCTATTTGATAAGGTCTATGAAGGAGTGCAAAGACATTCCTAGTAACAAGCGTTATGTTGAAGGGTCGATTGTCGACGCGTATCTTATTTCAGAGTCAGTTAGATATGCCATGGAGTACATGCCAAATCCACGTGATGGTAATCATAGTTCAACTTACGCATCTTATCTAGTTGAAAATGGTGATGATGTGTATGAGCGCTCTATTATAGAGGGTAAAATGATTAAGTTAACCGGGGTACAATGGAGACAAATTCGAAGATGGATAGTTTTTAGATTGGAAATACCAAAACTAGCAGAGTACTACAGGTATCACTCATCTTTGGAATAAAGAATTGTTAAAAAAAAATCTTTTCTATTTATATTTTATTCAGTTTAAATGATTTTCAGTTTTTATCGTTCGACTTTGGAAACTACGTCCCGTGGTAACACTAAAGAGGCCGAAGTAGTGATACAATCCAAATTTATTGATTGATTGCACAAAAAGGTGTGTATTTAAATTGTAATATATGTCTCATTTACTTGATGTGGTCCTAGTTAATTGCGATTACTTTATTGCTTTACTAGTTAATTGAAGAACAATGTATGGATGGAGAGCTCTGGCGATACATTAGTAGACCAAGTCGGCAAGCCAAAGCATATATTAAGTACAGGGTCAATGGCTACATCTTTTCTCCCCTGAGTTACGACGACAAGGTTGCAACACAAGATAGCGGCGTTTGCATGGATGCAATCACCTCATTCAGGGCAAGTTCAAAAGACCAAAACCTTAAGGATGATGATACTACTTGGTATGGGATCATCAAAGAGATAATAGAGGTTGATTATTACGACTTTCACCATGTTGTATTTTATTGTGATTGGGTGAATGTTGGAGATAAGACTAATGGTTGTAAGTTATGCCCAAACTCTAACTTGTTGATGGTGAATTTAAAAAAGTTGAAGAGCACTGATGGGGAGTATGATAAACCAGCAATTCTTGCATTTGAAGCAAGTCAGGTTTTTTATGTAACAGACATTCAAAATCCTGATTGGTCGGTTGTTCTTCGTTCTCCAAAGCGAATGACTGATGAGGTTGATGGGCTGAATATACCAGAAAATTTTCAATCCTGTATTATGGAACAACCTCATTTGGCTCCACTATTAAAATGCATTGGGAAAAAATGAATATAATACAAGTTTGTTGCTATTTTTGGCATTAATTGACTTTTGTTTCCAGACTTTATTGTACAACTGACTGAGTTGTGTATGAATTCTTATCCGACATTGATTTTTGGAGTTTCATGTTTCCCACAGTACATGAAATTATTTTCTTGGACTTGTGTATCTTGTAATTGATGAGCCACATTTCTGTTGTAGTGTTGTATTATTGAGCTTATTTTGAGCTGCATATTCCATACTATGGTCACGTGAGACTTTGCCTGCAACCATGCAAGTGTAGTAACCTTAGCAAAAACATATCCTTCTTTACTAGCAAGATGTTAGTCCTTTTGGCGATAATGCTCTTCGTGCTGAACTAAACATTTGCTATCATGAGATTTCTGAGTTGTAATTTGTTTACTTTTCCATGATACATGACCATAATTCAGGATTATTGTTGTATAATCCTGAATCTTTAACTTAATTCCTCTTGCAGTGACTGTGACATTATCTCCAAAACGATACCCTGTAAGTAAAGATTAAATCAATGTCTCTGAGGATTATAAATCCAGATTCCTGTGTTATGAAGAAGCAGATCTTTATAGGTACTTCTTTTTGTATTTCTTGCAGTATACATCATGTTGATATTGCTGACATTACATTGGATATGACCCTCAATGGAGCTGAAAGGTAGAAAAGGGTTCAGATAGCCGACAACAAAATTTTGGAATAATCGATTTCACTGATTAATCGATTGCTCATTTTTAGACAGGAAAGTTCATCTCTGACAGCGTGAAAGAACAAACTGAACAGGTAAATTAGGTTATTGCTAACTTCAATATGAGAAGTTTGTGGCAGTTCATTTCTTATTTCTTAATAATGTTAACTGATTTAAATTTTTATCTTAGTACAGTAGTTGAAGAGGGTTCTTGGCTGTATTTGACCGTCCACTGGATAAGGGATCATCTATGTGTATTCTGTTAACAAATATGCAACCTTAACATACTTTTTCAGGAGAGTAACACCTTTTTGAGACTAAAAGCAATGTGATCGGGATAGTACATTGAGGACAAGTGTATATGTATATTGGTTCAATCATAGCCAGGTGGCTTGACCTGTCCATCTTAGTCTTTTTGCCCTTATTCCTCACAGTTGTTCATTCCCTGCATCATTTGAGTATTTATCCAATTATAGGATGAGATAATTAGATGTTAAGCCATGGCTTGGATATTTGACAACTGAGTTCAGTCCACTTATATGAAGTATCAATTTCCCTCATTCATATGTGCAGTCCTATTTTATCTTTTGTCCACTACCTTGGTTAGTTTAGGCCATTACCTTATTAGTGCATATCCATGAATGATACAAGTATCAGATTTTGGAGGGTGGGCTCGAACAAATATGAATTCTTAATATTCTACCCTGCATATTATGTTCTGTTGATGTTCAGACTTTGAACATCTTGTAACATTCAGTCCTCCTCTAATCCTCTCCACAAATAGGTTGCTCAGAGCTTATATTGTTTGTTCAGTCATGTATCCTTCTGTCAAGACCCTTTCTTCCCATATTCAATCCCAATACATATTTGATGTTCTGTTCACTTCCTCTTTTGATAGCAGTCCAATGTGTAATGATCAAATCCTTTGTTGTGTATCAGTTATACTTTCTCTTACTTTTAGTTCAGACCTGTGGGTATCCTTCCTTGTTAGGATCAACCCATCACCCACTATAGTTCAGGTATGATGTGGGAGTGATTGAAACTACCTTTAGATTCCGTCCATGGTAAATTAGGATTTACTCTTAGTGTTCTGTCTTTGATCATCAAATATTCTGCTCTGCAGTTTTTCCATATGTTTAACCTTGTTCATAATTTCCTTCATAGGGTGTCAGTCAACATCTGAATGTTTCATTCCCTCATTATGTTCTTTTTAATTTAGTCCCCTCTTCTAGTTGTTCAGTCGATCCCATTCATGTTCTATTCTTTTTACCCATATGCTTAACCTCTTGTACATATCATTTCACTACTATGAGTAACAATCTACTGATACTTGGAGTATCAATCCCTAACATAATTGTTTAGCCCTATACCTCTACATGGCAACAATAGATGGGATTGCCTCCTTGTTCAGTCTACTCTTGATTCAACCCTTAGTTTTATTATGTTCTTGTGTGACCCCGTGTGAGCATATGAGGTTTGTTAACAGAGAATAGAGGAAATTGGGGTAGAGCATTAGCCCTTACCTAGTAGTAGCAAGAAGTGATGAGGGTTCTATCTAGAAGGCAGGAGTTTAAGCTTCATTATGAATGTTCACTTCCCATTTTGGTATCAGTCGATACATCTTTTTATGTTCAGTCCACATATGGATATGTGGTCATCCTATTGATTCACTCTAATACTTGATGTGCAGCCCCTTAACTCTTTGTCCATTCTATTTTTGGATACAAACACATTTTGTACTGTTCCACTTCATATTTGATTTAGTTCCCCTATTCTTATTTGTTCAGACATGTTCATTCATTCATATGTGTGAATCCTACATTATCTTGAGTTCATTCATGAGTATGGCTCAGGTTTTGGTATGTATCAGTCATTAATACCTTAGATTGTTCTGTCCCCTACCACATTTAGTTTAGTTCTATAAACTTCATAATCAATCCTCTTCGCTAAGGTATCAGACCATTACCTCATGCTCAGTCAAATTTATAGGAGAAGTTTATGTCTAGTTAGCCTATGCATCCTTGTTTGAACTAGTTGGTTCAGTCACTTTTGAATCGATCCTGCATATGGGATATCTGTCCCTTGTTCTGTATCAGTTGTAAACCTAAACGATTCAGGCCTTATTTCCTTGTCCAGATTAAGAGGAGAGTCTTATGAGTAAGAGTTGGGTTATGTTGGTATTTAGATGTCCAACCCAACAACAAAACATGATTCAGACCTGTGGATCCTTGTTCAGTGAGTCCCCTGCTATTTCTTGGTTCAGTCTTCATATCCTGCTATAAATGCTTGTTTGATATTCTGAGTCAATGAGCCTCCTCTTATGCATCATACTACCTGTAGTATTGTTACTCTCCTTGTATGCTACCTCTTCGTTTTGATATTGTTATTGCTCTAATGTGTTGATGAGTGCAGAATGTCATCCAATCCTAGTGGAACACAAGCCCCCCCTCCATCAAAAGACAAAAGATACTTGCTCCATATTGAAGCAAATGGTGTAATTAGAGGTAAAGACGAAACAAAATGGAGTAGTAGATGTGGAAAATATATTCGAGCTCACATCCCAATTGGTTATGATGACTGGAGGAATGTGGATAAGGTGTACACTGACGCTCTTTGGAATTCGTTGATGGTAAATCACTCTTTTGTTTTACTTCTTTACATATATTTTGAGCATTTTATGTAATTATTTCAGCTACTTAAAGGATGCCTTATATGCTTTATTGTTGTTGTGGCAGACGGAGTTTGAATTCAATATTGATCCCATCCTTGCTCGACCACTATTGGAAGCAAAATTTCTACAATTTTTAAGGACAATGAAGTATCACCTACGAGCCACAATCAAGAACAAAGAAGGCATATACTTACCGAAACCTCTAGCACTAGCTCAATGTCCTGATGATATTGATAAAATCTGGTGGGAGAAGTTTATCGAGAATGAGTACACTCCAAAGAAGATTGAGCAACGCAAGAAGAATGCTGAAAACAAGGCCCAATGTAAAATCTCCCATGCTCTTGGAAGGAAAAGTTATAAAAGAGTATACGAAGAATTGGTGTGTATTATACTATAACTTTACTCCAAAAAAGATTGATATTGTTATTTTCCATGCTCTTGGAAGTACTGTTTTTAATTCCTACTTGTACTTGTAGGAGGAAGAACATCCTGCGGAGGGTGTTACACGGTCAGAAGCGTGGAAGAGAGCCCACAAAAGTAAGGCTACTGGAAATGTGCTTCCATGCGCATTGGAGAAATATGTAAGTACATAATGAGGTTCTATTTGTATAAAATGAGGTTTCATATATGTTCTGGAAATGTGCCACCGGAAGTAGTTTATTCATATTTTTCTTAAATATCAGTTTTAAATATCAGCTTTTCAAATCTTTTTAGCCTCCTTAAACTCATATTTTTCTTATAACATGTCAAATCACAGAATGAATTAGAAGCAGCAGAAAAGAGGCAAAAAGAAGCTGCAAGTGCGAGTGGTCATGATGGTGTGTCAAGCCTAGAAGACCTTGAGACTGACCCTATTGCTGAAGTTTTTGGAGTCGATAAAAAGAGTCGTTGTCGTGCAGTTAGCTCCACATCCTCGGTGAAGCAAGTAAAAATTAGACAAGCATCAAAGGCAATAGCCTACAAAAATACCAACCCAGAGGTTCTCCAAAGGTTGGATATTGTTGAGGTTATGTTACGGGAATTGCTCACTCGTGGCGACGCTACACATCATCCCCAAAATCCAACTTTTGCTTCTGGAACGCCCGAGACAGAAGGGGCGTCTAACTCCGTGCATATCAGTAAAACTACAGAAAATTTGAATCCTGTTTTGAATACCGTCGGTCATGTCCCTAGTAACAACAATAATAGTCATGTTGTCCATGGTAACAAAAATAATGGTCATGTTGTCCATGATAACAATGATGGACCGGCTCATGGAGGAAAACAAAATGTTATTTTACTTGGACGGGAACGAGAGGATGTAGCCAAGGGATTTATAGCATCTCACACTACCTGTCATGGAAGAAAAGTGCAAGATGATGAGAAAATCGTTTATGTGTCCGAGGTGATAAAGCCAGAAGCAACAGTTTATGATGGTCCACAAGATGGAATATCTTTTCTTTGTGAAATAGCTGATGGAGGTTTTCTTGTTTGGGGAGCCAAACGGCTCAGGTATTTGTGACAACAGGTATATATACAAACGATAAGTATGTGTTGATAGTAAAGTGTTTATGAGATTATATTGATCTTGAGATTCCTTTATGCAGTATGGAGCGCTTCGGAGGAAGGTTGGTGGTGTACTTTTGGAGGTACACTAAATTTGATGAGAAAATATATTTCTAGGCACTTATTACTATTTAATGGTTCCACTTTTCTTTTATTTGTGTTGCATGACTTTATCAAGTACTTAAAGTCCCAATTATACTCTTACATGTGTACTATTTCGTTTGCGGTTTAATGAGCTAGGTTAGATGTGGAGCTCGAAAACAATTAAGGAAGACCGATTAGCTGATGACAATCTCACATCAAACATTTTATGTCTTGCCAAATTTCTTGCTAAGAAAATTACGAGAAGAATATATCATATAACGTAGTCGATATCTCAGATTACCTTGGTAGATATTTTTCAACTCTGGTATTGGCCATGTTATGGGTACATTTGACCCTTAAAATACCTTAAGGTATGCTTGTATGCTGTATGTTTCCACTTTTCTTTTAAGTTTTGAACTAAGATTAGGGAGAGGGTCTACTGCAATATGGGTTCAGCCAACCACAAGCAGTAGCAGCTAGGCAATGGCTATTATGGCCAGTGACTTATGAGTTCAAATGAGGTGCAACAGGAATGGGGTTCTGTTCTAAAAAATTTGGGATATAGGTAAAGGGGTTTTGCTGCAGCAGTATGCTGCAGTGCTAGCAGCAGCAAGTGTAAGCTCTGTAGCAAACACAACAACACCAGTAGCAAGAATTTGCTAGGACAGCAAAAGTTTGTACCAGAGTGATTAGGTGATTTATGGGAATATGCACTCATGGTGTCACGCCCCAGAACCAGAATACTGAAGAACAGGGGCGGACACAGCCAGCTACGTATAATAAAATGGCAACCATTCCACTATACAGTCACGGCTGTCTAGATATGTGAGGGTTTTACTAAAATCCATCAGTCTCTTAGGGTCAAAATGGCCTATTGTCTCAATCTCAACCAACTAATAATAATCACAAGATATCAGATCACCAAATATACAATTGTAAGGCGTCCCAAACATTACATATCCAGATGATCATGAAGCTAGTCGTACAAAATGTAAGGACTAGCAAGAGTTTAAGTCATACATGATCAACCTCGAGTTGCCAATCATGCTTACAGCCCGTAGGCAGACAGTAAGTAAAATGCATCGAGCTAACAGGTGCTCGTCGGCTAAACGCCTCAAAAGAATAATTTACAATTACAGTGGGAGGACAAAAGAAACCCACTCGTTGCCCAGGTTACGCCTGGCGGTCACCATCGGGCTGGAAAGCAGGTGGATCCTTTGCTGCTGCTCCAGAATCTGGCCATACAAAACCAGCTGGGTCAGACCCCAGAAAGAGCAAGTGCCACAAAGGAGGCTTCACTTAAGAACTAAAACCAGCAATTAGCACAAAAGTATAATTACATAATAAGAGACAGTAATTTAAGAAAAAGCATGATGGGTAATTATAAAAGACAATCTTGCATAGAATCACTAAAAGACAGGACATATGGAGAAGCATGTCAGGATGATATAAGATGAGATAACCATGGGACTATTCAGATAGCTAGGTTACAACCCGTAAACCAAACAAGGACCGGGGTTGTAACCCTTCGTCTGAACGGAACTTGGTTTCTCTCACCATTTATCGGCAAGATAAATATAAGAAATCAGGTCAAGTAACAATCTGGAGTGGCAATCATTATAGAGACAATCTGGAGTGACAATCATTATAGTGACAATCTGGAGTGACAATCATTATAGTAACAATCTGGAGTGACAATCATTATAGTGACAATCTGGAGTGACAATCATTATAGTGACAATCTGGAGTGACAATCATTATAGTGACAATCTGGAGTGACAATCATTCCATCATTCTGGTACAATCCTATAATCAATCAATTCTAGACAATACTATACTCGACCAGACTCCATCCAAGCAATTACGGCCAATCATTGCCTACGGCTTTTTACATTAACTAACTAGGGTTATCACAATCCTAGTTACTAGCAAGATGCAATGAGATTGATCCACAGCCACAAGCCCTGCAGACCATCCAGGCTACCCAGGACGAAAGATTAGGGTTGAATTCAGGTGGGTACATCGCCCAGGAGACAAATGTACCCTTAGGTGATTTAGAGGGTGCAACACTCGACGGTACGCTGGAAATGTGCCCTACTCGACGGCATGCTACAGATCCCAAGAGCGCCCAAGGTAACAGGATTGTCTGTAGCTGTGTCATCTCTTCATGACTACTGTATTATTCTAGTTATTAACCTTAATCCATTTTAGTAGGTACTCCTGACCGTGGTACTCAGGAGTCCCCTCCTAGACATGATGCAAGACAGGACAAGTGGATTATTTGTACAAGCACAATCGCCCACGGTGTCAGGATTAATTATACAGGTCATGTCATGTCAGGTAGCCGTCGCAACAGCTATTCAAGATATATCAGGTCAGGTAATCATATCAAGTGTACTAGTCAGGAGTACGCCATGACGGGCCACTTATCAGGTCATGCTCAATTATCAATTCCAAACATATCCAGTAAATTCGTGATTATCAAGTTCAGGACAAAAGGCGTAAGGATATAAAATGGACGTAAAATATCTAATAAAATATCAATATACAGAGCCATAGAAAAACCAAGCTAAAAGAATTAAGACCAAAACTCCAAGAACCAATGGGTCAAGCTAGGGGTCAGGGGGGGCAGCGTACGTAAAAGTCACGCACGCTCAAGGAAGCAGCGTACATAAAAGTCACGTACGCTCAGAGAGCAGCGTACATGAAAAGTCACGCACGCTACAGGAGCAGCATAGGTGAAAAGTCACGCACGCTGAGAGAGCAGCGTGGGTGAAAAGTCACGCACGCTACAGGAGCAGCATAGGTGAAAAGTTATGCACGCTGAGAGAGCAGCGTGGGTGAAAAGTCACGCACGCTACAGGAGCAGCATAGGTGAAAAGTCACGCACGCTGAGAGAGCAGCGTGGGTGAAAAGTCATGCACGCTCAAGGAAGCAGCTGCGTGAAAAGTCACGCACGGTAAAAGAGCAGCGTGGGTGAAAAGTCACGCACACTCAAGGGAGCAGCTGCGTGAAAAGTCACGCACGCTCAAGGAAGACACGCTTCCAACAGGAAGCGTACCCAAGGCTGCGTGGCATAAGCTAAGAAGCTCTGCCACTGCTCACTGTCTTCTCCAAAGAGCAAGAACAGCAAGGATGAACCCAAACTTCAAATGCTCATAACTTGGTCAAAACAAGTCCGAATCCAAGTTTCCAAAGGTCGAAATTAGGTAGAAGGAAATTCCCAACCACATGGAACCATCAGAACTTGCAAATGAAGAAGTTATCTAGATCAAAACTTCAAAATTCCAAGAAAGCATTTCCTAGATCTACAAAAACTCATGCACCAAAATGAAAATCTTCAAGTTCTAAAGTGGTTTAGAATCCTGCTAGGAAGCCATCAGAACCATCAAAATGAGTTCTCAAGTGAGAGCAAGATGCACTTGCCTATGGTGGTGTCGGTGGAAGAAGGAGAGGAAGGAAGAAGAAGAAGAAATAAATGAGAGTTAGGAAGGAGAGAGAAGGTTGGTGGCTGCTATTAAAGGAGAAGAGGGTGGTAGGTAGGAGTGGTTCATGCTAACCCAAACCAAGCCAAACCAATCCAAGCCCAACCCGAACCAAGCTAGGCCAAACCGAGCTAATGCAATGCCAGGATGGACCAGAAAATACTCAATAAACCAAGCTCCGTTAATCAGAATTAATTCATAAATAATAAATGACAATTAAACCACAATGCTAAATATGAAATAAACCATAATTAACTAATCTAGAAAAATAAAAAATACAGGTCAGAAATACGAACACGTATAAAATACGTATTACGAATTTCGGGGCTCTACACATGGGGAAACCAGGACAGTTAGTATTTGGCTTAGAGAACCATTTGTCTACCTTATGATATCAATGCTAAAGCAGGTGAGTTATTCATCGACGATTGTCCACATCAAAGTATAACTCTTTAAGTTAATTATTTCCAATATGAGTGAATGAGTAGATAGTAGATACCCAACCTGAGGAACTAAGGTAATTGCATAATGATATGAAGACTACTATTAAGTTAGACATTTGTAAAGGTGGTTCTGGTGTTATGGTAAGATCTAAAGTTGGGTTTGCCTGCGGCAAGTATCATATGAGTGCATTGTTGTGTGTGTACTAAACTTATTGTCTAGTGTTCATATTGTAACATTGGCTACTAGATGATGACATATGGTAGGAATCAAAAGTGGGAATTTGATAAATAAGATATTTTAACATAGGAGTATAAAAATGTCTATTCCATGGTTAGAAGCGTAGAAGTGGTATCAGTTGAGTACAAGATGAGAAAATTCTTCGAAATGCTTTGATCATAAAAAGAAGGACGTTTCTGTGGATCTCATTACTATTGTCCGTGATTCATCGTCTGTCCAGATTAGCTGTTATTTTGGTCATTTTTTCTGCTGCTCCATTGTTTTCTTATCTTGAAAGTCAACTTCCAATGATCTCTGTGATTCTATTTGCTTTATTATATCGGTTTAGAGAATTTAGAGTCCTTTATTTCTCTCACAAAACTATTTAGCTGTCATACGCAAAAACATCCTGTTTATTGGATGATTATGCCGACTCCAGCTAATTCTACAAATAAATTATGTTTTCTGGTCTGCAATGGTACATCCTCTTTATTGATTGGACAAGTAAATATGACTGAAGCTGTATTTTTTGCATATAAGGTCTGGACATTTTGTAAATATCTTTCTTTTCAAGTTCTCTCTTTCATAGCACTATTCACATTCTTATGGCAACGTTTTTCTTTCCTTGTTAAGGTGACTAATGGAAGCTTTCATCTTCTTTAGGCTGTTTTTGATGAACTGTACAGGATTTTGGACCCTGGGAAGCCTTCTTATACACCTAAAAAAGGAAGACAAGCATTATAATGTTTGTAGGTTTACAAGGTAAGTCTCGTAGAAGCTAGACTTGAGATTGATTTATGGGTTACTGTGGTTGCGGTTTAGTATTGCTGTTATTTTTTATATTTTTTTGCAAGACAACTTATAGGATCATTAATGATTAAATCTGTATTTGTAAGCCATATAAATGTCATTTGGTGAAAATCTTACCTCCAAACTCCTGTAACAAACAAGTAAAATTTAACTGCCAGCAGAAAGCTTGAACTGATTGCATAAATGTAGAAGGAAACATGAAAATATTAGTTTTAGCTACCACATATGATGTCATCTGGTGAAAAAGTCTTACCTCCAAACTCCTGCAACAAAGTACAAACAAGTAAAATTTGGGGTGTCTCTAAATTTCCTGCAATCTGAGACCCCATATACATTGGTGAAGACATTTGGAAATGACTGAACATGTGCTCTCATGTCTATATCAATCAATGCCCAAAACTTTTGCATGTGTTCTTCATTGAAGTTTGTCATATATGCAAAGAACATGTGCTCACATGTATATTTTTCCTGAAACTTCTTTTACTAGTTTGCACGCTTTTTAATTTGATACTTCTTTTTCTCTTACATGCAGGAATTTGTACAGTTTTAGCATGGATGCAAGCACTTTCATTCTTCCTCAAGAGAGTCTCGTCTTGATTATCCAAAAACACAATAGTTTGAAATGTTTTGTGGTTTGCTTCATGCATCTAGAGCCTTGTTTTGTTGTCATTGAAACTAACAATGGAATGTTTCCTTACTAAAATATTAATGTATGGATGCTACTGAACATCATGTGTGGTTTAGTTGCTTATTTTTCATATATTATGTGGTTTAATTACTAATTTGAATGGTTGAATTGTTATTTGAAATTATGTGGTTTTGTTTCTAGTTTGGAATGGTTGAATTGTTATTGTAAATTATGTGGTTAATTAGTTACTTGCTCGGAATTGTTATTGAAAATTTTATGGTTTAGTTATTGGTTTGGAATGGTTGAATTATTATAAAGGAAAATATTATGAAATTGGATATGTTGTTTATTGTTTAGATACAAGTTGAATGTAGTTTTTTTTTATTTAAATAGTCCAATTGTAATGGTTATAACTGTGACAATTAGTGGAGAATAGTAACGAAAAAAATAATATAGCCACAGTAATAACTGTTACAAAACAAACTAACTGCCACATTAATAACTGCGACAAATAAAAAATTAATCACGGTAAAAACCGTCACATCATTGGACTTCTCTAACGGTTATAACCGTTACAACATAAAATATTTGCCACGGTTTTAACTGTTACCAAAACAATTATTTGTCACGGTTATAACTGTTACCAAAACAATTATTTGTCATGGTTATAACCGTGACCAAAACAAATATTTGTCACGGTTATAACTGTGACCAAAACAAATATTTGTCACTGTTATTTCCGTGACTAAATAATAACCACGCCCCACTAGTAACGGTTATTACCGTGACGAAAAATAATTGTCACAGTAATAACCGTGGGTAATCACCTATTATGGTGTAGTGTAAAATTTGATCATGACATTCTTGGGTTAGTAGAGGTTAGATTAGAAAAACCCACAGCATGGATAAATAATACAGTTGGTTAAGATAATTACGAGATTACGAGGTATGGATTGGACATAAGTAAAATTGTGCGATAAATCCAAATAGATGAAGTAAGGAACGTTATATTGTGTTTTGATAAAACACACAAGGGTAAATACTTCTCAAATTTTAAAATTTGTTTTAAGGTAACTAAATATCGAGTGAAGAATCTTCTAAAGTGTTGGTGGTTTAAGAACCAAATTTATATATTAAATTTATGGATGCAATTTTTTGATAAAGACAATGTTGACGTTGCCTTCGATAACATATAGTGTTATGATGATATTAGTTTTCAAGGATAGCCAATTGTTGAAGAAAGAAACCTTTACATTTTGATGCATAGAGAATTAAGTTCTAAGATGATTATGAATATGAAGTTAAGATGAGTTTCATTTCTACCATAAAAAGAGGAGATTGTTGAATTCAAATTTTCGAGAGAGACTAATAAATATTATAGAAAATTTTCAATTATGATGATAGAAGATTGAGTTATGAAGGTATACTGTTAGTTTTCAAGATATATCGAACATTGAAGACGTACTTTTATTTTGGTATCTATGGATGCATTGTACATTGACCAATAAATACAAATTTATAGTAAGAAGATTTTAACTTTTACTTGGGCCAAATTGGTTGAAGGTTTAGAATTTTAATTTTAGAGGAAATTATAACTTGGAAAGATATATATAAGTGAGCTAGTATAATGGAGATTATGAAATTCAAAATTTAAGACTATTGAAATTCCATGACGAGATAGAGAAAGTTATAGTACATTTATAATCATATTGGTTTTGTTAAAGGGACGTGGAACGAAAGTAATTTTTGGAAAGAACGATTTATGATAAGAGAGATTACATGAATATTGATGATATCAAAGGATTAAGGAGTTTATTACCTACTTATGAGGTTGCCCCTTTTTAAGGTTAATGTTAGTGTTGATCGAGCTTAGTCATTGATGAGTTGTCATATACATGATCGTAATCTAAACTGAAACCATCATTTTTTTCTGTTCTAGTCGATCAAATGACATATTGCCATTGAAATGTCGCTCGCCTCCTCGTCGAATATTTTGTGTGCATTCTCGTCCCAAGAAGATCTCATAAATCTATTTGAATAAACTTTTTCCATCCCCTTCGCCCTACCTACCCTAATTACTTCTAAATTTCGAGGACGAAATTCTTTTAAGTAGGGTAGGATGTAAACCCCCTAAATTTCTACTATAATTTTTTTTATTTTTGTATTTATTTTGTACTTCGTATATGTACATCGCATACGAGTTCGCATTGTTGTATTTGTGTAGCATGCAAGATTTGTGTTTTGTATTTGCTCGACGAGTGCGAATATGTGTCGAGGTACATATTTTAGAAAAAAAAATTTATTATAAATTTTATTTTATATAGGAAAGTGCATGTTCAAACAAATGTGATAAATATTTCTATTTTGTATAAAAGTGTTATTTTATTTGTCGTTTAAAAAAATAAGTAGTGATTTGGAAATTTTGGTTTATATAAAATATATTCCAGTTATTTTACGAAATTTAGAATTTGTTTATTAATATATTTTTGTTATTTACAAAAGCTATTTTATGATTTAATATTTAAGTAATTATCTTGATTTTTAAAATTAATTAATGTTATATTTTAATAATTATGAAAATGATATTTAAGATTTTGTTTTATTTAATATTTGAGTTATTTTGATAATTTAAATTTGGAAAAGATTTTATTTTAAATAAACATTAAATTAAAGGAAGTTTATCTAGATTGATTTGGATTTGATTGCTTAATTTCTAAATCGATTTAAATAAAAAGATGGAATTATCCATCGGGGTTTAAACCATTACAAGTCCTTATCCAACTGGAAATTCCTACCTCCTATATAAGGAGAGGTACTCATCCATAAATTCAACCATCCATAAACGTGCATCGTGTCCGTGCCATGCCCGTGCCTCTTTCCATCCACTATATTTCTCCTCCATTATAAATACAATAATTATGTCCCGTCCGAAAATCCCGGACGTCCACCTTAATGAAACTGGGGATTCCCAGGACCCTTTCTTTGGTGTGCGTATTGATCGATAGAAAGTTAAACAGATCTAATACGTGTTCTAACCCTTCATAGGCGGAAACTAGGGTTCACGAATTATACCTGCGGCGGAAAGGAGACAAGTAATTTTTGGCAATCTCGAGCGGACGACCCCAAGATCTTCTACATATATTCCTTCCTCGAGTTGGACGTCGTGTGGGCGACGATCTCCCAACCTTTTCTTCTCCTTGGCAGCCCTCTCTTTCTCTCCTTACGTGAATCACGAATTTAGAGAAAATTTCAAATTTCTGATCAGTAATCTGGCGGCCAGAGAATAGAGGATATATATAGACTACGGTAGGGACCATGAGGAGAAATTAGGGTTAGGCCTCCTAACGGATCTGGATATCCCGTGTTCAGCTCGAACACACAATCCAGGCCCATTAACAATAGCTCGATCCACTAATGAGCTATTGTTGTACTACCTCCCTAATCCCAAATTATGTTTGTGGGCTCCTTTTATTATATGCTCGTTTGGCTCCCCATGTTAAGATATCGTATGTTCGTCGATCAAATTAAGTTACAGACAACTATATTGATTCGACATCTTTTATCCTTAAGTAGTACCACTCAACTTTATTTGTCATGTCGGATATAATCTACCTGCAGGGTTTATATGACAATCCTTATGAGCTCCTTAAGAGGACATCATCAACCCGATGTATCGGGACATAGATTCTATTTATAATCAACAGCCCATCATACATACAATGTTATTACCCAATTCATAGAGGTTGTTGATCCATAATAAATCTCACTCTTTTATGAGTCAAAGTAATGCACACTGTATATACATGTCTGTTATTATATCCGAATTAAGAGCACAAGCATCCATAATAACAGAGGTGTTTATTCTCTTATGTAGTCAGTACAAAGAGAACAACCTCAAGTGGTCCTGTTCAATACACACAAAGTGTACTAGTGTAAACCTATAGTCAAGATAGACTAATACCAGATTATACTACAACTTTTCCAATAGATTGTCCAAGTCCATCTAGGTTGTGAACTATTTATATACTCCATAGGAAACTGATAATATGATCTTCTGTGTGACACCACGCACCATATTATCTACAATATAGAATATCATACATTTGTATTAACACTTGCAACAAATACTATATGCAAACATTTGCCCATATGATTCTCATTCAAAATTTAAGAAAATAAGGTTACTACAAAAGTGATGCTTTAAGTATATAACCCTAACAATCTCCCACTTATACTCAAAGTATTGCTTTTCAGTATACTGTTATAAATCTCCTACTTATACTTAAAGCCATGCTGCTACACATCTGACTCCCATTCCCTTAACATGACTGTCAAAAGCCTTAGCTGGTAAGCTCTTTGTAAAGGGATCAGCTAGGTTGTCGGCTGATGCTATCTTGATCACAGCAACTTTTTCTTTCTTTACGAAATCTCGTATCAGGTGGTACTTGCGCTCAATGTGTTTGTCTGTCTTATGGGCTCTGGTTCCTTCGAGTTTGCAACTGCACCACTATTATCACAATAAAGTGTAATAGACTTAGGCAAACTAGGTACCACATCCAAGTCCAACAGAAAGTTTCTAAGCCAAACCGCTTCTTTGGCTGCCTCAGAGGCTGCCACATACTCGGCTTCCATGGTGGAATCAGCAATATATTTTTTTTGATACTCCTCCACACAATGGCTCCACCTCCCAAGGTAAACACATAACCTGATATAGATTTCCTGGAATAGCTATCTAACTAAAAATCTGAGTCTGTATACCCCAAGGGAACTAAACTATCTGCCTGGTAAACTAGCATATACTCTTTAGTCCTTTTCAGGTACTTCAAAATATGTTTTACGACAGTCCAGTGCTCTTGTCCTGGGTTAGACTGATATCTGCTGACCATGCCTACGGCAAAGAAGATGTCTGTTCTCGTACATAGCATTACATACATTAAGCTTCCTACTGCTGAAGCATAAGGAACTGTCTTCATATTCTCTATCTCTTTAGGTGTCCTCCACTACCAAAATAACCAACTTTAGCGACGGCCACATCCGTCGCTCATCCGTCGGTAACATAAATTACCGACGGAATAGCGACGGATATTTGATGAAAATGGCCGTCGGGAAATACGTCGTCGCTAAAATTTGTCCGTCGCTAAGCCGTCGGACAAATGATTAACCGACGGACTAGCGACTGATTACCGACGGTTGCCTTTCAATGGTTTAGCGACGGATTAGCGACTTGTTCCCGTCGGTTTACATGCCATATAATATTAAAATATCCGTCGCTAAGCCGTCGTAAATAGGTCGGTAAAAGCGTATCAGAGAGGTTCCTGATACGCAAAATCAGTCGCTATTCCGTCGTCATTCCGTCGTTAACCTCGACGTTATAGCGACGGATTAGCGACGGGTAGGGCGTCGGCCTGGTTCTGGAAAGCTTCCATATTTCCAGAACCATGTCGACGGATAATGGGTCGTTAAGCCGTCGCTAGTCCGTCGTCATCCTCGACAGATTAGCGACGGATTAGCGACCCACTATCCGTCGCTAAGTCTCTGGAAACCTACCATATTTCCAGAACCATGTCGACGGATTTGCCGTCGCTAGGTAGTCGATATTCTGTCGCTAATATTCCAGTTAGCGACGGAAGTTCCGTCGCTAGTTCGTCGCTAGCTCGTCGCTACCTGTAAATTTATTTCAACCAGTTAGCGACGGATTCGCCGTCGCTAGGTAGTCGCTAGGTGGTCGCTAACTGCAAAATATTTATATCACCCAGTTAGCGACGGATATTCCGTCGCTCGTCCGTCGGTAACTGCAAATATTTATATAACCCAGTTAGCGACGGATTTGCCGTCGCTAGTTAGTCGCTCATCGGTCGCTAAAAGATATATCCGTCGCTAGTTAGTCGCTAGTCCGTCGCTAAATGCAACATTAATTAAAAAAAATTACAGAAACATTCTATTTCCTTTTCGTAAATATTACACATATTCATAATATCCAATATCCAAACATCCATGTACGATCAACAAATATCCAAATATCCAAATTCATAATATCCAATATCAAACAGAAATATCCAAACATCTATGTACAAATATCCAAACACAAATACACAAATTCATAATATCCAAACATTAATGTACGCTTCCAAAATATCCAGAATTCAAAATCCAAAAACAGTACAAATATCCAAAAATAGTACAAATATCATTGAGATGGATCGCGTCGTCGTCTCGGCGCCGCCTCGGCTCTGCGGATATACTCTTCCACCATGTACGCCGGCACCTGGGACAACACATGCTCTGGAAGCGTGCGGAGCTGCTCTGGCGACATCAAGTCCATGAGCCCAATGAGCGCAGTATCCGGTACCAGGCGGACCTCGGCAGAACGGTCAAATGAATAACGTCCAGGGTCGGAAGGACCGACAACCGCACTAGACGTACCGGGAGCAGACGGATCTGGACCGGGAGCAGAAGAAGGACGCGGAAGGCGCTCCAGCACATCCAATATTAGACTCCGCATTTCCGACATATCGGAGGTGAGAGTCGCAAGCTGCGCCCTCATATCGTCCGACGGGGGCACGGAAGGAGGCGGGGGCGGTGGATATCTCGGAGTCGCGCCCTGCAACGACGCCGCCATGGAACCTACGCCGTAGACGCACCCTTTATTAAAGCCGCCGACAGACTCTACGAACACGTCGTCGTAGCGAGCGGCCATAGAAGAGGGCGTCTGGGTGGGCGTCGTTTCGCCGACAACCTCGGCAGGGGGCTCAATCTGACTAAGGGCCTCACGATATGCAGTCTATCCAATGAATGTGTTTATACTATAAGTTTTTCTAAGTTATAATCTAAATCCTATGTTTTCCTAAGTTATAATTTGAATCCTACGTTCACCTAATTAAGTTAACAATAATTATATTTCTAATATAAATCTCATAAACGTAATTACTTACATCAGTCACCTGGGCCCTCGCGTCGACGAAGCTCCCGTCTGCCCGCCTCTTGTGTGTATGCAGGAATACATCGTAGGCGATGACCGACTCCGGCTCTCTCCCCTCCTTTACCGCCCGTTGTGCCTGCATACGAAATATACGTCGAATTTAATTAACTACGTATATTAATAGTACCGAATTTAATAGTGAAATGAATTTGTGGTATCTCACCAAATCTGCACGCGTCGCTGCTTGGGGCTTTGAACCTCCCGTATGCAGACCAGCGGCCTGTCTGCTCGCCTTCGCTTTCTCTGATTTCTCCCTGTACTGAGCAGTATTCATCTTATCCAACATCTGCTCGTAGTACTCCTCCCGGAGCCACTTCTTCCTCGAATGCGCCGTACGAACGTCGTACACCGCATCCCGTATCTTCTTCCCGGCGGTGGCTTTGTAGGCCTTGCGAATCAACTCCTCGCGATGGGGGGGCCACCAGAACGTCGTCTGACATACAAATTAAATTATCACGTAATTAAAAAATTAGTGGATTAAAGAATAATTAATAATTAACCAAAAGATATATATACCTTCATCTCCTCGAGCCAGACGTACTGCATGTTCTGAGGCACCTCAGAAAAATTGAGGTAGGGGCCATGGTAGTTTTCCCGAATAATTTGCCCGAGTATCCGGGCAGCATCATACGGGAAAAACCTACAAAGAAGCAAAGACTGGATTATTAACTTGAATAAATGAAACAAATTTAATAAATTAACTTAAATTTACTTACGTATCACCCGCGGGCCATAGCTCTCGTCGGTTCTCGCCTATCGGCCTCTCTGGAGGCGTCGGAGGATCCGCGGGTCCGCGGATGTACTCACCGGTAGCAGGATGAAGCTGAATCCGGGGGTACTCCGGAGCCCACCCTGCAGTAACTGATGGTGTACCCGCTGGTGCATCCGGGGGCGGAACGGATCCGCTAGCGGATGGAGTCTCAGGCCTCGATCTCCATAATCAACAGAGCATCCGTGGTCTTCGATGACATCCGTTGCAGATTATCATCAAAAGCATAAGTAGCAGCTTCCGCAGCCTGTCTTTCCGAATATAGTTCACCTTGCGATGACCACAGGCCGTAATTACGTACGAAACCCTTACGGGTCAAATGATCTCTCACAGTCACCACTTCTTCGTAACGTCTATTGTGACATTTAACACATGGACACTTAATTTTGTTACCGTCCATGTACTGAGCTTTGCTCATTGCATAATTAAGAAATACTTCCACGCCTGCCTGAAAATCGTCACTCACACCAATTCTACTCTCGTGTTGCCGTTTGTACATCCATGTACGATCAACAAAATAACGACTCATCCTCAATTTGGATGTGAAAATCTGTATCGTAAGACAAACTAAACATAAGAATAGCCCGATACTGATACTCATAAATTTGGATTAGGGTTAGGATGTTAGATATAAGTGAACTAGGTGATGTAGAGTACAATATAGGGAACTGTGAATGGACTGAAAGTTGCACATGAGAAGGTTCAATGAAGGGCCCATAAATGGGTTCACATGATAAGTTAGTAAGAATCCACATCACTATACATACTCCCCCGTCTCAGGAGTGTGTCTGGCTCCTATTTAGAACAGCACAGGTCACAACATGTCCAGAATAGCAAAACAGAGCTCTACAATGTATATCGGTTTCGGACTATTCCTACGAGTATTGGTATCGGCGATATCAATACTCGTGTGAATAGGAGATTGCAATATAAGTCTAAGCTATCTAGCTAACATGTATACTTGCATTTACATTGTATCATAACTTGTATCTAGTTACCTTGCTAATCATGTATATACTCTTAACATATATGTGAAGACACTATACTAACATGTATTTAAATCAAGGTTCAAAGTATCGGTATCGGAATCGGTATCGGACTATATATTCCTACGAGTATTGGCATCGGCGATATCAATACTCGTATGAATAGGAGATTGCAATATAAGTCTAAGCTATCTAGCTAACATGTATACTTGCATTTACATTGTATCATAACTTGTATCTAGTTACCTTGCTAATCATGTATATACTCTTAACATATATGTGAAGACACTATACTAACATGTATTTAATTCAAGGTTCAAAGTATCGGTATCGGAATCGGTATCGGACTATATATTCCTACGAGTATTGGCATCGGCGATATCAATACTCGTGTGAATAGGAGATTGCAATATAAGTCTAAGCTATCTAGCTAACATGTATACTTGCATTTACATTGTATCATAACTTGTATCTAGTTACCTTGCTAATCATGTATATACTCTTAACATATATGTGAAGATACTATACTAACATGTATTTAAATCAAGGTTCAAAGTATCGGTATCGGAATCGGTATCGGACTATATATTCCTACGAGTATTGGCATCGGCGATATCAATACTCGTGTGAATAGGAGATTGCAATATAAGTCTAAGCTATCTAGCTAACATGTATACTTGCATTTACATTGTATCATAACTTGTATCTAGTTACCTTGCAATATAAGTCTAAGCAATCTAGTATTGGTATCGGCGATATCGGTAGTATCGGCGGTATCGGATCGAAGTATCGGATTTTTTTGGTATTGGAAAACAAATAATTATTAATAAATTATTTACATTTAAAAACATATAATTTATACATTTAGGCATAATTTTAAGTGTTTTAAGTATTATTTCTTAGTAGTTTTGAAATTAAATGAAATTAAATTAAATGAAATAGTATTATTTCTTAGGATCGGGACATGCCAAACCGTATCCGTATCGGGGAATGCAACCCATTCCCCACCCCCACGACCCCCCTGCCCACTCCATTACCCACCCCCCCGACCCCCCTGCCCCCATTCCCCACCCCCCCCCGACCCCCCTGCCCTCTCCACCCCCCACCCCCCCGCCCCCCGACCCCCCTACCCCCATTTCCGACCCCCCCCGACCCCCCTGCCCTCTACACCCCCCACCCCCCGACCCCTCTGCCCCCATTCCCCACCCCCCCGACCCCCCGACCCTCATTCCCCACCCCCCCACCCCCTGCCCCCATTCCCCACACCCCCCCGACCCCCTGACCCCATTCACCACCCCCCCGCCCTCTCCACCCCCCGCGAAGCCGACCCCCCCCCCACTCCCCCCCGGCCCCAAAACCCAAAATTAGAGAAAGAGAGAGAGAGAAAGATACCTGGTAGAGAGAGAGAGAGAGCCGCGAGAGAGAGAGAGAGAGCCGCGCGCGAGAGAGAGAGAGCCGCGAGAGAGAGAGAGAGTTTTGGGGGGAATGAAAAATTCCTCCCCGTCGGTTCAATTTAAGTTAGGGCACAGAACCTAGCGACGGAATAGCGACGGAATAAATTAGTCGCTAAACCGTCGCCAATTAAAAGGTGTTTTCCGACGGATATATCCGTCGCCAATTAGTCGCTAAAGTTCCCGCCAATGTTTTAAAGATTTTGCCGCCAACATTTGCGACGAATAAGCGACGAAAAAGAATCCGTCGCTAACGTTCGTCGACTTAGCGACGGAAACCCGACAAATTTTTACATTTAAAATTGGAAAAAAATTATGTTATGTTGTCTGTCGCTAATCCGTCGCTAAGATGTCGGAAACTGGTCGCTATTAGCGACGGAATCCGTCCGTCGCTAAACTTCCGTCGATAAAGTGGGGTATTTTAGTAGTGCTCGGACACTGCTCCTTTGATAGAGCAATTCCATGTCTAAAAGGTAAGAAACCTTTCTTAGAATTTTGCATACTAAAACGAGTTAGTACAGTATCGATATAGGAAGCTTGGGATAAGCCCAACATCCTTTTCTTGTAATCTCGTAGAACTTTGATCCCAAGGATGTGACCTACTTCTCCCAAGTCCTTCATATCAAACTGTTTGGATAACCATACCCTTACATCAGATAATACCTTCACATTGTTTCCAATGAGCAAGATGTCATCCACATAAAGTACTAGGAACACCACCACGTTTCCGTCACACTTTTTGTATATACATGATTCATCCTGACATTGATCAAATCCATATGATTTTATCACCTGATCAAAATATATGTTCCAAGATCTGAAAGTTTGCTTAAGTCCATAAATGGACTTCTTGAGCTTACAAACAAGATGCTCCTGGCCCTTTTCAATGAACCAGTCTGGTTGCTTCATATAGATGTCTTCCTCAAGACTTCCATTAAGCAAAGCTGTCTTGACATCCATTTGCCAAATCTTATAATCGAGATGAGCTGCAATAGATAAAAGAATCTGAATAGACTTAAGCATGGCTACAGGAGAAAAGGTTTCCTCATAATCGATACCCTCTCTTTGAGTAAAACCTTTTGCTACAAGCCGAGCTTTAATGGTTTCAACCTTACAGTCTGATCCTCTTTTTCTCTTATAGAACCACTTGCATCCAATGGCTTTTACACCAACGGGTGGTTCTATAAGCTCCCAGACCTGATTAGAATCCATAGATTCTATTTCAGATAACATTGTTTTTTGCCAAGACTCTGCATCTTTATCTTGGAGTGCTTTATTGTAGGTACAGGGATCATAATCTTGTTCATCAGTGACGAAGTCTGACGACTCTTCCAAGAACATATATCTATCAGGTTGTATCACAACCCTCCCACTACAACGAGGCACTATCGGCTGTGGTGTAACATTTGTGACACGTTGTGCAGTTATTTGTGGTTCATCCTCTTGTACTGTTGGTACTGAAGTACTTGGTGTCTCACGTCTCAGTTCTTCTAGAACAACTCTACTTGTGGGTTTATGGTTCATCACATAGTCTTCCTCTAAGAATCGGGCATTGGTGCTAACAATGACCTTCTGATCCTTAGTATAAAATGAACCTCCTTTCGTTCCTCTTGGATAGCCTACAAATAAGCATACTTCTGTACGAGATTCCAACTTATCTGCTTTCCCATTCAGCACATGTGCTGGACTACCCCAAATGCGAACATGTTTCAGACTAGGCTTACGCCCAATCCACAGCTCTGTGGGAGTAAGAGGTACTGACTTAGAAGGAACCAAGTTCAAAATATAAGCTGCAGTCTCTAAGGCATATCCCTAAAACGAATCTGGCAAATCCGAATAACTCATCATTGATCTAACCATCTCCATAAGAGTTCTATTCCTTCTTTCGGCTACACCATTCTGTTGGAGCGTTCCAGGTGCAGTTAATTGGGATGCAATCCCAGCCTCTGATAAATAATCCCTAAACTCTCCAAAGAGGTACTCGCCACCACGATCTGATCGTAATGACTTGATACATTTTCCATGACGTTTCTCCGTTTCAGCCTTGTACTCTTTGAATTTCTCAAAGCACTCAGACTTACGGCGCATCAAATAAATGTATCCGTACCTTGAATAATCGTCAATAAATGTGACAAAATATTCAAAGCCACCTCTAGCTTGGATAGTCATGGGTCCACACAAATCAGAATGAACCAATTCCAACACATCTTTGGCCCTATACCCCTTTGCCGTAAAAGGCCTTTTGGTCATTTTTCCTTCCAAGCAGGATTCACAGACTAGTAGTGCCTCCACTTCCAATGAACTCAAAGGTCCATCTTCAACCAGTCTTTGAATCCTTCTTACGTTAATATGCCCCAATCGCAAGTGCCAAAGATATGTTTGGTTCATACAAGAAGGTTCTTTTCTCTTATTTAAGTTAGATGACATATTATTCATTTCCATAAGTTGCATTGTAGGCAAAATAGGATTAATGACATACAAATTATCAACTAATGCACCAGAATAGATAAAATGTTTATTCTTTCTAATAACAATATTGTCATTAAAATAAACTAAATATCCATCCTTATCTAACATAGAAACATAAACTAAATTCCTTCTAAGTGAATGTGCATAAAGACAATCTCTCAATGTTAAAGACTTATTTCTACCAAAAGATAAAGTAACATCTCTTAATGCAACGACCGATACTTTTGTAGCATCACCCATGAACAAGCATATCTCTCCATCACTGAGCCGTCTGGTTTCCAGGAACCCCTGTAATATATTGCAGACATGATTAGTGGCTCCTGTATCTACACACCAGGTGCTGGTAGATAACACCGCTAAATATGTTTTAACTACTAGTAAATGAGATATACCTTCTTTGTTCCCTTGTTTGAGAAGTGGACAATCAGTCTTCCAATGTCCTGACCCTTTGCACTTGAAACATTTGCCTTTCGGCTTTTTTACCGCGGCTTGAGGTCCCATGCCCTTTTTTGCTGAGTTTGCCTGTTTCTGAATGTTATTCTTCTTCTTACCGCCTTTTGGCTTAGAAGTAGAAGCCTTTTCAGAAACAAAAATATGACCACTCTGTCTAAAGAGAGATTCAGCATCCTGTAGCTCTTTTGTAAGTTCTGTCAAACTATACAACTTTTGTTCATGTTGTAATTAAGGCAGAAATTGTCAAAACTTTTAGGCAGAGTCCCGAGAATGATATCGACCTGGGATTCCCCATCGATTTTTACTCCAAGGATCTCCATCTCATTCAGATGACCCATCATCTTGAGAACATGATCCCTTACTGGTGTACCCTCAGCCATTTTTGTATTCATCAAACATTTCATAGCAAACTGCCTAGCAGCTCTACTCTGATGTCCGAAGAGTTCCTTGAGGTTATACATCGCGTCATAAGCTGTGGACATGGCCTGATGCTGATGTTGCAGTACATTTAACATAGATGCTAGAATATAACACCGCGCCATCTCATCTGTCTTTTTTCACTTCTTATAAGCCTCTTTGACCTCTTCATCAGAGTTAGCATCAGGCTTAGGTGGGCATTCCTCAACAAGTACATATTTGTACTCCTCAGCAGTCAGAACAATGTCCAAATTACGTTTCCAGTCAATATAATTAGGTCCAGTAAGTTTTTTCTTTAAGAATCACCATAAGTGGACTGAAAGAACCCATTTTTGAAATCCTGAGAATCACATAAATAAAATTATATAGGGCAAAAAAAACTTTTTGAATTAACTAAATATTGATTCCCTCAAAACAATAATAAGAAATTCACTAACACCTTGAACACCATGAATTTACCATGCCACGATAGTGTGGACGTATACAAATTCAACTTTGTTCAAGTAAATTTTTTTCATTAATTTTACTATCATGTCAATATAACTTTATGACAAATAAAATTAATATGCTGGTCTTGCTCTGGTCATACAAATAATAGCAGTGACTCCGATGGGGAGGATACCATTATTTGTATCTAAGTGTATACCACTACTTAATACTAAGTCCATTACCATGTAATGAGTTCCTTCAGATAGAGAAGTGAACACATACTAGATAACTTTCTACAATTATCCCTAAGAAAGTTTGTACTGGTGATCCATAATTATACTCATCCGATATGGAGGAAAGCACTAAAGCCAACACGCAAGTATAATTACATCACCTACAAACCAGTAATAGAGACCATAGAATTTATACTAAATAAAAATTCTCTCCCACTTAGTTATTTAACAATGAGGGTTTTTCTACTAGTTGATATTATGTCCATGTTGTCCATTATTAATGTAGGCTTGGTTTTTCAAAAAAATAACCACACAATAATAAACATGCATAATCAGAAAAAGCAAAATAACAAAAATAAGAGAAAATATCCAACTATTATGGTCATCTTTGCTGCTCCGTCCTCAACTATCCGAATCCAAAATCTGGTACTGCGCAGATCTATTCGGGGTTCGACCTATTTTTTTTAAGGTTTTGGCTGTCGATTCCTTTATCGAAAATCATCTGTCTGCCCCTGGACTGCTTAAAACCAGCATCTCGTCCGGCGTCAGAAACAGCCACCACCGCCATCACGATTGATCAAAAATAATTAAAATTATATCAATCCTATGCCTCCCGAAGGAGTTCACACATAATCTAGATTGAAAAATTAAAATAATAAGCACGATCAACCCTCGTGATTTTAATTACATCCACAGCAACAACAACATCCACGACATGTCTGTGGTTTAAACAATACAATCAAAAAATATGCATTTGACCATATTAGTTGGATCTAAGATGCCTGCAAAACCGAGTTAGAACAGATCTACATCTACCGACTATTACACAGCACAGGTTTTATTGGACAACATGGACGTATCAATCAATACGTAGATCCAAAGTGGCTCTGATACCAATTGATGGAACTGGGGATTCCCAGGACCCTTTCTTTAGTGTGCATATTGATCGATAGAAAGTTAAACAGATCTAATACATGTTCTAACCCTTCATAGGCGAAAACTAGGGTTCACGAATTATACCTGCGGCGGAAAGGAGACAAGTAATTCCTGGCAATCTCGAGCGGACGACCCCAAGATCTTCTGTACGTATTCCTTCCTCGAGTTGGACGTCGTATGGGCGACGATCTCCCAACCTTTTCTTCTCCTTAGCAGCCCTCTCTTTCTCTCCTTACGTGAATCACGAATTTAGAGAAAATTTTAGATTTCTGATCAGTAATCTGGTGGCCAGAGAATAGAGGATATATATAGGCTACGGTATGGACCATGAGGAAAAATTAGGGTTAGGCCTCCTAACGGATCTGGATATCCCGTGTTCAGCCCGAACACATAATCCAGGCCCATTAACAATAGCTCGGTCCACTAATGAGCTATTGTTGCACTACCTCCCTAATCCCAAATTGTGTTTGTGGGCTCCTTTTATTATATGCTCATTTGGCTTCCCATGTTAAGATATCGTATGTCCGTCGATCAAATTAAGTTACTGACAACTATATTGATTCGACATCTTTTATCCTTAAGTAGTACCGCTCAACTTTATTTGTCATGTCGGATATAATCCACCTGCAGGGTTTACATGACAATCTTTATGAGCTCCTTAAGAGGACATCATCAACCCGATGTATCGGGACATGGATTCCATTTATAATCAACAGCCCATCATACATACAATGTTATTTCCCAATTCATAGAGGTTGTTGATCCATAATGAATCTCACTCTTTTACGAGTTAAAGTAATACACACTGTATATACATGTCCGTTATTATATCCGAATTAAGAGCACAAGCATCCATAATAACAGAGGTGTTTGTTCTCTTATGTAGTCAGTACAAAGAGAACAACCTCAAGTGGTCTTGCTCAATACACACGAAGTGTACTAGTGTAAACCTATAGTCAAGATAGACTAATACCAGATTACACTACAACCTTTCCAATAGATTGTCCAAGTCCATCTAGGTTGTGAACTATTTATATACTCCATAGGAAACTGATAATATGATCTTCTGTGTGACACCACACACCATATTATCTACAATATAAAATATCAGACATTTGTATTAACACTTGCAACAAATACAATATGCAAACATTTGCCCATATGATTCTCATTCAAAATTTAAGAAAATAAGGTTACTACAAAAGTGATGCTTTAAGTATATAACCCTAACACACCTAGCCGTGTCAGACACTCCCGATATGATGACTCAATCCTAAACCTAACCCTCGTCATCATCAGCACCTCCCGACCACCTCATTTCCATCGTACTTTCGACCTCCACCCGTCGGGGCACCCAAATTCGCTACCGTCACAAACACCCCATCGCCATCATCATACAACACCACCTGCCATGACCCATCGACACCTCCGACACCATCGACACCACCGTACGGCCAGCCATTCCAGACCGCACCCGCCACCAAAGAACCACCTGCCCATCGTCATCACCACCACCATTAGAACACCACCGGATCCCAGCGCATCACGACTCGGCCACCCTCCCCCTGTCGTTCACCATCAACACAAACCCTACCACCGTCATCGACAACCAAACCCACCATAGCAAAAACCAAAAGAAAAAGGGAATCATGAGTCTCACCTGTCTCCTTCCTCGTCGCTCCGGCGTCGACCACCATGCCGAGTCGTCCGCCGCTGGATCTCCGCGGGACCGCGAGCTGACTCCGGGAGCAGTTCGACTGCCTGCCGGCAAGCTCCGCCCGCACCGATCGCTACACCGCCCTGGCCTCCTCGTCCTTCCGGCTCGTACCAAGCTCTGCCCCCTCCGACTTCCCGCTCTGCCTCAAAACCCCGGCCGTCGTGCCTCCGGTAGCCCTAACGGCCGCCGCCTCCGCGCCAGGCGCGCCCGACGACCGTACGGCGCCGAAACCGCTCCTCTTTCAGCGGCCAGCACCCGACACCGCTCCTCTCATCTCCTGCCTCGTCGCTCCGATGTCGACCACCGCGCTGAGTCGTCCGCCGTTGGATCTCCGCGGGACCGCGAGCTGACTCCGGGAGCCGTTTGACCGCCTGCTGGCGAGCTCCGCCCGCATCGATCGCTACACCGCCCTGGCCTCCTCGTCCTTCCGGCCCGTACCAAGCTCCGTCCCCTCCGACTTTCCGCTCTGCCTCGAAACCCCGGCCGCCGTGCCACCGGTAGCCCTAACGGCCGCCACCTCCGTGCCAGGCACGCACGACGACCGCCCGGCGCCGACACCGCTCCTCTTCCAGCGGCCAGCACCCGACCCCGCCGCGCTCGCCGGATCTGGACCCCCGCCTGGCCTCCTCTGGAGAGCGCCACCGCCTTCCGCCCAGAGTGCCGCCGCCTTCTTTCCAGGTGGTCGTGCCACCCCCTTCCGCCCAGAGCGCCGCCGCCATTGAACCTCGCCGCCCCGCTGTGCCGGAGTTCCCCAGTGCCCTCCGATCTACGCCGGAGCCCCTCTGGTGAGAACCCCTCTCCCCTCTCTTCCTCTCTCCCTCTCTCGACTACTTTCTCTCTCTCCTTTCATTCTTCCTTTCTTTTTAAAGAATAGCAGTGAATATTATAAGTATTATTATTTATTATCTATTATTATTATTATCATCATTTATCTAAATTACTAGATAGGTGGCATTTATTTTATTATTTATATATTATTATTATTATTAGTTTGTTGTTTTGTTAAATATTATTATTTACATTATTATTATTACTATTATTTTCTAGCAAAATTTCAACTTAGTTTTTAAACACTGAAATATTCTTTTCGATTTATATGTACTTATATTTGACCAGTTATACGTTTGGTCTAAATGATTTAGAAATATTTTTAAATATTTATCTAAAATAGATATTTTAAATTTTGAAATATAGTTTCCACCTTAATCATATTTTACAACTTAGAGTATTTTGACTAATAAGATATAATTTTCAAAATTATTATATATAAATATTTTCAAGTATTTTCGTAAATGAATTTTTACAAGTAAACATATTTTTACAGTAATATAAATATTTTAGAAAATTTGTATACGTAATCTCCACAATTTCTCCTTGATTATCATCATTATCATGACTAATCATCCTTTCCTATTTTTTCGTGAATTCGGACTCTTTCCCATCGGATATGGCGATTTGGCAACTGGAACTTTACAGAATATCGCACCACACCAGGAGACACCACAGGCAAGATACCTTTCCATTATACTGTTTTTTTTTAGTTTGCATTTTATTACATATCACTGTTCATTTATTTCCAGTTCTTGATTTACTACATGCTCAGTGATATTAGCTTACTTGTTATTATCCTTTGATTACATATGGACCTAGAGTTAAGGGACTACCGTTTGTAGTGTATTGCATATACCTTGACACAGTTGTACCACGAGTATATGTAAGATGAGTAGCATATAGAGGTCTTTGCGTGTTGGCTGTGTGCGCATGCGTTAGGGCTAACTGCTAATAGTGGTGTGTTAGGAGACTTAGTAGTTAGTAGAGGTACATGGTCGTGGATGCGACTTGACAGGTACATTGGGTGGGGAGAACAATACCTGACGTATGGGCTTCTTTCCACTTCCCTTCTTACCTGTGCGCTCCTCCGGAGACACAGGCTCCAGGTGCCCGCTGACGTTTTTCGGAGTGTTATGGACGTAGCCCCTTGCACATGATGCCCTCTGACGATCTTCAGACATTACGGACATGGCCCCTAGTGACCTATATGGGGACTATGCCGATCCCATTTACAGCCAGGGCTCATGCGTCGAAAGGATTGTTTCTCAACTGCATGATCACTTTAGTACGGTTAGGTCACCTTATTTATGTCTTGTCACTTTCTTTGATTGTGGCATATTTTATATTCAGTATTTATATGGCATGTTTATTGTATCTTGTTACGTCCCTCTGAGGACCTGGTGATTCCTCCAGGTGTGTCTTGTGATTTCTGCAGGTGCTCTAGCCAAGGCCATAACTTGTGCTCTATTCTTCGAGATGTTGCTCTTGGATCGTCATCCCCTTCGCTCTACCAAATTACTTTTCTTGTATATTTCTTTCCTATTAAAATTTTTTGGTAGTGGATTTGTCTCCGCCCAACGATTGGACCATAATTATTCAAGTTGATTTTATATTATAATTCTTTTTATTATGGATGAGATTTAGTCTTAGATTACTGCATTTTACAGCTTATGTATACATACAAGGTTTCCATACATTGGAGCGTACTTTGTATGTTTACAGCTGGCATGGATACGTACTTAGTCCTAAGTATTTTGGGACTGGGGCGTCACATAAATGCAAGTCGTAATTGAGAACATTTAACGGCCCTAAAAATGTATGTCGTATTAGAAATCTAAAAAGAAGAATTTGCGGCTCGCATTTATGGTGTGCCATAAAATTATATCATTTACGACATATATCTAATGCACGTCGTAAATAAGTGGCCGTAAAAGCCCTGATTTGGTGTAGTGTGTGGACTTGTAGCCTACCGTCAAGTAGGGCACATTTCTAACATATTGTCATGTGTTGCACTCCTTGTAAACTAAAAGTACTCTTAAATCTTGATAAACTCTTGTAACCTCCGCTTGGATAACCTAGATAGTATGCAGGCTTGTGACTATGGGAACATCTCAAATGCATCTTGTTAGTAACTAGGCCTGTGATAACCCTAGTTAGCTAATGATAGCAAGTCGTAGGACTTGATTGGCCGTGCCTGAATGATTGTCTCATGATTAACATGTGAATTATATTCCACCTCTTATTTTTCTAATGCAAGCTAGTTTGTTCTTTTAACTCTGTCATTCTTGTTATTTAATTATATTCTTTTATTAGTTCTTTTATTCATTTTATGTTGGTTTTAGTTCATAAGTGGAGCCTTCCTTGTGGTACTTGCTCTTCTGGGTTCTGACCTAGCTGGTTTTGTGTGGCCATATTTCGGAGTAGCATCCGAGGATCTACCTGTCTTCCAGCCAGATGGTAAACACTAGACGTAACTGTGGCAGCGAGTGGGTTTCTTATTTTGCTCTCCCACTCTATTGTAAATTATTCTTTTGAGACGTTTTGTCGTCGAGCAAGTGTTGGCTCGTATTGAAACTTTAATTTTTGTCTGCCTAAGGGCGGCTACATTATTGATAAATCCTAGGGTTGATCATGTATGTCATGCCCCAGTCCCAAAATACTTGGGACTAGATACGTATCATGCCAGCTGTATACATACGAAGTCTACTCCAATATATGAAGACTCGTATGTACACATAAGCTGTATAATGTAGTAATCCAAGATAAACTAAATCTCATCCACAATGAAAAGAAAAATAGTATAAAATCAACTTGAATATTTTTGGTACAAACGTTGGGCGGAGACATATCCACTACCAACAAGTTTAAATAAGAAATAAATATACAAATAACTGATTTGGTCGAGCGAAACAAATGACGAGTCCAATAGCAATCATCACGACGGAATAGAACGCAAGTCATAGCCTTAGCTAAGCACCTGCAAGAAATCACGAAACACACACCTGGAGAGATAACCAGGTCCTCAGAGGGACGTAACAAGACACATCATATCATGCCAATAAACTGAATAATAAAGCTCAACAGAAAAGTATGCATGAGTAAAGGTTCCTAACCATTCTATGTGGATTGCACTTTAGAGGACAACGTTCTACGCAGGGGCTGTCACAAGCAAGTAATAAAGAGTGTCCAACAAGTAGCGCTCATCCGAGACACTATCGACCGGGTAACACGTAGCGCTCATCCGAGACACTATCTCCCAAATGTGTGTAAAAGTAAATGTAGCCCCTACGCTAGTAGTTGTCCCCTTCCCCCAATGATACTATACATGTGTCATAACCGCGACACACAAACACGTGTCGTTTCCACCATACTGTTTTATAATAGATAACTGTCAAGTATTCTAACATACATCTATTGACAGTTATTCCTACGCATGCGCACGGGTGATCAGCCAACACGTAAGTGACCTTTATATGATACTCACAACTCTCACACACAACTCGTGTACAATCGTGACAAGTCAATAAGACACACTAAATTTGACGGTAGTCTCTTAACTCTAAGCCAATTGTATAAAATATAATAATTTGCATCTACATATAATTTAGAAAGAAACAATTTTAAAATAAACAAAACATGCATGATATTGAGCAGAAAATTTAAACAGTAAAGGCAAGGTGTCTTGCCTGGTGGGTCGTCTGGTGTGGTGCGATAATCCGACAAGTTTCGATTGTCCATTAGCCATGTTCGGTGTGTAATCGGTCGAGGTTGAGGAAAAAATAGGAAAACAGGATTTAGTCATAAGTAAGGTTGACAAATAGTGGAAATTTGAGGAGAAGAGTATTCTATTTATTTTAGGAAAAAATTTCTACTACTTTGAAATATGTTTTTCTTATTCAAAAAGATTTGTAGGAAAAATACTTGAATTGTATTTACTAGTAGAAGAAATTTTAGTTAAATATTATAAAAATATAAAAATTTATTCAAGCAAAATATGCTAAGTTTGTCAAATTTATATTTTTGACAGAAGAATTATTTAATTAAATTATTTTAGAATAATACAAGAAATTCTATAAACTATCTTGGGCATTTAGACCAAAAACTATGGACAAGCCAAAGTTTATCAACATATATATAATTTTGGAAACTATCTACCTTATATATTTTATAGAAAATTAATATTCATAATAATGAAATAATAATAATGATATTTAGATAACGAAAATCAGTGTAAATAATAATAATAATAATAATAATAATAATAATAATAATAATAGTAACAATAATAATGATAATAATAATAATGATGATAATATCAGTATAATAATAATACTAATAATAATAATAATAACAATAATAAAAATACACACAAAAAAACTGCTCTCCTTTTATTGTAAAGAAAAGGGTGGAGAAAGAGAGAGTTAGAGAGGGGAAAGTGAGAGAGAGGAGTGGAGAGAAAGGGGGCGGAGAGAGAGACTTACCGGCGGCCGGCTGAAGGAAGCGGCGAAAGGGCGGAGGACGGCGACATCGCTGGGAGGCAGCGGGATGTGAGCGCACGCGGGGGCGACGGGTCAAACCTGGCCTGGGAAGGAGTGGTGCAGCGGTGACCGGCCGGAGGTGACGGGCGGCGTCAGTCGCACAGACGCATGGGATAGGCTTGGGTGAGCGGCGTCGGGCTCGATCCAGGCGGTGTTGGAGGCGCTACCGAGATCGAGGCAACTCGAGGTGAACGGGGATTTGGCACACGGCCAGGCGAGGTTCGTCGGGCTCGGCTGTGAGTGAGGTAGAGGCGGCGGACGCGGGTGGAGCACGGGAAAGGCTCGGCATCGCCGGAGGCCAGGTGAGGGTTCTCACTTCTTTGTCTTTTTTTTGGCGTTGGTGGGTTTTGGGAACGGCGTCGGTCGGCTATAGCCGTGGCTGGGCGGTGTTGGGTTATAGTGGTGTTGTGGTTGGGTTCTCTAGAGGTCCGGCGGGGATGTCGGGGATGGCGCTGGTAGTGGTGGTCGACGGTGATGGCACGGTGATTTGGGGTTGATGATGGTGGTGGTGTTGTCGGGGTGCTGGTGATGGCGAGAGTGGCGAGGATGATGATGGCGATGGCGGAGACGGGGCTTCGGGTTTGACGGAGATACTGGTGGCGGTGGAGATGATTTTAGGATTTTTCGGAGAGGAGGAGATGGGGAAGCTGCAGGTAGCCACCGGCCTAACTTGATCGGAGATGGACGGTCGTATTTGTGGGACGGAACAGCCGACGTTGGTCGGTCGGATTAGGGATAGGATCGTCGGCTTGGATGTGTCCCGACACGAGGTGGACGTCCGGTTTGTCAGACGAAAAAATGTGTTTGTACAAATAAAAGTGTAGTGGATGGAGAATGGCGACACCGACACGATACACAGATTTGATAGAGAATTTATGGATGAGTACCTCTCCTTATATAGGAGGTGGGAATTCTCAGTTGGATAGGGAGTTGGGGGATTTAAAATCCTCTATGGATAATATCATAATTAAATTTAAAGTAGTCAAAAGTCAATCCAATATAATCTTATCTAAATTTAACTAGCAATCCCATATTTAAAATAAAATCTTTTTCAAATTATATTATCATAATTAACCAAATATTAAGTCAAACGAAATTCTAAATATCCATTTCGAAATAGTAACATAATATTATTAAATAAATTTTGAAAATCAATTAAATCCATGTACTTCACATGAAAGAAGAAAATTTTACGTAAAACATAGTTTCTCCATTAATTCAATCGACTTAGATTATAATCTAATCAAAATTTGATTTAATTCTAGATTAAACCTTCAATTGATTTAAAATAAAAATCTTCTCTAATTTAAATTAGAGTATTTAATCAAATATTTACTCAAACAAAATTTCAAATAACATATAATAATATTTAATTTCGAAAATACAAATAAATATTTAGACACTCTCATGCAAAAATAATATTTTACATAAAACATAGTTTTTCTAAATTACTCTTTATAAACTAACCCTTTTTATGAAAAATAAAATGAATGAAGTTTGGCAATCCACGATGCGACGCATTTTACTACTTTAAGTAATTGAAAATATTTATTATTTATTATTTGAAAAACCAAGATTTTTAAAATAAAATATTTTTACAAAAATATGTACCTCGCACATATTCGCACTCGACGAGACATACGAAAATGCGAACTCGTACGCGACGTCCCATACGACTATGCGACGTACAAATACCAAGTAAAAAAAATTTTAAATACTCAATTTATATATATAAATTTTAAGTAAAATTTTTAGGGGGTTTACATCCTACCCAACTTACAAGAATTTTGTTCTCGAAATTTAGGAATAGGTTGGGTACATGAGTTTAACGAAAAAGAAGTCTGAACAATTCATTGGACGAGGCAAGGAAAACGAATGCTCTCACAAATGTGCATTATGAACTTAATTCACTGATATGGTAATGGACAAGGGTCGCTAACTAAGGCAAACACAAATCGAGAAATAGTATGGCATCCGGTAGGTCAAAGGGATAATTAGACATTTGGGGAGATATGGTTCCTTGAGAGAAACTTGATACTAATCGTCTTGGTCGCGAGTTTGATTAAGCGATGATAAAAACATACATGCAATTAGAGAGTTTTGATTTGTTATCTATGAAAATAACTCAAGGATATGGTTTTGAAAGAGGGTTGCTAGTTAACACAATAAAGTAAGGGAGGATTAAGGGTTAAATTAAATCATGATAAAACATGAATAAAGAGATAAGGAATCGACTAGATTAAGGACAAGCAATTTAGAGAATATAGCCGTCTAGGTTTAGAGTTGAATCATTCTCAAGTTCCGAGAAGGTTGTGAAGTTGAATCTAAGGTCGAGAAAAGGACGAGGAACTCAAGGTAGAGATAAAATCACGTTGGTAGGTCAGTGTCTAGCCATCTCTGTGTATACACAAACTTTATGGTCATAGGAGAATAGTTTGGCCAATCAATCAAGTACATGTCCTGTCCACAATAGGTAACAGACGACGGCCATCATAGTCCAAGGAAGATGATTTGAATTCTAATATGTGGTTCAAAGGCGATTGAATATTTCAAAGAGATTTGTCAAGGCAGTCGCGGATTGTAATGCCCCAGTCCCAAAATACGTAGGACTAAGTACGTAGACATGCCAGCTGTATACATACGAAATACAGGGCCTTGTACGTATACATAAGCTGTAAAATGCAGTAATCCAAGACAAACTAAATCTCATCCACAATGAAAAGAATAATAATATAAAATTAACTTGAATATTTATGGTACAATCATTGGGCAGAGACAAAGTCCACTACCAACTGTCTCAATAAAAGAAATGTACAAGAATCGATCAATAAAATGGCAAGACGAACTAAGCGCAATCGTCTTCGAAGGAATGGAGAGAATCACGGCCTTGGCTAGAACACCTGCAGTGAATCATGAAAGCACACACCTGGGGAATAACTAGGTCCTCAGACGGACGTAGCAAGATACAGGAAGAACATGCTAATATGAACTGTCAGAATAATAAAATAATATATAAAAGATTATCCTAGACACAAATATGCAAAGGAGATTCTAACCGCCTAATGTGCAATTTAGAGGACAACTTTCATGCGCATGGGTGAGATTTTAGGCTATAAGTACGTAACTGGCATCCAGTGATCCATATCTGGCCGTAACGTCCAAAACGTCAGAGGATATCTGCAAATATATCGCCATATAGTTCCTTTCAAAAACTATGGTTTACCTATTTGGCTTCCCATACGCGCTAGCGACTGTCCTCTCCCAATATTTCCTACGTTGTTCAAGTCATGTCCATGGCTCGTCCAGTTTTGTAACTGCTTGAGTATCTAAAACCCTAGTCATAGCAGTCACGATCATCTATCCGTCATACGGTTTAGAGATAGCTAGTCAATATGTATGTCGTGCCCCTAATAAAATGCCTCAAACCGTGTAGTGTAAGTGTCAAAGCCAGCGGAGATATAAAAATATCCTACAATAGGAGGGTAGTCCACTACAACTAAGTTAACATGCATATAGTAAAGTAAAATGACTAATAGAGTCGCTTGCACCCAAGTGTGGCTTGGACGCGCAATTTATAACCAAGGAAACTAACAATATGAAACAAAATAAATAATGTGGAAATAAGTAATATGACAGTAAATTAGCAAGGTATACTTGCCTGGCAGGCCGTCTGGTGTGCTGCGATAATCAAAGTTGCACAAAATCTAACTTTGGTGTTACAACTACTCAAAGGGCTTATGATGATAGCATGGACTCGGTTTGATTTGGAGCTGACTAGCACGATCTGATCATATCGTATAAAGATAGTCGTAGATGCCAAAAGCACGCAAGATAATCTCCATTGATGGGATGGACCATGTCATTGGGCCCGGAACGGTCCAATTTAGCTAGGAACAATATAGGAGGTTCAAGATTCGAAAAAATATAGAAATATTTTAGCTTAGACATGGACGAGAATAGATTTGCGAAGAAATTGGTACAAATAATTACATGTCTATCTTGGAAAATATTTATTATATACTATTTTTAGAAAATACTCATTATTTAGAAAACTATATTTGAAAATTGGTTATAACTAAAAACTCGGTTTTAGTTTTATTCAAAATATATATAAAAATAATCTTGGAAAACAAGTTAGGCAAAAATAATACTTTATATCAAATATAATTTAGAAAATTTTATAGGGTTTAAACGAAAACACTAGTTGGCAAAATACACTAATTATAATAACAACACTACTAGTAAAAAGAAAGGAAACCCAAAACAAAACCATAATAATAATAATAAATATTGATAATAATAATAACAATAATAATAATAATAATAATAATATAATAATAATAATAATAATAATAATAATAATAATAATAATAATAATAATACAAAAATACTAATAATAATATATCTGTATACAGTACATATTTACATTCATATTGTATAGTATTGTATTTTATTGCTGAGGCAATTAAGAATAATAATAATAATAATAATAATCTAATAATACTAATAATAATAATAATAATAGTAATATGTCAGCAGACTCTGCTGCCTTTCCTTTTTCGAGGAGGATAAATTCTTCATTTCAAGAAGTATGAAAAAAGAAATGGAGAGATTGTAAGTTGGGAGTGTGGGGTTATTAAAAGCATAGAAAAAAAAATAAAATAGAAGGAGAGAGAAGAAGCAGAGGTAAGGAAGTGGGAGAGAGAGAGTGAGAGAGCGGAAGGTGTGGAGAGAAAGGGGCGGACTCACCGATCGTGCCGAGGCTGGACACGGCGGACGTGCGGAGGCTCGATTAGCGGAGATCCGGCAGAGGGCGGTCGATCGGGACTGTTCTAGCGGGCGGCTAGGACTGGCGGTTGCGGAGGCTGGAAAGGAGGCTCGGCGAGGGGAGCGGCGGCGCGGGAGGTCGGAAAAAGGGGCTCCGCCGATGGCGGTCATGGCTCGGCGGAGGGAGCAAAGAGGGTTGGAGACGGACGGGCGCTAGCCTCGCGCGCGGCCACCACAGTCGCCGACAGCGGTGCCGGGCACGGAGAAGTCGGGGCTCGGGCACGACGAAGATGCGGGATCGGAGGGGTCGTCGGCTCACGGGGACGCGGGCGGATCTGCTCGGCTCTACGCAACGCACGGAGGCGGCTGGAGAGGTGAGTTAGGGTTTTCCTTTGTCTTTGTGTTTGGAGATGGTGGCTGTGGTGGGAACGTGGTGGTCGTGGTGGTGTTTTGTTTAGGGCGGTGGTTGTGGTTTTGGGGGGTCAGGATGGTCGGAGGATGGGTGTCGGGAGTTTGGTCGGAGTAGGATTTCGGTAAAGTGGGGATTGGTTACAGTGGCCGGAGGTGGGCGTGGTGAACATGGTGGCGACATTGGTGATAGACGAGAAGGAGAGGAGATGGGGATGGCAGTGGTTGGCGGTGGTTACGGCGGTGGCGTGCGGCGGGGTGCTGCGTCGGACGAGGCGACAGAGGGAAGAAGAAGAGCGGGGATCGGGTTTAGAGTAGGGTTAGGCTAGGGATTTGATTGTGTCGGGATTATCGACACGGGAAAAGGTTCATGTATATGTAAAAAATATGGAATAAGAATTTAGACGGGGAGGGATTACATGGACACGATGCACTCACGTGGGTGGGGAAATTTGTGGATGGTTGAAATTTATGGAGGAGTACCTGCCTATTTATAGGATGTGAGAATTCCCAGTTGGATAAGGATTAGAATTGATTTAAAACCCCAATTGATAAATATCATATTAATTTAAATAGTTTTAAAGTGAATTCAATCCAAATTCGAATCAAATTAAATCTAAGTAAATCCATCTTTACATTAAAATAGGATCCATAAAAATACATTTGTATTTATAATTCATAATAATTAATTTAAATACCAATCAACAAATTTAAAAAATATTTTTATGAACACTAAAATTATAATAATAATTAATTTTGAAAATTCAAAATAAGTATTTAAATATTAATAGAAAATAACTTACAATACATTTTTGCAAATAAAAAATAATAATAATATCGATTAGTTTTTGAAACTCAAAATATGTATGGAAATAATTTCCATGCACCTTGTATGTAAAATAGAATAAAAGTATTATTTCTCTAAAGCATTACTTCTACTTGTATAAATTATTTTTATAGTAATGAAAATAAAACATTTGACTAAATAAAAAAATGTTTATATACAAATTATTTACTCTTTATATATTTCGAAATCAAACTATTTACTATATTTATGAAACATAAAATAAACTTTTTAAATGAATAAATGTCACGTATGTACGTACTCGCACTCATCGTATAAATACAAAAATTAATACTAAAAATAAAATTTCAAAATTGTAGTAAAAATTTAGGAGTTTTGCACGGATGAGCCTCTAGGGCAAGTTTATCTATGTTTCCATCCACGTAAATGATACGAAAAGCGAACCAAGTGCACTAGGTTGATCAGACCATCATGCACTGGTTTTGATTAGACAATATGTTAGTGGGAGCGACCCAATAAAACATGTCATGATCAAGCTTGATAAGAAAATAAGCTTGCAAAATTAATGCTAAGTTAGCATTAGAATAGTCAAAGTATAAGTAAGAGACCATGATAAAGGGAATTAAATAGTCCAAGGTTCTTCAAAAATCAAGTCTTGCCCAAAGTTTGGACCTATACAGTCGGCTTGGTTGACTAGATAAGTTAGAGTCCACTGAATTCTTTGGTCTAAATGAACCTATCAATGTGGTCCACAAAAATGTTGGTTAGGTCGTGAGGTATTATACCCAACTTACAAGAGTTAAACTAGTAGTGTGATGGGATAATGAGTTAAGCAATCAAGGTAAGGCACAAAATTAAGCATTAAAGGAAATCAAGTAGAACATCATCACATATCGGGTTGAAAGAATTTAGTTGAGTCCCTATCTGTGGTCGAAAAGTATATCGGTACCATGGTAGGGTTATGATTTAGTCTTTATGACCCGAAAGTCGCGTCAAGAAAATAGAGCACAAGGGGTGTGTTTTAGTAGGGACATGATATACCTATATGAAGGTGGGCTCGTCTAGGTCTTGCATATGGAATTTGTTGGCTGAAAAAGTCTAGTGTTGTACTCCAAATATCCAAGCTACGGTAAAGGACACAAAAGAATTTAAATAGAAAGTGGGAGTTCATGAGATAATGATTAACGCACAAATAAATGACCAAGTGAACGCATGAAATAAAGATAATTCAGATTCTAGTAGATCAAGGTAAAATAAGTTATGAATACAGTTTCTAGAGATATGTTAGCCACTTAGATGGGGTATGATCAAGGAACAATTTAATCATTTCTCAAGTTTTAAATGGTTAGAAAGTCACGATAAAATCTAGGTTTGAGGGAATGTCGAGTGAGTCAAGATTGAGATATCTTCACATAGTTTGGCAGATGACTTAACTACACTCGAGTACATACAACTATCATGGCAATTAATGAGGAATACTTGTATCCCATTAGGGTGACTTGCTTGCTTCTTGGTCCTCTATCAATATATGATCTAATTTCAATTTCAAGTTCCTCAACAGTTTCGAAATAAAATCTCAAGATACTCCATCAAGTATTTAATCATAACTTAAAGTTTAATTTTCTTTAAATAAATTCCAAATAACCTTCATCATATCTAATGCGGCACAACAAAACTTTCATAATAAGCCATCACTTTTAAAATTTTTAATTCTCAAATGTACCTCGAGATAAACTCTTAGCCCGTTTCATCAGTCGCAAATCATGTAACTCAAATTAAATCTTTTTTTTACCAAAATTTAAATATCCATAATCAAGGCTTTAAACTTGAAATCTAATTAACCTTATAAATCATAGATCATATGACACAATTTAAAATTTGAATTGTTTTCCTTCAAAGTCGCTTTCATATCTTCCAAATATTTAAACAAAATTTTTACCATCATTTCTTCAATTCAAAATTAAATAAACTTATAATTCGTACGACTCAATTTAAAACCTCAAACTAAACTTTTGTCTTCTCTAGTTGTCTAAAAATCATAATTAAAACTCCTTAAATAATCTCGAGATAAACTTTATAATATTACAATCTGAACTTTTAAAGTTAACCGTAAATCATGCGTCACAATATAAAAACTTGCCATTTCTCAATCGATTTCATATCCCTAATAAATCATAACTATTTCACCATAAAAAAATTTCGTAAATCAAAATTTTTTTTTCTCGATCTAGCTATCCTCTTGTGTATACCACCTTGTAATAATAAAATTCTAACTATCCTTTGAAGGCGGTAATATGCTACTACCCAACTTGGAATTAATTAATCCTTAAGATCATATCTCTATGAAAAATAAATGCCTTTATACTCAAATATAACCTCAATGGATATTAATTGTCAATATAATCCTTCTAGCCATGTGTTTCCCATAAGCATATACTAGTGTAGTCATCTTCCTAGTTGTCGCTAAGCATGAAACTAAGAATATACGGTAGAAGGAGTCAAGCAAGATGCAAATCAAGGAGGTCGAACGAGAGTTCGGAATTTGAAGTCAAGAAAGGACGTAAAGTAAGTAGATGAGATTCTAGACTCTAATCCTATATTGTAGGCCCGTTCGGTACAGTCATATAACCGAAACGACAAACTTGACTTGCATGGGCCACCATAAAAATATGTCACGACCCAGTCCCAAAATACTTGGGACTAGATACGTATTATGCCAGCTATATACATACGAAGTCTACTCCAATATATGAAGACTCGTATTTACACATAAGCTGTATAATGTAGTAATCCAAGACAAATTAAATCTCATCCACAATGAAAAGAATAATAGTATAAAATCAACTTGAATATTTATGGTACAAATGTTGGACGGAGACATATCCACTACCAACAAGTTTAAATAAGAAAGAAATATACAAATAACTGATTTGGTCGAGCGAAACAAATGACGAGTCCAAGAGCAATCATCACGACGGAATAGAACGCAAGTCATAGCCTTAGCTAAGCACCTGCAAGAAATCACGAAACACACACCTGAAGAGATAACCAGGTCCTCAAGGGACATAACAAGACACATAATATCATGCCAATAAACTGAATAATAAAGCTCAACAGAAAAGTATGCATGAGTAAAGGTTCCTAACCATTCTATGTGGATTGCACTTTAGAGGACAATGTTCTAAGCAGGGCTGTCACAAGCAAGTAATAAAGAGTGGCCAACAAGTAGCGCTCATCCAAGACACTATCGGCCGGGTAACAAGTAGCGCTCATCCGAGACACTATCGGCCGGGTAACACGTAGCGCTCATCCGAGACACTATCTCCCAAATGTGTGTAAAAGTAAATGTAGCCCCTACGTTAGTAGATGTTGTCACGTCCCAGAACCAGAATACTGGAGAGTGGGGGCAGACATAGCCAGCTACGTATATGAAATGGAATCCATCACGCTATACGGTCACGGCTGTCTAGATACATGAGGGTTTATCTACAAGCCAACAGTCTCTTAAGGTCATGAACAAGTCTAGTGTCTCAATCACAAGCAAGTAAGTAAAAGTCACAAGATGTATGATCATTAAATATACAATAGTAAGGCGTCCCAAACATTATATATTCAGTTGATCATGAAGCTAGTCGTTACAAAATGTCAGGACTAGCAAGAGTTTAGTCATACATGATCAACCCTGGGATCTGTTAATCATGTTACAGCCCGTAGGCAGACAGTAAGTAAGTGCAATCGAGCTAAACAGGTGCTCGTCGGCTAAACGCCTCAAAAGAATATTTTTACAATAGAGTGGGAGAGCCAAAAATAACCCACTCGTTGCCGGGATTCCTTCTAGTGTTCACCATCTGGCAGGGTGGTCGGTAGATCCTCTGGAGCTGCTCCAAAATTTGGCCACACAAAACCAGCTGGGTCAGACCCCAGAAAGAGCAAGTGCCACAAAGGAGGCTTCACTTAAGAGCTAAAACCAGCAATCAGCACAAGATATAAATAAAAGTAAGAACTGGAAATAAAGAAAATACACCAGGATGATATACGACGAGATAACCATGGAACTATTCAGATAACCAGGTTACAACCCGTAAACCAAACAAGGACCGGGGTTGTAACCCTTCGTCTGAACAAAACTTGGAATTCTCACCATTTATCGGTAAAATAAATACAAGCATTCTGGTCATTCAATAATATGGAACAAGATCAGGACAAGACGAGACTGGTTAGACTCCGTCCAATCACTTCACGGCCAAGCAAGAGTTACGGCTTGATACTTTAACTAACTAGGGTTGTCACATGCCTAATTACTTAACAAGATGCAGTGAGATTATTCCACAGCCACAAGCCCTGCAGACCATCCAGGTTATCCGGGTTAAAAGATTAGAGTTGAATTCAGGTGGGTACATCGTCCAGGAAACGAATGTACCCTTAGGTAGCTTGAAGGGTGCAACACATGACAGTGTGCTGGAAATGTGCCCTACTCGACGGCAGGCTACAGATTCCAAGGCGTGCCCAGGTAACGGGATTGCCTGTAGCTGGGAAATCTCGTCATGACTAATGTATTAATCTAGTTATTAGCCTTAGTCCATTTTAGTAGGTACTCCTGACCGTGGTACTCAGGAGTCCCTGTCCTAGACATGATGCAAGACAGGACTGGTTTATTTATACAAACACAATCGCCCACGGTGTCCAGATTAATTATACAGGTCATGTCATGTCAGGTAACCGTCGCAACAGCTATTCGAGATAATCATGCCAGTTTATCATGCCAAGTGTACTTGTCAGGAGTGCGCCACGACGGGCTACTATCAGGTCATGTCAGGTTATTATGTCAGGAGTGCACCACTATGGGTCACTATCACGTCATGCTCAATTATCAATTCCAAACATATCAAGTAAATTCATGATTATCAAGTTCATGACAAAAGGCGTAAGGATATAAAATATGCGTAAAATATCTAATAAAATATCAATATACAGGACTATAGAAGAGCCAAGCTTAAGGAAAATATAACCAAACTAACACGCTGACATGAGACCAAGTCTGCCAAAGGCCATACGCTCAGTGCCAAAGTCATACGCTCAGGTCATACGCTCAGGTCAGGCTACGCTCAAGTCAGGCTACGCTCAGGTCATACGCTCAGGTCAGCGTATGTACTTCATACGACTCCTCATCAAGGCAGCGTATGAGGTCCATACGACTCCTCGCCAAGGCAGCGTATGAGGTCCATGCAACTCCTTGCCAAGGCAGCATATGAGGTCCATACGACTCCTTGCCAAGGCAGCGTATGAGGTCCATATGACTCCTTGCCAAGGCAGCGTATGAGGTCTATACGACTCCTTGCCAAGGCAGCGTATGCATGCCATACGACTCCAAAGGGCAGCGTATGAGGACTGCGCTGCGCTAAAGAGCGCGCGCAACTCAGTGGCACAAGCTAAAAAGCTCGCGCACTACTCACTATCTTCTCCAAATCAGCAAGAACTTTATGGTTGAACCCAAAGCTTCAAAAGTCCATAACTTGGTCAAAATAAGTCCAAATCCAACTTTTCAAAGGTCAAAATTGGGTAGAATAAAATTCTCTACAACATGGAACTATCAAAACTTGAAATCAAAGAAGTTTGATAGATCAAAACCACTAAAATCCGAAAATAACTAATTTCTAGATATACAAAAATTAAAGCTTCAAAATGGCAAATGTCAAGTTCTAATGTGTCTTAGAAATATGAAGAGAAGCTAATAGAACAATAAAAATGGGCTCTCTTGTGGAAGCAAGTTACACTTGTCTAGACCTCTCTCTTCTCTCTTTGGTAGGTGAAGGGAGTAAATGAGGAAGAAGAAGATAAATAATGAAGAGAGAGAATGAAGAGGGCTAATAAATACAAATGGTGGTGGTAGGTAGGGGTTCACCTTGGGTTCATCATGAACCCAATCAAAACCAAGCCAAGCAGAACCAACCAACCCGAACCAGGAATAAACCAAGCCAAGAAGGAAATGCCAAGCCAGGAAAATCATGCAATACAAGAATAAAATACTTACACGTATTCCAAGAATACGTAATACGAACCACAGGCATTACAACTCTACCCACCTTAAAAGAATTCCGTCCTCGGAATTTAATCAAGAGGCTAGAGGAGCAATGACAAGCTACATTAATCACATGCAAGCTATAACTAGGCAGACAATCACTCATTCAAGCAAGGAATCGAAGGCATGAGGCATAAGAAAGACATTATACCTCACGAGTCAAACAAGTCGGGATATCGCGATCGGATATCATCATCACGCTCCCACGTTGACTCCTCCAAAGAGTGATGACCCCAAGCAACTCGGACTAACTTGATAGTCTTGTTCTTGAGGATCTTCTCTCTCCGGTCCAATATAGACACGAGCCTCTCCTCATACGAAAGGTTGGTACCAATAACCAATTCTGAATGATCCAGGAGGTGGCTCGGGTCCGGGATATACCATCGTAATTGGGATACATGGAACACGTCATGCACCTCGCTTGGCGACGGTGGAAGAGCGAGACGATAGGATACATCTCCTACTCGCTCCAGAATGTCAAACGGTCCTATATACATAGGACTAAGCTTGCCCCGTATGCCGAAACGAATGACGCCACGGTTAGGCAAAATCCTCAGGAATACATGATCGCCGACCGAAAACTCGAGAGGGCGCCGATGAGAATCGGCCCAATGGCGCTGGCGATCTTAGGCAACTCGAAGATGATCTCTGACTCGCCTGACCACTTCAACTGTCTGGGCAATCATTTCTGGACCGAGCATCTGTCTCTCTCCAACATCATCCCAGGCTAGCGGGGATCTGCACTTCCTACCATACAGTGCCTCGAACGGTGCCATCTGGATACTGGCCTGGAAACTATTGTTGTACGAGAATTCTACCAGGTACAAGTGATCTTCCCATAAACCACCGAAGTCAAGTGTGCAAGACCGCAACATGTCTTCAAGAGTCTGGATCGTGCGCTCCGACTGGCCATCTGTCTGCCGGTGATATGCTGAACTGAACTGGAGATGAGTTCCCAAACTCTCTTGCAAGCTACGCCAAAAGTGTGACGTAAATCTTGAATCTCGGTCCGAGGTGATACTGACTGGCACACCGTACAATCTGACAATCTGCCAGAGGTACATCTCTGCTAACTGAGCCGTCGACTGACCAACTCTGAATGGAAGAAAGTGAGCCACTTTCGTGAGCCTGTCAACTATAACCCAGATAGCATCTCTACCAGCTGGGGATCTAGGTAGTCCAGTCACAAAATCTATGGTCACATGCTCCCACTTCCATTCTGGAATCGGTAAGGGCTGAAGAAGTCCAGCCGGTCTCTGATGTTCGGCTTTAACTTGTTGGCAAACCAAACACCGAGAGACAAATCGAGCTATCTCCCGCTTCATGCCATTCCACCAGAAATGTTGCCGGATATCACGGTACATCTTCGTACTGCCGAAATGGATGGAATACTATGAACTGTGTGCTTCTGACATGATCTCCTGCCAGATATCTCCGCTGGATACACAAAGACGCTTACCATATCGAAGTGTACCATCCTCATGAATGCATAACTCTGGTCTTCGTCCTGCCTCACACTCTGCTCTGAGTCACTGAAGCTTGGAATCTGCCGACTGCGCCATCCGGATCCTCTCGACTATAGTGGACTGAACTTGCATACTGGCCATCAAGACCACACTGGAAGGGAGAACAACTTCAATACCCATCTTCTGAAGATCTGCTAACAGCTCTGGTTGCGCTGTTAGAAAATAAACTCCCGCTCTCCTACTCAATGTATCCGCAACAACATTGGCCTTTCCAGGATGATACTGCAGGTTGACATTATAATCCACAAGAAGCTCCAGCCACCTTCTCTGACGCATGTTAAGATCCTTCTGGGTGAAAACATACTTCAGGCTCTTATGGTCGGTGAAAATCTCGACCCTGTCTCCATACAAGTAGTGCCTCCATAACTTAAGTGCAAACACCACTGCTGCCAGCTCCAAGTCATGGGTTGGATAATTTCCCTCATGATCACGAAGTTGTCGTGACACATAAGCCATTACCTTCCCATGCTGCATCAGAACACATCCTAAACCCCTGCCTGAAGCATCACAGTACACTGAGAATCTTCCGGTCCCATCTGGAAGCCTGAGAATAGGAGCTGTTATCAGGCCTCGCTTCAACTGCTCAAAAGAACTCTGACACTCTGCTGTCCAAGCAAACTGCACATCCTTGCTGGTCAACTGCGTCAATGGCGCTAAAATTCGAGCAAAATCCAAAATAAATCGCCGGTAGTAGCCGGCCAATCCAAGAAAACTACGAACCTCTATAACTGTGCGAGGCACTGGCCATGACTCAATAGCCACAATCTTTTGGGGATCCACTTCTACTCCTCCTCGAGTGATGATATGACCCAAGTACGAAATGCGATCGAGCCAGAACTCGCATTTACTGAACTTGGCATATAACTGGTGCTCTCTGAGGATCTGAAGAACTATACGGAGATGCTGCTCATGCTCCGCCTCACTCTTGCTGTAGACCAGAATGTCATCCAAGAACACAATCACAAACTGATCCAAGTAAGGCATGAAGATACGATTCATGAGGTCCATGAATACTGCCAGCGCATTGGTTGCTCCAAAAGGCATAACAAGGAATTCCCAATGCCCATATCTCGATCTAAAAGCTGTCTTCGGGATGTCCTGCTCTCTGACTCTGATCTGATGATAACCTGAGCGCAAATCAATCTTCAAGAATACTGAAGCCCCCTTGAGTTGATCAAACAAGTCATCAATCCTCGGAAGAGGGTATCTATTCTTGATTGTCACTGAATTCAAGGTACGATAATCAACACATAACCTGGACGTACCATCCTTCTTTTTTACAAGAAGCATCGGGGCTTCCCAAGGCGATCCACTAGCACGAATGAATCCCTTGGTTCTGAGTTCTTCAATCATCTTGTACAATATCTCCAACTCTGACGGCGCCATCCTGTAGACTCTCTCTGACACTGGAGCTGTCTCGGGAATCAAGTCTATAGTGAACTCGATCTCCCGCTCAGGAGGCATACCTGGAAGTTCTTCTGGGAAAACATCTGGAAACTCCTCGACTATCCTGGGCAACTGAACTGCTGCTACTGCCATCCGCAATACTGGAGGAGATGACTCAACTTCACCTCGAGAGAAAGAAAACTCCGGCTCTCCTGGAATGCTAAAAACAACCCTGCCAATGTGGCAGTCTATCCTAGCATACTGGTTTCTCAACCAATCCATCCCTAGGACCACATCATAATCGGCCATCGGGAACTCTATCAGTCTAGCAGGGAATTCTCTACCGCTAACTACGATCTGACACGAGGAAAACACTCTATCTACACCCACAAGTCCGTTACCAGTAAGTATATTAAGCCTTACTGATAATGACTCGGGCTCCAATCCTACCCGTGTCACAAATCGTGTAGACATAAATGAATGCGATGCACCAGAATTAAATAAAACTAAAGCTGGAAAGGAGTTGACGAGAATAGTACCTGCCACTACCTCTCCTGGTGCCAATCCTTCCTCCACGGTCATCACCATAGCCTGACCGTGCCCTCGGGGTGCTGGTCCCCTCTGCTGAAATCTTCGCTGCCTGCTCTAACTCTGGGCTTGGACTTGTGCATACTGCTGGGGGTTCTGCTGCTGGAACACTAGGGTCTGAGGCGGCAAGGGCCTCGGCAATGGATACTGCTGCTGCTGGACCGGAGCTGGTCCTCTCACCGAAGAGCTAGAAAGGTTGGACGATGATGAACCACCCCTATTCGGGCAGGATCCAACCCTATGGTCTGGTGCTCCACAAGCCAGACACAATCCCTGTGCCCTGCGACATTCTGCCACCACATGGCCTGGCTTCCCACAATGAGAACAACCCACTGCGAAAGATTGCTTCTGCTTCTGCTGCTGAGGGTGCGTCGGAGTTGAATGCTGAACCGACGTTACTGAGGCCGCTCGCCTCGGAGCTCCAATAGTCAAAGCCCTGGCTGCCGGGGCCGGTGCTGAAGACTGATTCATCTGGCCGTGAGATCTCTTCTGACCTCCGGCCCTGTCCACGATCCTGTGGGAGGTATACTCATGCCTCCGGGCTGCTCTCAAGACTGCATCAAAAGTCTGATGCTCAAACTGCTCAACTGCCAACAAGATCTCTAGGTGAAGTCCCTGCTGGAACCGCTGGGCTCTATCATACTCGGTTGCCACCAAAGTGGGAGCAAACCGACTGAGTCTGGAAAACTCGGCCGCATATCCGTCGACCGTCCTGCCCATCTGCTTCAGATTGGTAAACCTTGTCTGCAGATCATACCGTGCCACGGCATCGAAATACTTGGTCTGGAATCTCTCTCTGAATACTGCCCAAGCAATGGGTACTGCTAAAATCCAACGGCCTGCGCTGCCCACCAGCTGCGGGCAAGATCTAACAACTGCAGGCGCACAACGGCCACCTTTTCGTTCTCTGGGATCCTGGCTGCTTCTAGAATCACCTCTGTGTCCTGAAGCAATGCATCTGCCGCGATAGCATCTTCACTACCGTCGAAGAATGGTGGGTTCAAGCGCTTGAAGCTGTTGGCCGCGCTGTTACCCTGATGACCACCCCGGGTCAAAGCATCCGTCACTGCCTGTTCCAAGGCATCTCCACGACGATCTTGAGAAGCTATCAAGGTCCTGACGAGTCCTACCAAAGTGCCGTCATCATGTTCTACAGGTTGAACTGGCTGGACTGGTGGCTCTCCGCCAGAAGGCACGACTCTGGAGGCTACTTCGGAATGTTGGGCTTGATCTCCAGGTTGCTGCTGGTCCGCGGGAGGTGCTCTGCCTTGCTGGTCGGTAGGACCACGAATAATGCCGCTGAAGAAGACGACATAGGGAACAATAAGGAAGGACCAGGACAGATCAACGATACAAGCATATGATCAGGACAAGAATCCGGAAATTCAGAAGATACGAGCATAGATCAAGGACGAATACTGATTGAGACATCTATTCGGTAAACCCTCACATATCTTGATTTACAAGACCTACATGGGCCACCACTTGAACCATGTCACGCCCCAGAACCAGAATACTGGAGAGCGGGGGCAGACATAGCCAGCTACGTATATGAAATGGAATCCATCTTGCTATACGGTCACGGCTGTCTAGATACATGAGGGTTTATCTACAAGCCAACAGTCTCTTAAGGTCATGAACAAGCCTAGTGTCTCAATCACAAGCAAGTAAGTAAAAGTCACAAGATGTATGATCATTAAATAAACAATAGTAAGGCGTCCCAAACATTACATATTCAGTTGATCATGAAGCTAGTCGTTACAAAATGTCAGGACTAGCAAGAGTTTAGTCATACATGATCAACCCTAGGATCTGTTAATCATGTTACAGCCCGTAGGCAGACAGTAAGTAAGTGCAATCGAGCTAAACAGGTGCTCGTCGGCTAAACGCCTCAAAAGAATATTTTTACAATAGAGTGGGAGAGCCAAAAATAATCCACTCATTGCCGGGATTCCTTCTAGTGTTCACCATCTGGCAGGGAGGTCGGTAGATCCTCTGGAGCTGCTCCAAAATATGGCCACACAAAACTAGCTGGGTCAGACCCCAGAAAGAGCAAGTGCCACAAAGGAGGCTTCACTTAAGAGCTAAAACCAGCAATCAGCATAAGATATAAATAAAAGTAAGAACTAGAAATAAAAAAATATACCAGGATGATATACGACGAGATAACCATAGAACTATTCAGATAACCATGTTACAACCCGTAAACCAAACAAGGACCGGAGTTGTAACCCTTCGTCTGAACAGAACTTGGAATTCTCACCATTTATCGGTAAAATAAATACAAGCATTCTGGTCATTCAATAATCTGGAACAGGATCAGGACAAGACGAGACTGGTTAGACTCCGTCCAATCACTTCACGGCCAAGCAAGAATTACGGCTTGATACTTTAACTAACTAGGGTTGTCACATGCCTAATTACTTAACAAAATGCAGTAAGATTATTCTACAGCCACAAGCCCTGCAGACCATCCAAGTTACCCGGGTTAAAAGATTAGAGTTGAATTCAGGTGGGTACATCGTCCAGGAAACGAATGTACCCTTAGGTAGCTTGAAGGGTGCAATACATGACAGTGTGCTGGAAATGTATCCTACTCGACGGCAGGCTACAGATCCCAAGGCGTACCCAGGTATCGGGATTGCCTGTAGCTGGGAAATCTCGTCATGACTAATGTATTAATCTAGTTATTAGTCTTAGTCCATTTTAGTAGGTACTCCTGACCGTGGTACTCAGGAGTCCCTGTCCTGGACATGATGCAAGACAGGACTGGTTTATTTATACAAACACAATCGCCCACGGTGTCCAGATTAATTATACAGGTCATGTCATGTCAGGTAGCCGTCGCAACAGCTATTCGAGATAATCATGCCAGGTTATCATACCAAGTGTACTTGTCAGGAGTGCGCCACGACGGGCCACTACCAGGTCATATCAGGTTATTATGTCAGGAGTGCACCACTACGGGTCACTATCACGTCATGCTCAATTATCAATTCCAAACATATCAAGTAAATTCATGATTGTCAAGTTCATGACAAAAGGCGTAAGGATATAAAATAGGCGTAAAATAACTAATAAAATATCAATATACAGGGCTATAGAAGAGCCAAGCTTAAGGAAAATATAACCAAACTAACACGCTGACATGAGACCAAGTCTGCCAAAGGCCATACGCTCAGTGCCAAAGTCATACGCTCAGGTCATACGCTCAGGTCAGGCTATGCTCAAGTCAGGCTACGCTCAGGTCATACGCTCAGGTCAGCGTATGTACTTCATACGACTCCTCATCAAGGCAGCGTATGAGGTCCATACGACTCATCGCCAAGGCAGCGTATGAGGTCCATACGTCTCCTCGCCAAGGCAGCGTATGAGGTCCATACGACTCCTTGCCAAGGCAGCGTATGAGGTCCATACGACTCCTTGCCAAGGCAGCGTATGTGGTCCATATGACTCCTTGCCAAGGCAGCGTATGAGGTCCATACGACTCCTTGCCAAGGCAGCGTATGCATGCCATACGACTCCAAAAGGCAGCGTATGAGAACTGCGCTGCGCTAAAGAGCGCGCACAACTCAGTGGCGTAAGCTAAAAAACTCATGCACTGCTCACTGTCTTCTCCAAATCAGCAAGAACTCTATGGTTGAACCCAAAGCTTCAAAAGTCCATAACTTGGTCAAAATAAGTCCAAATCCAACTTTTCAAAGGTCAAAATTGGGTAGAATAAAATTTTCTACAACATGGAACCATCAAAACTTGAAAACAAAGAAGTTTGATAGATCAAAACTACCAAAATCCGAAAATAACTAATTTCTAGATCTACAAAAATTAAAGCTTCAAAATGGCAAATGTCAAGTTCTAATGTGTCTTAGAAACATGAAGAGAAGCTAATAGAACAATAAAAACGGGCTCTCTTGTGGAAGCAAGTTGCACTTGCCTAGACCTCTCTCTTCTCTCTTTGGTAGGTGAAGGGAGTAAATGAGGAAGAAGAAGATGAATAATGAAGAGAGAGAATGAAGAGGGCTAATAAATACAAATGGTGGTGGTAGGTAGGGGTTCACCTTGGGTTTATCATGAACCCAATCAAAACCAAGCCAAGCCGAACCAACCAACCCGAACCAGGAATAAACCAAGCCAAGAAGGAAATGCCAAGCCAGGAAAATTATGCAATACAAGAATAAAATACGTACACGTATTCCAAGAATACGTAATACGAACCACAGGCATTACAGTTGTCCCCTCCCCCAATGATACTATACATGTGTCATAACCGCGAAACACAAACACGTGTCGTTTCCACCACACTATTTTATAATAGATAATTGTCAAGTCTTCTAACATGCATCTATTGACAGTTATTACTATGCATGCGCACGGGTGATCAGCCAACACGCAAGCGACCTCTATATGATACTCACAACTCTCACACACAACTCGTGTACAATCGTGACAAGTCAATGAGACACACTAAATTTGACGGTAGTCTTTTAACTCTAAGCCAATTGTATAAAATATAGTAATTTGCATCTACATATAATTTAGAAAGAAACAATTTGAAAATAAACAAAACATGCATGATATTGAGCAGAAAATTTAAACAGTAAAGGCATGGTGTCTTGCGTGGTGGGTCGCCTGGTGTGGTGCGATAATCCGGCAAGTTTCGATTGTCCATTAGCCATGTTCGGTGTGTAATCGGTCGAGGTTGAGGAAAAAATAGGAAAACAGGATTTAGTCATAAGTAAGGTTGACAAATAGTGAAAATTTGAGGAGAAGAGTATTCTATTTATTTTAGGAAAATTTTATTTTAGGAAAATTTTTCTACCACTTTAAAATATGTTTTCCTTAGTCAAAAAGATTTGTAGAAAAAATACTTGAATTGTATTTACTAGTAGAAGAAATTTTAGTTAAATATTATAAAAATATAAAAATTTATTCAAGCAAAATATGCTAAGTTTGTCAAATTTATATTTTTGACAGAAGAATTATTTAATTAAATTATTTTAGAATAATACAAGAAATTCTATAAACTATCTTGGGCTTCTAGACCAAAAACTATGGACAAGCCAAAGTTTATCAACATATATATAATTTTGGAAACTATCTACCTTATATATTTTATAGAAAATTAATATTCATAATAATAAAATAATAATAATGATATTTAGATAACAAAAATCAGTGCAATAATAATAATAATAGTAACAATAATAATGATAATAATAATAATGATGATAATATCAGTATAATAATAATAATAATAATAATAATAATAATAATAATAATAATAAAATACACAAAAAAAACTGCTCTCCTTTAATGGTAAAGAAAGGGGTGGAGAGAGAGAGAGAGAGAGAGTTAGAGAGGGAAAAGTGTGAGAGAGGAGTGGAGAGAAAGGGGGCGGAGAGAGAGACTTACCGGCGGCCGGCTGAAGGAAGCGGCAGAAGGGCGAAGGACGGCGACATCGCTGGGAGGCAGAGGGATGTGAGCGCACGCAGGGGCGACCGGCCGGACCTGGCCTGGGAAGGAGTGGTGCAGCGGTGACCGGCCGGAGGTGAAGGGCGGCGTCGGTCGCACAGACGTACGGGATGGGCTTGGATGAGCGGCGCCGGGCTCGATCCAGGTGGTGTTGGAGGCGCTACCGAGATCGAGGCAACTCGAGGTGAACGGAGATTTGGCACACGGCCAGACGAGGTTCGCCGGGCTCGGTTGTGAGTGATGTAGAGGTGGCGGACGCGGGTGGAGCACGGGAAAGGCTCGGCGTCGCCGGAGGCCAGGTGAGGGTTCGCACTTCTTTTTTTTTTGGCGTTGGTAGGTTTTGGGAACGGCGTCGGCCGGCTATGGCCGTGGCTAGGCGGTGTTGGGTTATAGTGGTGTTGTGGTTGGGTTCTCTAGAGGTCCGGCGGGGATAGCCGGGGATGGCGCTGGTAGTGGTGGTCGATGGTGACGGCACGGTGGTTTGGGGATGATGACGGTGGTGGTGTTGTCGGGGTGCTGGTGACGGTGAGAGTGGCCAGAATGATGATGGCGATGGCAAAAATGGGGCTTCGGGTTTGACGGAGATACTGGTGGCGGTGGAGATGATTTTGGGATTTTTCGGAGAGGAGGAGATGGGAAAGTTGCAGGTAGCCACCGGCCTAACTTGTTCGGAGATGGACGGTCGAATTTATGGGACGGAACAGCCGACGTTGGTCGATCGGATTAGGGATAGGATCGTCGGCTTGGATGTGTCGTATCGGGGTTGTGTCCCGACACGAGGTGGACATCTGGTTTGTCGGACGAAAAAATGTATTTGTACAAATAAAAGTATAGTGGATGGAGAATGGCGGCACCGACACGATGCACGAATTTGATAGAGAATTTATGGATGAGTACCTCTCCTTATATAGGAGATGGAAATTCCCAGTTGGATAGGGAGTTGGGAGATTTAAAATCCTCTATAGATAATATCATAATTAAATTTAAAGTAGTCAAAAGTCAATCCAATATAATCATATCCAAATTTAACTAGCAATCCTATATTTAAAATAAAATCTTTTTCAAATTATATTATCATAATTAACCAAATATTAAGTCAAACGAAATTCTAAATATCCATTTCGAAATTGTAACATAATATTATTAAATAAAATTTGAAAATCAATTAAATCCATGTACTTCACATGAAAGAAGAAAATTTTGCGTAAAACATAGTTTCTCCATTAATTCAATCGACTTAGATTATAATCTAATCAAAATTTGATTTAATTCTAGATTAAACCTTCAATTGATTTAAAACAAAAATCTTCTCTAATTTAAATTAGAGTATTTAATCAAATATTTACTCAAACAAAATTTTAAATAAAATATAAGAATATTTAATTTTGAAAATACAGATAAATATTTAGACACTCTCATGCAAAAATAATATTTTACATAAAACATAGTTTTTCTAATTACTCTTTATAAACTAACCCTTTTTATGAAAAATAAAATGAATAAAGTTTGGCAATCTACGATGCGACGTATTTTACCACTTTAAGTAATTGATAATATTTATTATTTATTATTTGAAAAACCAAGATTTTTAAAATAAAATATTTTTACAAAAATATGTACCTCGCACATATTCGCACTCGACGAGACATACGAAAATGCAAACTCGTACGCGACGTCCCATACGACTATGCGACGTACAAATACCAAGTAAAAAATTTTAAATACTCAATTTATATATAAAAATTTTAATTAGAAATTTTAGGGGGTTTACATGTATGACTTAATTCTTGCTAGTCTTCGTATTTTGTATGACTAACTTCATGATCATCTGAATATGTATTGTTTGGGATGCCTTACCTTGTATGTTGGATGAACTAATATCTTGTAACATTTATTTGCTTACTTGAGATTGAGACACTAGGCTTGTTCTTGACCATAAGAGACTGATGGCTTGTAGATAAACCCTCATGCATCTAGATATTCGTGACCGTATTGCGAGATAGGTTACACTTCAATGTACGTAGATGGCTGTGTCTGTCCCCTGCTCTCCAGTATTCTGGTTGTGGGACGTGACATTTATCAGGCGTGTTCATTTCTTTCCTTGTACAAGTATAATTTAGGCTTGTAGGACATAACGTCCAATAGACTTTCGGCCTTGCAGGATCGAGACATGACAATTAAAACATACCAATAGTACTTAAGTATATCGGTATCGATATATACATATAGAAAATAAGTAGGTATCATTGTGGTTGTAAATATATCAATATGACATTTAACTATCATTGATATCGATCCATGGACGCACTTTGGGCATTCCAAATTATACTTGGACACACCAAGTTTCTTGTGCCCTTATCGTGTCGTCTCGCATACATATCATTTTGTATGTAAAACAAACTATAAATATAAACAATAAGCAATTTAATTTTCTAAGAAATTAACTAGTATTACTTAAAGCCTAAAACCTTAAATTAAATATATGCATAATGTTTTACTAATTAAACACTAAACAATTATTTATCAGTATCCAAGGAAGCACATATTGGACGTTCCAAATTATACTATGACATGTCATGTCTCAATTCTGCAGAGTTATTCGTTCTCGAATTTATTTCTGGGAACCAATCATCCTCGTTTGGCATGATACTATACAAGTCTAAATTGCACTTGTACAAGGCAAAGATGGTGCATAATTGATAATCTTCAAATAGGAATACATCACAGCGGTACAAGCAGACAAATTGAAGATAATAATGACATATCTCTTTCATTGAATAGAATACCTTATTGATTCATAGTAGCGAAAACAAGCAGATAACTTGAAGTTACAATAAGGCATATTAAAATATAATCTATTTATTGATAATTTAAATGAAGTACAAGGCTTGTATTGGAATACAAAACTTACAATACATCTCATACTATATTGATAGCCAACTGAAAAACCTGCTACTTAGGCTTATATTTGATACTTGATACATGGACTACAGCTAGATATGCCGACTCGACTTACAACTCACTGGTATAACATATATACAATGTTATATACTGTCACGCCCCAGAACCAGAATACTGGAGAGCGGGGGCAGACATAGCCAGCTACGTATATAGAAGTGCAACCCACCTCGCTGTACGGTCACGGCTGTCTAGGATACATGAGGGTTTATCTACAAGCCAACAGTCTCTTAAGGTCATGAACAAGCCTAGTGTCTCAATCATAAGCAAGTAAGTAAAAGTCACAAGATGTATGATCAATAAATATACAATAGTAAGGCGTCCCAAACATTACATATTCAGTTGATCATGAAGCTAGTCGTTACAAAATGTCTGGACTAGCGAGAGTTTAGTCATACATGATCAACCCTAGGATCTGTCAATCATGTTACAGCCCGTAGGCAGACAGTAAGTAAGTGCAATCGAGCTAAATAGGTGCTCGTCGGCTAAACGCCTAAAAAGAATATTTTTACAAAAGAGTGGGAGAGCCAAAAATAACCCACTCGTTGCCAGGATTCCTTCTAGTGTTCACCATCTGGCAGGAATGTCGGTAGATCCTCTGGAGCTGCTCCGAAATCTGGCCACACAAAACCAGCTGGGTCAGACCCCAGAAAGAGCAAGTGCCATAAAGGAGGCTTCACTTAAGAACTAAAACCAGCAATCAGCACAAGATATAAATAAAAGTAAGAACTGGAAATAGAAAATACACCAAGATGATATACGACGAGATAACCATGGAACTATTCAGATAACCAGGTTACAACCCGTAAACCAAACAAGGACCGGGGTTGTAACCCTTCGTCTGAACAGAACTTGGAATTCTCACCATTTATCAGTAAAATAAATACAAGCATTCTGGTCATGCAGCAATCTGGAACAGGATCAGGGCAAGGCTAGACAGGTTAGACTCCATCCAATCATTTCACGGCCAAACAAGAATTACGGCTTGATACTTTAACTAACTAGGGTTGTCACCAGCCTAATTACTAACAAGATGCAGTGAGATTGTTCCACAGCCACAAGCCCTGCAGACCATCCAGGTTCCCCGGGTTAAAAGATTAGAGTTGAATTCAGGTGGGTACATCGTCCAGGAAACGAATGTACCCTTAGGTAGCTTGAAGGGTGCAACACATGACAGTGTGCTGGAAATGTGCCCTACTCGACGGCAGGCTACAGATCCCAAGGCGTGCCCAGGTAACGGGATTGCCTGTAGCTGGGAAATCTCTTCATGACTAATGTATTAATCTAGTTATTAGCCCTTAGTTTATTTCAATAGGTACTCCTGACCGTGGTACTCATGAGTCCCCTCCTAGACATGATGCAAGACAAGACTGGATTATTTATACAAGCACAATCGCCCACGGTGTTCAGGTTATTATACAGGTCATGTCATGTCAGGTAGCCGTCGCAACAGCTTATCAAGGTATAACATGTCAGGTTATCAGGTCAAGTATACTTGTCAGGAGTGCGCCACGACGGGCCACTATCAGGTCATGTCAGGTTACTCATATCAGGAGTGCACCACTACGGGTCACTATCAGGTCATGCTCAATTGTCAATTCCAAATATATCAAGTAAATTCGCAATTATCAAGTTCAGGACAAAAGGCGTAAGGATATAAAATGGACGTAAAATATCTAATAAAATATCAATATACAGGGCTATAAAAGAGCCAAGCTTAAGGAAAATAAAATCAAATCTGACACGCTGACATGAGACCAAGTCAGCCAAAGGCCATACGCTCAGGTCAAACTATGCTCAAGCCAGCGTACACCTTGCTCGCTTAAGCTAGCGTACCAAGGCACGCGTACGCTCAAGCTACAGGTCAGCGTACGCTCAAGCTAGCGTACCAAAGGGTCCATACACTTCCAATGGGAAGCGTACGCAAGGGTCAGCGTACACAAGGGCACGCTCAAGCTACAGGTCAGCGTACGCTCAAGCTAGCGTACGCTCAAGACTGCATACGCTTGAGCTAGCGTACGAAAGGGTCTAGGGCACGCTCACGCTAGCGTACGCAAAAGACACGCTGCCAACAGGCAGCGTATCAAGGCTAGCGTACGCTCGCTAAAGAGCAGCGTACCAAGGCTAGCGTACGCTCGCTAAAGAGCAGCGTACCAAGGCTAGCGTACGCTCGCTAAAGAGCAGCGTACCAAGGCTAGCGTACTGTCACGCCCCAGTACCGAAATACGGAGACGGACTAGGCCAGCTACTCTATACGAGGTATATAAACGTCATACGGCGATCGTGGCTGTCAAGAGACAAGGGGGTGCATGCTACAATCAAGTCTCCTATGGTCTCACAGAGCATCTAGGTCTCAATCAATCAAACAAGAAGCAGTAAATAATGATCATATAAGATAAAGCAGTAAGGCGTCCCCGATGCATCATCAAAATGATCATGGGGATCTAGCTTTATAAGTTAGCTAGTCCAGAGAGTCATAGGTACATAATTGTTTTCAGCTGCAGTCTGATTTAATTACAAATTATGCAAGACAAAATATCCAGATTAGCCGGCTAACAGGTGCCGGTGGCTAAACGCCAGAACATAAGTAAAGATACTAGAGTGGTGAAGAAGAAACCCACTCGAGTCCCCCGCCAGCCATGCTCCTAGTATGCACCATTGACGTCAGGGAGAAAGTTTGGATCCTTAGGCGCTGCTACGAGATCTGGCCAAACAAAACCAGCGGGGTCAGCCCCGAATAGCAAGTACCACAAGGAAGCACAAAAGTGTGAGATAAAATCCAAGCAAATAATAATAATAATACTAGTAATAATAAAAGCTTCCAGTCGTAACCTCGGTCCACAGCCTGTCCTAGCACGATAGCCCAACCCAACAACCAAACAAGAACATGGGTTGGACCACGCACCATGACAGTCCATGTCCCTTGGCTACTAACGGAAGTTATAAGGCACAGTCAAGTCATTTTTTCAAGCGGCCATTCATTCATGCGACTTTCTATATTTGGCGGAGTTATCCCCACGATAATGATTAAAAAGAATCCTCAGATCGTGTCAACCCAGCAGGGCTAGCCAAACCATAAGACATATAGTACATTAATTTTGCACCGGTCCCCCGGAGGGCTACCGCGCTAAAACATATAACACATAGCTCGTAGGAGTAGGATATAGCTATCCGCTATAGGTGAGTGAAACCATATCCGTGGTGGCCAACCCGACACGTCAGGACTGGTCCTGGGGTGGCTAGTATGGCACGATCTCGGGATTCTTCCCACCCAATGCATCTACCAAGTTAGTTGCCTAGTTAATCCCTAGGTTATTCTCAGAGTTCACATGTCGTGGTCACATGCTCACTCCCCTATATGTCGTACATTGTACGAGTACCCCAAGAAGTGATCCTTACGGGCTCATAGAGTCATACGTATTTACCCCCTTCTTGGTGTAATACGACACACAACAATGCCACGTCATTGCTACTGACCAATTGCTATATAAATACTGGACTCTTGAAGGTACTGACAGGTATCACATAGGAACACTTAGCACATAGGATAGCACATCGATGCTCACATAGATTGTACCTTAGTACACACATAGGGTTATCCAGCATACGTATAGGAGTTAGATCAGGAATGAGGACCAAAACACAAGAGGAAAATAGAACAAGAAGGTACTATGCACTTAGGGTGTGAAGAGCTCGCTAGTCATGAAGATTCTTGAAGCCAAGACAAAGATCTACAACTTTCATGTTGGGAGTTAGAAGAAATTCTGGCCACAATTCAGCCAAATAGGACTTAAAATAGCCAAAAATAGCCAAAATAGGCACTATACGGCACTATTCAGCACTATGCGGCACTATTCAGCACTATGCGATACTATGCAGCATTCTTATGCGGCTCGGTACTATGCGGCACTATGCAGCATTCTCATGCAGCTCGGCACTATGCAGCATTCTCATGCGGCTCGGCACTATGCGACACTATGCAGCATTCTCATGCGGCTCGGCACTATACGGTACTATGCAGCATTCTCATGCGGCTCGGCACTATGCGACACTATGCAGCATTCTCATGCGGTTCGGCACTATACGGTACTATGCAGCATTCTCATGCGGCTCGGCACTATGCGGCACTATGCAGCATTCTTATGCGGCTCGGCACTATGCGGCACTATGCAGCATTCTCATGCGGCTCGGCACTATGCAGCACTATGCAGCATTCTTATGCGGCTCGGCACTATGCGGCACTATGCAGTGGCACTATTCATCGTCCCTGCCAAAACCAGGACTGATGACATAGAAAATATCCAAATATTATTTTGGTAATAACTTCCTCAAAACAAGTCGAAATCTAACTTTTCAAAGGTCAAAATTGTGTAGAATTAAATTTTCTACAACCTATGACCATTAATTTTCGAAAATAACCAAGTTTGGTAGATCAAAACCATATAAATACATAAAATCCTAGTTTTAAAAACTTAGATCTACACCAAACTAGCCATTAAAATCAAAAACTCCAAAAACTAAACTTGTAGAGAATGAAGAGAAGAACAATATAGACAAATAATATCAAAGAAAAAATCTAAAATGAAAAATACACAAATCTCTACTTTTGAGCAAGTTGTACTTGCCTAAGGATGGTGGTTGAGGAAAATAAATGGAGGAGTGAATGAGGAGAGAGAGTGAGGAAGAGAATATAAATAGGGGTTAGGTTGGATTAAGAAAACCCTAACCTCTAAACATGTTCTAACCATTCCACTAATGACATGCTTAAAACTACATGCAACCACTAAATAATAATAAATAGAATTATGCAGATGCTAAATACGGGATACCATGTACAGAATTCATGAAAGAATACGTCTATTGGGATCGGGGAGTGACATCTCTATCCTCCTTAGAAAAATTCCGTCCTCGAAATTTCTGCCAAGACAAGATAGAGAAATTCGGGCAAGCAAGGTATAATTACAATATACACAAGCAACCTATCATTAGCAGTCATTGATCACATATTTCAAAATGGTATAAAATATACATGTAATCGGATTACCAAGGCATGAGGAGAAACATACCTTTTGAGTCGAACAAGTACGGATACCGAGATCTAATCTCGTCCTCGCGCTCCCAGGATGACTCTCCCAGAGAGTGATGGCCCCAAGCGACACGGACAAGGTTAATAGTCCGGTTCTTAAGCACCTTCTCTCGCCGGTCCAAAATAGACACGGGTTGTTCCTCGTAAGTTAGGTCGGTACCAACGACTAACTCCGAATGATCGAGGACATGACTCGGATTCGGGACATACCCATGCAACTGAGATACATGAAACACATCATTTATGCCAGATAGCGAGAGAGGAAGGGCAAGCCGATAAGCAACATCGCCTACCCGAGCGAGAATCTCAAAAGGACCAACGAATCTCGGACTAAGCTTTCCTCGGGTTCCAAATCTAATGACACCCCGAGTAGGCAAAATCCGCAGAAATACTTGGTCACCAACGCCAAACTCTAGAGGCCTACGATGCTGATCTGCCCAGTGTCGGTGTCTGTCCTGCGCGATTCGAAGCCGCTCTCTGATCAACTTGACTGTCTCCACTGTCTGCGTGATCATCTCTGGTCCCAACAATTTTTTTTCTCCCACATCGTCCCATGCCAGAGGGGACCTGCACTTCCTTCCGTATAATGCTTCAAACGGTGCCATCTGTATACTTGCCTGATAACTATTATTGTAAGAGAACTCTACTAAATGAAGATGATCTTTCCAAGTTCTGCCGAAGTCCAAAGTACAAGCCCGTAACATATCTTCCAAGGTCTGAATGGTTCTCTCTGATTGTCCGTCCGTCTGCGGATGATAGGCTGTACTGAACCTCAACTTAGTACCCAAACTTTGATGCAAACTTCGCCAAAAATGAGAGGTGAACCGTGTGTCTCGATCTGATACTATGCTGACTGGAACACCATACTGTCTTACAATCTGCTTCATATACATTTCTGCCAGCTGCTCAGTAGACTGTCCTACTCTGAAAGGAAGAAAATGAGCAACCTTCGTGAGCCGATCCACGATTACCCAAACTGCGTTTCGACCGGTCGGAGATCTAGGTAAACCGGTCACAAAGTCCATCGTGATGTGATCCCACTTCCACTCCGGAATAGGAAGCGGCTGTAACAATCCTGCTGGTCTCTGCTGCTCTGCCTTCACTTGCTGACATACTAAACATTTGGATACGAACCTCGCTATCTCCCTCTTTATGCCATTCCACCAAAAGTACTGCTTCATATCCTGGTACATCTTTGTGCCTCCGGGATGAATGGAATAAGGAGAACTATGAGCCTCTGACATAACTTCTTATCGAAGGTCTCCACCTGGTACACAAAGACGGTTTCCGAACCTAAGTGTACCATCCTCATGGATTACTAACTCCTTCCTAAGACCTGACTCACACTCTGATCGAAGCTTCTGGATCCGCGGATCCTCTACCTGGGCTGCTCTGATCCTCTCTACTAAAGTAGACTGAATCTGTAAGCTGGCCATAACTCATGTATCTTGTGGCAAGATCACTTCAATTCCTATTTCCTGAAGGTCTTCCAAAATATGCCTTTGCGAGGTTAAAACGAATGCACCACCTCTCCTGCTCAAGGCATCTGCTACCACATTCGCCTTGCCTGGATGATACTGAAGATTTACATCAAAGTCCTTCAGTAACTCCAACCATTTTCTCTGTCTCATGTTCAGGTCCCTCTGGGTAAATACATACTTTAAGCTCTTATGATCAGTGTAAATCTCTACTCGATCCCCATATAAATAGTGTCTCCATAACTTAAGCGAAAACATTACTGCTGCTAATTCCAGGTCGTGGGTCGGATAGTTCTTTTCATGGTCCCGAAGCTGTCGAGATGCATATGCTATCACCTTACCATGCTGCATCAATACACACCCAAGTCCCTTTTCGGATGCGTCACAATACACTGTAAACCCTCCCGATCCTACTGGAAGTGTCAAGATCGGGGCTGAGATTAATCTCTTCTTCAACTCTTCAAATGATGTCTGACATTCTGCTGACCAAACAAACTCTACATCTTTATGTGTCAAACGCGTCAAGGGTGCCGAAATCCTGGCAAAATCTGCCACGAACCTCCGATAATAACCTGCCAATCCCAAGAAACTACGCACTTCTGCTACCGTCTTCGGAACTGGCCAATTCTCTACTGCCTCAACCTTCTTCGGATCTACTGACACTCTTGCTCCAGAAATAATGTCCCAGGAACGAAATACGATCCAACCAAAACTCATATTTACTAAGCTTCGCATAAAGTTGGTGCTCCCTCAAGGTCTGCAAAACTGTCCGAAGATGTTTCTCATGTTCTTCTTCACTACTGGAATAAACGAGGATGTCATCTATAAACACTACTACAAACTTATCCAAATAGGGTAGAAATATGCGGTTCATCAAGTCCATGAACACGGCTGGGGCATTAGTCAATCCAAATGGCATCACCAGAAACTCATAATGTCCATACCGCGATCTAAATGCTGTCTTAGGTATGTCCTGCTCCCGGACCCTCACTTGATAATATCCAGATCGAAGATCAATCTTAGAGAAGACGCAGGCCTTACTCAATTGATCAAATAAGTCATCAATCCTTGGTAATGGATACTTGTTCTTCACTGTTACTGCATTCAACTGCCGGTAATCAATGCACATTTGCGTCGATCCATCCTTCTTGGGTACTAAAATCACCGGTGCTGCCCAGGGTGATTCACTGTCTCGAATAAACTGCTTCGCCTTCAGTTCTTCTTCATGCTGGTGCAACTTGTCCAACTCTGACTGCGACATCCTGTAAACTCTGCCGACTTTAGGCTCCATCCCAGGATTCAACTCAATGCAAAACTCCACATCCCTCATCGGTGGTAAACCTGGAAGCTCATCTGGAAATACATCAAGAAACTCTCTGACCACTCTTGGAATCTGCTCCTGCTCTGCCAATGATTATGTAATGATGCCCTTGGGTCGATCCTCCAATGATCGAACAAAGACGAACTCCTCAATGCCAGGTACATTAAATACTACCCTACCTCTTTGACAATCTATAGTCGCATGACTGTCTCTCAACCAGTCCATGCCTAGGACAACGTCAAAGTTGCCCATAGGAAACTCAATCAAAGATGCGGGCAATAATCGCCCACTCACTACGACCGGACACGCTAGGCATACCCTGCTAACTCCTACGAGCCCATTACCAGTGAGTATATTCATCCTCTCTGGCAATGTCTCGAACTCCAATCTAATACGTGTCGCAAATCGTGCAGATATAAAAGAGTGGGTAGCTCCCGAATCAAACAATGCTACTGCAGGAAAAGAGGTAGCAGAAATATTATCTGCAACCACGTCGCCTGAAGCTAGTACATCCTCCAGTGATAAGGTGAAGGCCTGGCCCTGGCCTTGCTGAGCTCCCTGGTGCTGCCTTCCTCGACCATGCTGTTGCTGTGGCCTTTGCAGGCCTTCCTGGTTCTGCGCCTGGTGAAACATCTGAGCCTGTGTCGGTAGACGCTGGGCTAGCGGCCTTACGTCCAATGCTGGTCCTCGATTCGGTGCTGCCTCCAGAGCTGGCAACGTCGGAAACTGCTGAACTGGCCCTCCTGGCCTCTGTATCATAGGACAATTAGCAATCCTGTGGTCTGGACTGCCACACCTCATGCACAATCCGTTAGCTGAACGACACACATCCCTCGTGTGACCTCCCTTACCGCAGTAAGTACATCCAATGGGCGCCCCCTGGCGCTGCTGCTGGTTCTTCTGCGGCTGATGCCGAGCTGGTGCTGTTATTTCTGATACTACCGTCCTCCGCGGCGCTCCTGACTCATGAATACGGATGCCGGGTGCTAGCGCCGATGTTCGCTGCACTGCTCCTCCGCCCCTACTCTGGGGATGTGACCTCTTCTGGCCCCTATGTCGTGTCACCAACCTTTGTTGGGTGAGTTCATGCCTCCGAACAGCCGTTAAAACGGCGTCAAAAGTTTGATAGTCGTGCCCTTCTACTAGCTGTAGAATCTCCAAATGAAGTCCCTGCTGGAATCTCATAGCCTTCTCTGGCTCTGTAGCCACCATCGTTGGTGCAAACCGACTCAGTCTGCAGAACTCTGCTGCATATCCATCCACCGTCTTACCAGCCTGCTTGAGACTGATAAATCTCTGTTGTAGCTCATACCGCGCTACCACGCCAAAGTACTTGGCCTTGAACCTGGTACTGAAGCTATCCCAAGGAACAGGACGCCTCATTCCAACCTCTTCCGATGCCCACCAGTCGCGGGCGAGATCCTGAAGTAACAGTCTGACCTGGTCAACCTTCTCTTCTGCGGGAACCTTAGCTGCAGTCAAAATGGCCTCAGTATCCTGAAGCCATGCATCCGTCGTGATGGCATCCTCCGTGCCGTCAAAATATCTCGGATTAAGTCGACAAAACCTCCCTGACGCTCCTGAATCATTTCTAACACTTCTCTCAAGGGCTAATTGTAACCCCTGATTCAATAGCACATTCTGTTCCTGCTGCTGGGTCTGCTGTTGCTGATGGGCTGCCACCTGACGCTGCTGAGTGGCCAGGAATCCCCAGATGACCTCCAGGAGTGCTGCAGCATCAGGTACTGTCGTCGCTGCCGGTACCGCCGGGGTTGCAAGAGTTTCTAGAACCTGCGGCTCCACTGGCTCTGATATTACTTCCACTCGGATCTGGTCGGGAGAAGGCATTCCTTCCTGCTGCTGCCCCGTCGAGCCATGTTCTACTGGACGTTCCTCCATGTTGGCCTCACCAGCTACTGAGAATGAAGCACCACTATAGGAAAAGATACATGATATTAAATGACAGGACGATGAAGATTTGAGGATGCAATTCAAGTTATCAATCAAGATGAGGGAAGAGAAATCGAGGCAAGAGATTCAAAGGGAACAAGTTTTGATTGAGACTCCTATAATAATAACACCCCACAAGTCTGAAAATCAGACCTGCATGGGCCACCAATAAAACCTTGTCACGCCCCAGTACCGAAATACGGAGACGGACTAGGCCAGCTACTCCATACGAGGTATATAAACGTCATACGGCGATCGTGGCTGTCAAGAGACAAGGGGGTGCATGCTACAATCAAGTCTCCTATGGTCTCACAGAGCATCTAGGTCTCAATCAATCAAACAAGAAGCAGTAAATAATGATCATATAAGATAAAGCAGTAAGGCGTCCCCGACGCATCATCAAAATGATCATGGGGATCTAGCTTTATAAGTTAGCTAGCCCAGAGAGTCATAGGTACATAATTGTTTTCAGCTGCAGTCTGATTTAATTACAAATTATGCAAGACAAAATATCCAGATTAGCTGGCTAACAGGTGCCGGTGGCTAAACGCCAGAACATAAGTAAAGATACTAGAGTGGTGAAGAAGAAACCCACTCGAGTCCCCCGCCAGCCATGCTCCTAGTATGCACCATTGACGTCGGGGAGAAAGTTTGGATCCTCAGGCGCTGCTACGAGATCTGGCCAAACAAAACCAGCGGGGTCAGCCCCGAATAGCAAGTACCACAAGGAAGCACAAAAGTGTGAGATAAAATCCAAGCAAATAATAATAATAATACTAGTAATAATAAAAGCTTCCGGTCGTAACCTCGGTCCACAGCCTGTCCTAGCACGATAGCCCAACCCAACAACCAAACAAGGATATGGGTTGGACCACGCACCATGACAGTCCATGTCCCTTGGCTACTAACGGAAGTTATAAGGCACAGTCAAGTCATTTTTTCAAGCGGCCATTCATTCATGCGGCTTTCTATATTTGGCGGAGTTATCCCCGCGATAATAATTAAAAGGAATCCTCAGATCGTGTCAACCCAGTAGGGCTAGCCAAACCATAAGACATATAGCACATTGATTATGCATGGTCCCCCGGAGGGCTACCGCGCTAAAACATATAACACATAGCTCGTAGGATTCGGATATAGCCATCCGCTATAGGCGAGTGAAAACATATCCGTGGTGGACAACCCGACATGTCAGGACTGGTCCTGGGGTGGCTAGTATGGCACGATCTCGGGATTCTTTCCACCCAATGCATCTACCAAGTCAGTTGCCTAGTTAATCCCTAGGTTATTCTCGGAGTTCACATGTCGTAGTCACATGCTCACTCCCCTATATGTCGTACATTGTACGAGTATCCCAAGAAGTGATCCTTACGGGCTCATAGAGTCATACGTATGTACCCCCTTCTTGGTGTAATGCGACACACAACAATGTCACGTCATTGCTACTGACCAATTGCTATATAAATGCTGGACTCTTGGAGGTACTGACAGGTATCACATAGGAACACTTAGCACATAGAATAGCACATTGATGCTCACATAGATTGTACCTTAGTACACACATAGGGTTATCCAGCATACGCATAGGAGTTAGATCAGGAATGAGGACCAAAATACAAGAGAAAAATAGAATAAGAAGGTACTATGCACTTAGGGTGTGAAGAGCTCGCTTGTCATGAAGATTCTTGAAGCCAAGACAAAGATCTACAACTTTCATGTTGGGAGTTAGGAGAAATTCTGGCCACAATTCAGCCAAATAGGACTTAAAATAGCCAAAAACAGCCAAAATAGGCACTATGCGGCACTATTCAGCACTATGCGGCACTATTCAGCACTATGCGGCACTATGCAGCATTCTTATGCGGCTCGACACTATGCGGCACTATGCAGCATTCTCATGCGGCTCGGCACTATACGACACTATGCAGCATTCTCATGCGGCTCGGCACTATGCGGCACTATACAGCATTCTCATGCGGCTCGGCACTATGCGGCACTATACAGCATTCTCATGCGGCTCGGCACTATGCGGCACTATGCAGCATTCTCATGCGGCTCTGCACTATGCGGCACTATGCAGCATTCTTATGCGGCTCGGCACTATGCGGCACTATGCAGCATTCTCATGCGGCTCGGCACTATGCGGTACTATGCAACATTCTTATACGGCTCGGCACTATGCGGCACTATGCAGCATTCTCATGCGGCTCGGCACTATATGGCACTATGCAGCATTCTTATGCGGCTCGACACTATGCGGCACTATGCAGCATTCTTATGCGGCTCGGTACTATGCTGCACTATGCAGTGGCACTATTCATCGTCCCTGCCAAAACTAGGACTGATGACATAGAAAATATCCAAATATTGTTTTGGTCATAACTTCCTCAAAACAAGTCGAAATCTAACTTTTCAAAGGTCAAAATTGTGTAGAATCAAATTTCCTACAACCTATGACCATTAGTTTTCGAAAATAACCAAGTTTGGTAGATCAAAACCATGTAAATACATAAAATTCTAGTTTTAAAAACTTAGATCTACACCAAACTAGCCATTAAAATCAAAAACTCCAAGAACTAAACTTGTAGAGAATGAAGAGAAGAACAATATAGACAAATAATATCAAAAGAAAAATCTAAAATAAAAAATACACAAATCTCTACTTTTGAGCAAGTTGTACTTGCCTAAGGATGGTGGTTGAGGAAAATAAATGGAGGAGTGAATGAGGAGAGAGTGTGAGGAAGAGAATATAAATAGGGGTTAGGTTGGATTAAGAAAACCCTAACCTCTAAACATGCTCTAACCATTCCACTAATGACATGCTTAAAATTACATGCAACCATTAAATAATAATAAATAGAATTATGCAGATGCTAAATACGGGATACCATGTACAGAATTCATGAAAGAATACGTCTATTGGGATCGGGGAGTGACACGTACGCTCGCTAAAGAGCAGCGTACCAAGGCTAGCGTACGCTCGCTAAAGAGCAGCGTACAGCTCAGTGGCGTAAGCTAAAAAGCTAGCTCACTGTTCACTGTCTTCTCCAAATGGCAAGAACAGCAAGAACTCTAAAGTTGAATCTAAGCTTCAACAGTCTATATCTTGGTCAAAACAAGTCCGAATCCAACTTTCCAAATGTCAAAATTGGGTAGAATGAAATTCTCTACAACATGGAACCATCAAAACTTGAAAACAAGGAAGTTTGATAGATCAAAACCACCAAAATCCAAAAATAACTAATTTCTAGATCTACAAGAATTAAAGCCTCAAAATGAAAAATGACAAGTTTTAATGTGGTTTAGAATTATGAGGAGAAGCTAATGAAACCATCAAAAGGAGTTCTCTTGTGGAAGCAAGTTGTACTTGCCTATGGTGTTCTTGGTTGGTGGAGAAGAGTAATGGTGGGGGAATGAGAAGTAAATGAGAATTATGGAGAAGAGAGAAGGTTGGTGGGGATAATAAAGAGGGGGGTTGTGGTGGAAATAAAGGAGAAGCATAGGCTAAGGTGTTCCACCCTTGGCCCATGATGAACCAAGAATTGGGCCGGCCGAACCAAGCCAACCCAAACCGAGAGTTAAACCAAGCCGAAAGCTAAACAAGGAATCAGGCAATACAGAATAAAATACGTATACGTATCCCAAAATACGTAATACGAACACAGGCATTACAACTCTACCCACCTTAAAAGAATTCCGTCCTCGGAATTTAATTAAGAGGCTAGAGGAGCAATGACAAGCTACATTAATCACATGCAAGCTATAACTAGGCAGACAATCATTCATTCAAGCAAGGAATCGAAGGCATGAGGCATAAGAAAGATATTATACCTCACGAGTCAAACAAGTCGGGATATCGCGATCGGATATCATCCTCACGCTCCCACGTTGACTCCCCCAAAGAGTGATGACCCCAAGCAACTCGGACTAACTTGATAGTCTTGTTCTTGAGGATCTTCTCTTTTCGGTCCAATATAGACACGGGCCTCTCCTCATACGAAAGGTTGGTACCAACAACCAATTCCGAATGATCCAGGATGTGGCTCGGGTCCGGGATATACCGTCGTAATTGGGATACATGGAACACGTCATGCACCTCGCTTAGCGACGGTGGAAGAGCGAGACGATAGGATACATCTTCTACTCGCTCCAGAATGTCAAACGGTCCTATATACCTAGGACTAAGCTTGCCCCGCACGCCGAAACGAATGACGCCACGGTTAGGCGAAATCCTCAGGAATACATGATCGTCGACCAAAAATTCGAGAGGGCGCCGATGAGAATCGGCCCAATGGCGCTGGCGATCTTGGGCAACTCGAAGATGATCTCTGACTCGCCTGACCACCTCAACTGTCTGGGCAATCATTTCTGGACCGAGCATCTGTCTCTCTCCAACATCATCCCAGGCTAGCGGGGATCTGCACTTCCTACCATATAGTGCCTCGAACGGTGCCATCTGGATACTGGCCTGGAAACTGTTGTTGTACGAGAATTCCACCAGGTGCAAGTGATCTTCCCATGAACCACCGAAGTCAAGTGTGCAAGACCGCAACATGTTTTCAAGAGTCTGGATCGTACGCTCCGACTGGCCATCTGTCTGCGGGTGATATGCTGAACTGAACTGGAGATGCGTCCCCAAACTCTCTTGCAAGCTACGCTAAAAGTGCAAAGTAAATCTTGAATCTCGGTCCGAGGTGATACTGACTGGCACTCCGTGCAACCTGACAATCTGCCTGAGGTACATCTCTGCTAACTGAGCCGTCGACTGACCAACTCTGAATGGAAGAAAGTGAGCCACTTTCGTGAGCCGATCAACTATAACCCAGATAGCATCTCTACCAGCTGGGGACCTAGGTAGTCCAGTCACAAAATCTATGGTCACATGCTCCCACTTCCATTCTAGAATCGGCAAGGGCTGAAGAAGTCCAGCCGGTCTCTGATGTTCGGCTTTAACTTGTTGGCAAACCAAACACCGAGAGACAAAACGAGCTATCTCCCGCTTTATGCTATTCCACCAGAAATGCTGTCGGATATCACGGTACATCTTCGTACTGCCGGGATAGATGGAATACTGCGAATTGTGCACTTCTGACATGATCTCCTGCCAGATATCTTCGCTTGGTACACAAAGACGCTTACCATGTCGAAGTGTACCATCCTCATGAATATATAACTCTGGCCTTCGTCCTACCTTACACTCGGCTCTGAGTCGCTGAAGCTTGGAATCTGCCGACTGCGCCTTCCGGATCCTCTCGACTATAGTGGACTGAACTTGCATACTGGCCATCAATGCTACACTAGAAGGAAGAACAACTTCAATACCCATTTTCTGAAGATCTGCTAACAGCTCTGGTTGCGCTGTTAGGAAATAAACTCCCGCTCTCCTGCTCAATGCATCCGCAACAACATTGGCCTTTCCAGGATGATACTGCAGGTTGACATCATAATCCACAAGAAGCTCCAGCCACCTTCTCTGACGCATGTTAAGATCCTTCTGGGTGAAAACATACTTCAGGCTCTTATGGTCGGTGAAAATCTCCATCCTGTCTCCATACAAGTAGTGCCTCCACAACTTAAGTGCAAACACCACTACTGCCAGCTCCAAGTCATGGGTTGGATAATTTCTTCCATGATCACGAAGTTGTCGTGATGCATAAGCTATCACCTTTCCATGTTGTATCAGAACACATCCTAGGCATCTGCCCGAAGCATCATAATATACTGAGAATCCTTCGATCCCATCTGGAAGCATGAGAATAGGAGCTGTTATCAGGCCTCGCTTCAACTGCTCAAAAGAACTCTGACACTCTGCTGTCCAAGCAAACTGCGCATCCTTGCGGGTCAACTGCATCAATGGCGCTGAAATTCGAGCAAAATTTGAAACAAACCGCCGGTAGTAGCCGGCCAATCCAAGAAAACTGTGAACCTCTGCAACTGTACTGGGCACTGGACATGACTCAATAGCCACAATCTTCTGGGGATCCACTTCTACTCCTCCTCGAGTGATGATATGACCCAAGTACGAAATGCGATCGAGCCAGAACTCGCATTTACTGAACTTGGCATATAACTGGTGCTCTTTGAGGATCTGAAGAACTATACGGAGATGCTGCTCATGCTCCGCCTCACTCTTGCTGTAGACCAGGATGTCATCCAAGAACACAATCACAAACTGATCCAAGTAAGGCATGAAGATGCGATTCATGAGGTCCATGAATACTGCCGGCGCATTGGTTGCTCTAAAAGGCATAACAAGGAACTCCCAATGCCCATATCTCGATCTAAAAGCTGTCTTCGGGATGTCCTGCTCTCTGACTCTGATCTGATGATAACCTGAGCGCAAATCAATCTTCGAGAATACTGATGCCCCTTTGAGTTAATCAAACAAGTCATCTATCCTCGAAAGAGGGTATCTGTTCTTGATTGTCACTGAGTTCAAGGTACGATAATCAACACATAACCTGGACGTACCATCCTTCTTTTTCACAAGAAGCATCGGGGCTCCCCAAGGTGATCCACTAGCACGAATGAATCCCTTGGTTCTAAGCTCTTCAATCATCTTATACAATATCTCCAATTCTGACGGCGCCATCCTGTAGACTCTCTCTGACACTGGGGCTGTTCCGGGAATTAAGTCTATAGTGAACTCGATCTTCCGCTCCGGAGGCATACCTGGAAGCTCTTCTGAAAAAACATCTGGGAACTCATCTACTATCCTGGGCAACTACACTGCTGCTACTGCCATCCGCAATATCGGAGGAGAAGGCTCAACTTCACCTCGGGAAAAGGAAAACTCTGGCTCGCCTGGAATGCTAAAAACAACCCTGTCGATATGGCAGTCTATCCTAGCATACTGGTTCCTCAACCAATCCATCCCTAGGACCACATCATAATCGGCCATTGGGAACTCTATCAATCTAGCGGGGAATTTTCTACCGCTAACTACGATCCGACATGAGAAAAACACTCTATCTACTCCCACAAGTCCGTTACCAGTAAGTATATTAAGCCTTATTGATAATGACTCGAGCTCCAGTCCTATCCGTATCGTGAATCGTGCAGACATAAATGAATACGATGCACCAGAATCAAATAAAGCTGAAGCTGGAAAGGAGTTGACGAGAATAGTACCTGCCACTACCTCTCCTGGTGCCAATCCTTCCTCCACGGTCATCATCATGGCCTGACCATGCCCTCGGGGTGCTGGTCCCCTCTGCTGAATTCCTCGCTGCCTATTCTGACTCAAGGCCTGGGCTTGCGCATACTGCTGAGGGTCCTACTAATGTGCCATCATCAGGTTCGGCAGGCTGAACCGGCTGAACTGGGGGCTCTTCTCCAATAGGCTCGACTCTGGAGGCTACTCCGGAATGCTGGGCTTAATCTCCGGGTGGCTGCTGGTCCACGGGAGGTGCTCCGCCTTGCTGATCGGTAGGACCACGAACAATGCCGCTGAAGAAGACGACATAGGGAACAATAAGGAAGGACCAGGACAGATCAACGATACAAGCATATGATCAGGACAAGAATCCAGAGATTCAGAAGATATGAGCAGAGATCAAGGATGAATACTGATTGAGACATCTATTCGGTAAACCCTCACATATCTTGATTTACAAGACCTGCATGGGCCACCACTTAAACCATGTCACGCCCAGAACCAGAATACTGGAGAGCGGGGGCAGACATAGCCAGCTACGTATATAGAAGTGCAACCCACCTCGCTATACGGTCACGGCTGTCTAGGATACATGAGGGTTTATCTACAAGCCAACAGTCTCTTAAGGTCATGAACAAGCCTAGTGTCTCAATCATAAGCAAGTAAGTAAAAGTTACAAGATGTATGATCATTAAATATACAATAGTAAGGCATCCCAAATATTACATATTCAGTTGATCATGAAGCTAGTCGTTACAAAATGTCAGGACTAGCGAGAGTTTAGTCATACATGATCAACCCTAGGATATGTCAATCATGTTACAGCCCGTAGGCAGACAGTAAGTAAGTACAATCGAGCTAAACAGGTGCTCGTCGGCTAAACGCCTAAAAAGAATATTTTTACAAAAGAGTGGGAGAGCCAAAAATAACCCACTCGTTGCCAGGATTTCTTCTAGTGTTCACCATCTGGCAGGAATATCGGTAGATCCTCTGGAGCTGCTCCGAAATCTGGCCACACAAAACCAGCTGGATCAGACCCCAGAAAGAGCAAGTGCCACAAAGGAGGCTTCACTTAAGAACTAAAACCAGCAATCAGCACAAGATATAAATAAAAGTAAGAACTGGAAATAGAAAATACACCAAGATGATATACGACGAGATAACCATGGAACTATTCAGATAACCAGGTTACAACCCGTAAACCAAACAAGGACCGGGGTTGTAACCCTTCGTCTGACCAGAACTTGGAATTCTCACCATTTATCGGTAAAATAAATACAAGCATTCTGGTCATGCAGCAATCTGGAACAGGATCAGGGCAAGGCTAGACAGGTTAGACTCCATCCAATCATTTCATGGCCAAGCAAGAATTACGACTTGATACTTTAACTAACTAGGGTTGTCACCAGCCTAATTACTAACAAGATGCAGTAAGATTATTCCACAGCCACAAGCCCTGCAGACCATCCAGGTTCCCCGGGTTAAAAGATTAGAGTTAAATTCAGGTGGGTACATCGTCCAAGAAACGAATGTACCCTTAGGTAGCTTGAAGGGTGCAACACATGACAGTGTGCTGGAAATGTGCCCTACTCGACGGCAGGCTACAGATCCCAAGGCGTGCCCAGGTAACGGGATTGCCTGTAGCTAGAAAATCTCTTCATGACTAATGTATTAATCTAGTTATTAGCCCTTAGTTTATTTCAATATGTACTCCTGACCGTGGTACTCAGGAGTCCCCTCCTAGACATGATGCAAGACAAGACTGGATTATTTATACAAGCACAGTCGCCCACGATGTCCAGGTTATTATACAGGTCATGTCATGTCAGGTAGCCGTCGCAACAGCTTATCAAGGTATAACATGTCAGGTTATCAGGTCAAGTGTACTTGTCAGGAGTGCGCCACGACGGGCCACTATCAGGTCATGCCAGGTTACTCATGTCAGGAGTGCACCACTACGGGTCACTATCAGGTCATGCTCAATTGTCAATTCCAAACATATCAAGTAAATTCACAATTATCAAGTTCAAGACAAAAGGCGTAAGGATATAAAATGGGCGTAAAATATCTAATAAAATATCAATATACAGGGCTATAAAAGAGCCAAGCTTAAGGAAAATAAAACCAAATCTGACACGCTGACATGAGACCAAGTCAGCCAAAGGCCATACGCTCAGGTCAAACTATGCTCAGGCCAGCGTACACCTTGCTCGCTTAAGCTAGCGTACCAAGGCACGCGTACGCTTAAGCTACAGGTCAGCGTACGTTCAAGCTAGCGTACCAAAGGGTCCATACACTTCCAATGGGAAGCGTACGCAAGGGTCAGCGTACACAAGGGCACGCTCATGCTACAGGTCAGCGTACGCTCAAGCTAGCGTACGCTCAAGACTGCGTACGCTTGAGCTAGCGTACGAAAGGGTCTAGGGCACGCTCACACTAGCGTACGCAAAAGACACGCTGCCAACAGGCAGCGTATCAAGGCTAGCGTACGCTCGCTAAAGAGCAGCGTACCAAGGCTAGCGTACGCTCGCTAAAGAGCAGCGTACTAAGGCTAGCGTACGCTCGCTAAAGAGCAGCGTACCAAGGCTAGCGTACGCTCGCTAAAGAGCAGCGTACCAAGGCTAGCGTACGCTCGCTAAAGAGCAGCGTACAGCTCAGTGGCGTAAGCTAAAAAGCTAGCTCACTGTTCACTGTCTTCTCCAAATAGCAAGAACAGCAAGAACTCTAAAGTTGAATCTAAGCTTCAACAGTCCATATCTTGGTCAAAACAAGTCCGAATCTAACTTTCCAAAGGTCAAAATTGGGTAGAATGAAATTCTCTACAATATGGAACCATCAAAACTTGAAAACAAGGAAGTTTGATAGATCAAAACTACCAAAATCCGAAAATAACTAATTTCTAGATCTACAAGAATTAAAGCCTCAAAATAAAAAATGACAAGTTCTAATGTGGTTTAGAATCATGAGGAGAAGCTAATGAAACCATCAAAAGGAGTTCTCTTGTGGAAGCAAGTTGCACTTGCCTATGGTGTTCTTGGTTGGTGGAGAAGAGTAATGGTGGGGGAAGGAGAAGTAAATGAGAATTATGGAGGAAAGAGAAGGTTGGTGGAGATAATAAAGAGGGGGGTTATGGTGGAAATGAAGGAGAAGCATAGGCTAAGGTGTTCCACCCTTGGCCCATGATGAACCAAGCATTGGGCCGGCCGAACCAAGCCAACCCAAACCGAGAGTTAAACCAAGCCGAGAGCTAAACAAGAAATCAGGCAATACAGAATAAAATACGTATATGTATCCCAAAATACGTAATACGAACACAGGCATTACATATACAATATGCCCTTTATAAATATAAGCCATCATCTTTTGTAAGGAGAGCTTCTGCATGTCCAACAAATCTTCGATGCCTCGGGACTGATCAAGCCAATCATAGTATACTGAACTTTCCAAGCACACGGACATAAAAAGAGTGTCCACAACATGGGTCAGTACATTGTCGTGTACTGACGAGCAGAGCCAGTCCACTCGCCTAAACCAACAGTAATTAGTCATGTGAGCAAACATTTATTAAAAGTGATCTTTCTATTTGGGGCCTAGTATCAGTTTACAGTTCATGAGCAGTATCATAGTGAAGCATGTTATATCATTGTTCATGTAAAAACATCATTGTAGTTAACATCTTAAGCATGTTATAGTAATACTCATAGAAAGACGACATTGTAACATAATTGACATTAACATATTAATCACTCAAGTAGAATTAACATGTAAATAAATATATCACATTTAAGTAATTTCTTACCGATAATCGACTCCCTCATACCTGTATCAAATACAGGTTATATGATATACTTACTCTGCATGCACAAAATATTCAGTAGCTTGCATCCTTATAATATGATCATTGGTGTTATTTTACCATTTAGGACGTTGCCATATAGGACTTCATAGGGTATGTGATGCGCCATCCAACAGGTTATAAGCCTGAATGAATGTTCCGATACCTCGTGCCACCAAAGCACATTATATTTTCCTAGGCCGACTCGGTCCTAGTTTCTCGGGTACTGTTCAAGAAAATAATTTCTTGTGCACAAGTTGTCAATGACCATGCGAATGCGTGTCCGACTCGATCGTGAACATAATTACTTGGTAAAATATTGAAAGTAAGTAAGGGCAACTGTTTATCATCTTATCTCATCTAAACTGTATTGAATGACTTATTATTTCCATCATTCACATCATTTTCACACTTGGTGATCTCATCGATCCCAAGCCTAATCATTTCACATAGCATCAATTCATTACATTGTAACATTATTAATCATTCAGTTATCAAAGGGACATACAGCATTTCATAGGGGCGCTTATCATTCATTTCATTGTGTCAATAGCATAGTCAGTTCATTTCTCATGTATCAATCACATAGCCATTTGTCATTCAAGTATCTCATTCATTTCAGCAACATTAGACATGTGCAATAATATCAATTTATTTGCATCAATTCACATTAGCAATTCAATATTCAAGTATTTATCATTCAGCAGTATTCAATATGAGAATCTCAACTATTCAGTAACTAAAGTATAAGACATTTAGGGACATAAAGCAACACAATACTCAATTTTATTAAGCATGAAAGAGTATGGGAGAAGGGACAGTTCCACTCACTTGCACAAAATGATCTTCCTGTTCTAATCATATATATGCTCAACGGGTCCTCCAAAGGTTTGATTTGACACAAAGTACGATATTCCCCACTTGACATAGCCACACCATTGAGCCATGTTTCATAACTCATCACATCCGACCAACTAAGAAGACTGCATAAGTCTCAAATCTCTTGATATTCCAACACAAGTCAGACTCCAACATTCTGATTGAATCCAACAAGCCAACTAAATGCCTCATACGGAGTGGAATATTACATGACACACCAAGTGCTGTGTCGTATCCATGTCTACTTTATCAATTGGAGCCTAAAAGCCTAAAACCTTAATTTAATCCTAAACTTTTTAAACATAATTGTAAAAATGATTAAAGTAAGGGTATTACCTCGTAATAGATACTTGCGCTCGATAGTCGCTCGATGGTCATTAGAGGAGGAGGTGCTTAGCCCAAATTTATAACAAATAAAACATCAATTCATAAGAAAGAAACATAAAAATAAGAAGAAATAAATAGAGTAGTGGAGGGGTTTGACCTTGGATTGTGGAGGTGGAGGGGGTCGAGATCAGTTAGCGAAGGGAAGCTCGAACGGTCAACATAGGAGTGGGGCTTGTTAGTAGTTTTATGATGATGGTGATGACAAATAAGAGAAGGGGGCAGATTAAAGGGCAAATAGGATATATAGGGTTGGGATGCCAACAAGGTAGAGAAGGGTGCTGCAATTGGGAGAGAGAGAGAGAGAGAGAGAGAGTGAGCACCCTAAATTTCGGGTTGATTTTTTTTCATTTTATTTTAATTTTCTGATTGAGGGTAATTTTGAAATTTCGTGTTTATAATTATTTTAATAATGATATTTAATTCATGATATGATTTTAGGTGATTTTAAATTATTTTAAAATTATTTAAATCAATGACTTGTGGTTTTGACGTTTTGCTAGTGAAATCCTAGAGATTGTTTGACCTAGAGCCTAACCATATGATTATGATATTTTAATATCATTTTTGGCCTAAGGATATTTTTGCATTTGACCTCTTTGAATTATTTTGATATTATTTTATTATTTATGATATTGTTTTGGGGTTATTTGAGTCGGGTTCGAATTTTAACTCAATCCGACTTGAAACGGGGACCCGGGGGTAGTTTGACTCTAGTGGGACCCACACACTAGTTAGGCATGGCCCACATGATATTAATTTTAGTCCACATGATAGAAATATTTTTGTTAGAGGTTAGACTAATTATTATGGATAAGGTTAGTGTGATTAGAGACTTTAGAATGACTAATTTAGCCCCAACCAATTAGCCCTTTCCTAATACTCATAGAATAGGTTAGTAGGGACTTTTGGACTTTTCCTAATAGGACAAAACCACCTTTATGGCCAGCCACAATAAGGATAGGGTTGAGCCTCCCATTTGTCATTATCCATCTATTTTTCTCTCTCTTGTTCTTCCCCAAATTCCTAGAGAGCAATCCCTAGCAATTTCTCCACCAAATTCTTCCATTTCACCACCAAATCTTCTTCTTTCCTTCTCCATTCTAGCCAAGGAAGAAGCTACCCAAGTTTGGGAGGATTTGGAGCTCGTTCGTGTCCTTTTGGAATCTCTACGTGTCGGTGTCGCTCCGGGAAAGTTTTTCTTCGATTCGATCTACCGGGAGGTATAAATCCCTTCTCTTTTTCATTTTCTTATGCATATAGGTCTATTTTGAACTAATAGGAATGACCCCCATGGTTGTATCTCTATTTGTGTCCATTTTATGTCCATTTGGAGGTCATAGGAGTGTCCTTTGTGTTGTGGATGTGTTCATGTTACATATATAGATTTATATATATATATATTGTAATGAGAGTGTATCTATATTTATATATGTAATAAATGGTTCATGATGATTATATAATCAAGTTTGTGAGTGTGGTTCCTCATATTATTATTGCTATTATTGTTGTGGATAATTAGGATATATATTGTGTATTCTTTTGGCTCAAACTATCTAAATCCGTCATGATTTTCATCCACGTTTTTAATTTCAGCCCTAACTTCGAAATGTCATAACTTCTAGCTTAAAGCTCGGTTTAATCTCCCATTTTTTTTAAAAGAAGCGTATTGAAGCTAGCTTTCCAAAAACATGTATTAATAGGCCTAATTCTTTCTGTAACTTTCTGGAAAATTATTTGAGTGTCAGCTATACGAAAAACAAATGCGTTCTCGGTGTTTTCGCGATTCTGGGAGTTTCCGGAAACGAAAACGCGATCCGTTTAAAGTTTCGGAAAGCTAACACATAGATCTATAACATAATTTAATCATAGAGTTTAGTTCATGCTGAGATAGTATAGTATTCATTATTAGTAGGAGTTACTATTCGGCATATGTATTTTGTGCACCCTTGTGTGTAATATAATGTTCTATTTGATTTTAACCCATGTTAATGTATATACACTATGTAATTAAATAGAGAATGCAAGCATGAGTAAATGGTTAAATAAATGATGTATGAGGTGTAAGTATCCTATCTAATGTAAGCATGTATAAGTATGGCTTGTAATGAATATGTAGGTTCCATAGTATGTAATGTATGGTACATATAGTAGTACAAGAGAATAAATGAATGATGAATGAATGAAAGCATGAATGTAATGTAATAATAGATGTAATATATGCAATATACAAGTTAATGAGATGTAATGTTCTATGTTAACACAAATTCTATATTACCTCATGTACCCCCTTACACTATATTGACACTATCACACTTGACACATTGTTCACTTACACTTTGACACTCTTTGATATGTATACACTATGTATGCCCATTTAACCCTCACTTGCCCTTTTGCCATGTTCACATACACACACATAGCCTCTTAAATAAGTATTTATGAATATAGTTAACTTAGCTATGTATGTATATTATATATATGTTAGCATATTGTGTTGTAATATATAAGTTTATATAACCATTTGAAATGCCATGATTATAGACCTAATGTTGAATACCAATATATGCATGTGTATATATGTGTAGACATATATAGTTTAAAGTAATAGATTACCTAGTGTATATCCAATGTGAATTCTTGCCTATTTGAGTATTGAATAATTGCATGCTATATAGAGTTGGGTGTATGTTGGCTTGTATAGCCTTGTATTGATGTGTGCTTGCTAGGATAAGTCTTGGTTAGGCCTAGTAAGACTTGCTGGGTTAGGACATGACCTAGTTTGACCTAGTTTGACTAGTGCAGTTGAGCAGAGTTGACCAGGGGTTGACTTTGGCCTAGTTTGACCTAGATTCATGTAGAATGCATTGTAGTGCTTTATATTACCCTTCTGGACATGTTGTGACTTGTGTTGTTCTAATTAGGAGCCAGACACCTCTCCTCGGATAGTATCTTTACCTTGGACATTCAGATATCAGGCGAGTACATTCTCTGATAGTTCTCTCATTTATTTGTCAATTACTGTATTTCAGTTCTAGTTAGTTGTATGCGATTCTCTGTTACAACACGTGTGGATATTACTGGATTCATGTATACGACACACATTTATTTTCTAGCCTCTATTACTGGTATTATCATTTTCGGCTTCTATTACTGGAATCACCTGCTGGAATCATTTACTGGAATCATTTACTGGTATCATTATATTTTGGCTGGACTCATCTTGAATCATTGTGTCAGAATTCTGGATTCACTTGCTGGAAGGGGAAATACTAGAGTAAGACATGTAGACATACTCCATTACTAGAATCACCCCTACTGGAATCTACTGGAATGATAGCCATCTCTCGCCTGATCAGTAAGAGGTGTGCCGGATTACCCACAGCCGTTTACATGTCGATCTCAGTATTTTAAAACACACTGTTAGAGTATAGGCTGGACTCACCCTGGAATCATTGATCACTATAACTGGAATCGTCCCTTACTGAATTCATCTTGTATTAGATTCATCTTGTACTGGACTTATATTGGAGTTACACTGGTCTACATTGTTGTCTGGACTTCATATTATATTACCCTGGTTCAGCTAGTTCTATTTTTACAGACTTTATTGCTATGATTCTTCTCTTGTTTAGTTATTTACTTTACTTGCACCTTATCTGTCTTTCTTACCATCACCTGAATATAAACTGCCATTTTCATCAATACAACTGCCTATAACTGCTTTATAGTTCTCTGTCATTTACTTGGGTTTTCTAGATGAGATGTGCTCGTTTCTGTCCTGACTGGACCTGTTGATAAATTTTACAGATAGCTTGGAGGTTTCCTGCTAGCCTAGAGGAGACACAGTAGAGATTGTATAGATAGTTATTTTAGTTGTCTTGAGTTGTATTTACTTGTGGATTACTGTATTTGAGTTTTGAGATGTATTTCTAGGATTATGTATCTTAGACACTTAGACTTCTATCTCCTGTATCTCTTTTGGATTTCATGTTTATCTATCTTTATCATTCTACCTTAGATTGTGATTGAGTTGTACCTCTGTGTTGGCCTCCTTATGGAGAGTATTCATATTATGCTAGTTATAGTTCATGACCTAGAACAGTGTTCTACCGCCGACACTGCGGCGTAGGCTGGGCGTTGTTACGTACTCGTACCCTCACGGTGGGTACGGGTCGTGACACGTTTTTAGTGGTAGCCTATGCAGGTCGAGTTTTTGTAGTGGTATTCGAACTAGAGTACTACTATAGCCTGCAGTAGAAATAGGATATATTTTTGAAGATACTCAATCACAATTAGGATCCCTTGAGAGATTCCTGGGACGACCCTTGAGAATCTTGTTTAACTCCGATTTTAAAACTCTTTTTTCTTGATTTGATTTATCTTTACTTTCTGTTGTTGAATTTAATTTTGATGTATTATTATTGAATTTGAGTTTGTATTTATTGAATTTGATGAAGGTTGTGGAATTTTGAATCTTGATGTTAGTTGTAGCATCCGAGTTTGTAGTTATATGATTTGAAGGATTTTGTTCATTTCTGAATTTTGATGTTCGTTGATAAATTTGATTTTTTTTATTCATTGTTGATTTAATTTAATTTTTGGCAAGATGAAATTATATGGGCTAGGTCATCTAAGTTATGGAAATCTTGTCTTATATAGTCACATTAGCCAGCATGGTGAGGACATATAGTCTGACTTTGGATATATTTTTCGGGTGTAGGAATTTAAGGTTTTCGCAGCCAAGCTAGCGGCACCACAAAAATGTTAAATACCATGATTCTAGATGTATGTGCATAAGTCAAGGACTCTGTGATTATCGTAGCCTTGCTCACTAGTATGACGAGGATTTAGAGTACCATGATTTTGGATAGACGCATATGATTATCAGATTGTACCTTAAATATTTTCGAACATGTTTTTGCTACTTTTGTTTCAGTCATTCAAAAAAAAGGAAGGAATTATTGTTGTTTTGTTTTGTTTTGTTTCTCATTGCTTACTTAGGATGTAGCTTTAGCTATTTTTATAAACCTTGTGTAACTTTTTACAAAAATTTATTTCTTTTTAATACAATAAACCAATGATTTTGCTAGGCCTTATTTTAGATTTGGTATTATAATTCTTGTTTCAAAAAAAATGGGTCCCTCTTTTAAATAGATAAGCAGAACAGATTCTATTATCATTCTTTTTCTGCCAATATTTTTACTACCATCATTCCTTCTCTTATATACCTGTCCTGATTATATCAATTCCCTGTCTCATATATAATTCTGTCAGCTATACCTTGAAAACTCTTGAATCTTTATATCATTTTTTATCTGAGAAATGTTGAGAAAGTGATATGAATCATCTAGTTCGGAAATAATGTAATTGGTTATCATATGATGATTTTGTAGGAATCAGAGTGTTGGATGTCAAATATGAAAAATTTGAAATGGAGATGTGGTAAAGGTTTAAAATGAAATCGAGGGATAAATGTTATCAATTTAGAAACAATCACAGAAAGTGGGTTATGAATAATTCATGGATGTATTTCAAAACTAATGAGGATGTTTAAGGTCAACCTAGTTTTGAGAACTTAAAAATTTTTGTTATTGATTCTTGGAAACTATTACAAGGCTATGTAGAAATTTAGAGATGGAAAGGAGAATTTAATCGAATAAAATGATTATACGAAATTGAACTAGATATTGTAAGAGGGTGACTAGAGACAGAGAGAACACAAGGATTTTACGTTATAGAAATTATTTTAGATGATTGGAAGAAAATTGTAGAATTCAAAAAAAAATATTTGAAGGTGAACGTTGAAGAAAATATGAAGGTTGATTTATAAAGAAGAATAAATTTTGTGTGACATAGTGGTATTGGAGTTTAGTGAATACGAGACTCGATTTAAACAAGTACAAGGATTCCATAAACTGGATTTAGAGGTTTCGGATCTAATTTAAAATGAGGTGAAGGAATTTGAAATTTTGATTAAATGAATAAGTGTTGACTCCTAAAAAGAGGGGTATGTTTCGTGGAAAATGTTTTGAAAGTTAAAGATTTTGTCTATGGTGATTGTGGTAAAGGTTTAGATGACTGAAGGTTATAAAATTTCGATGATAGTTATATAGAGGTTGATTTTCATATTGGGACTTGTGAGAAAAAAAAGAATATGGTTTGGCAAATGATAAACTGATAGTATTAGAGAGGGATGATTTGCTGACTTCGTATGAAATCTTTTCCTATTTTCTCTAAAAGGGGTTTTTCAATATCATTGAATCCTAGTTTCCTTAATCCGACCAAATCGACTTCGATTATCTTTTCTTATTATATTTATATCTTGGGTTGTACTTAATTGAATTAAATTTGATTGTGACCTGAATCTCTATCCTTGTATGCTCGATCTCAGACTTTGTTGAACCTGTCCTCCATATTGCCTAAATCTTGATTTCCCCCAATTTGATCAACTTAGATCGTATCGAGACTAAATATTCTTAATATGTATTGTGATTGGAAATTTTCCATGGAATTGGCTTTCATTCCTTAACTTTGATTTTGATTTTCTTTTTTTTCTGAACCCTTTAAAGATAATGGGTAGTTACTTTTCTTTATTTTTATGATAAGTATCAGTTTTCATATAGGATGGTAGACTGTCTTACAGTTTTGATAGTTTGCTGTTTTGTAACTTTTGTTTAGCACCCTAGATTGCTTGTGTGTTTTGATACCCTATGACCGTTTTGGTTTAGCATGACTAGTATACCTAGATGAGACTTTCACTACCACCGTATGCCATGACCCTGTATGTCGTCCTTTTGATGGTATGATTTATTTAAGTTCTGGGATTTGATTGTGGGGGTTTGACCTAGAAGGATTACGAACATTTTAATTTCGAGGACGAAATTTTTATAAGGTGGGTAGGATGTGAGCACCCTAAATTTCGGGTTGATTTTTTTTATTTTATTTTAATTTTCTGATTGAGGGTAATTTTGAAATTTTGTGTTTAAAATTATGTTAATAATGATATTTAATTCATGATATAATTTTAGGTGATTTTAAATTATTTTAAAATTATTTAAATCAATGACTTGTGGTTTTGACGTTTTGCTAGTGAAATCCTAAAGATTGTTTGACCTAGAGCCTAACCATGTGATTATGATATTTTAATATCATTTTTGGCCTAAGGATATTTTTGTATTTGAGCTCTTTGAATTATTTTGATATTATTTTATTATTTATGATATTGTTTTGGGGTTATTTGAGTCGGGTTCGAATTTTAACTCAATCCGACTTGAAACGGGGACCCGGGGGTAGTTTGACTCTAGTGGGACCCACACACTAGTTAGGCATGGCCCACATGATATTAATTTTAGTCCACATGATAGAAATATTTTTGTTAGAGGTTAGACTAATTATTATGGATAAGGTTAGTGTAATTAGAGACTTTAGAATGACTAATTTAGCCCCAACCAATTAGCCCTTTCCTAATACTCATAGAATAGGTTAGTAGGGGCTTTTGGACTTTTCCTAATAGGACAAAACCACCTTTATGGCCAGCCACAATAAGGATAGGGTTGAGCCTCCCATTTGTCATTATCCATCTATTTTTCTCTCTCTTGTTCTTCCCCAAATTCCTAGAGAGCAATCCCTAGCAATTTCTCCACCAAATTCTTCCATTTCACCACCAAATCTTCTTCTTTCCTTCTCCATTCTAGCCAAGGAGGAAGCTACCCAAGTTTGGGAGGATTTGGAGCTCGTTCGTGTCCTTTTGGAATCTCTACGTGTCGGTGTCGCTCCGGGAAGGTTTTTCTTCGATTCGATCTACCGGGAGGTATAAATCCCTTCTCCTTTTCATTTTCTCATGCATATAGGTCTATTTTGAACCCATAGGAATGACCCCCATGGTTGTATCTCCATTTGTGTCCATTTTATGTCCATTTGGAGGTCATAGGAGTGTCCTTTGTGTTATGGATGTGTTCATGTTACATATATAGATTTATATATATATATTGTAATGAGAGTGTATCTATATTTATATATGTAATAAATGGTTCATGATGATTATATAATCAAGTTTGTGAGTGTGGTTCCTCATATTATTATTGCTATTATTGTTGTGGATAATTAGGATATATATTGTGTATTCTTTTGGCTCAAACTATCTAAATCCGTCATGATTTTCATCCACGTTTTTAATTTCAGCCCTAACTTCGAAATGTCATAACTTCTAGCTTAAAGCTCGGTTTAATCTCCCGTTTTTTTAAAAGAAGCGTATTGATGTTAGCTTTCCAAAAACATGTATTAATAGGCCTAATTCGTTCTGTAACTTTCTGGAGAATTATTTGAGTGTCAGCTGTACGAAAAACAAACGCGTTCTCGGTGTTTTCGCGATTCCGGGAGTTTCCGGAAACGAAAACGCGATCCGTTTGAAGTTTCGGAAAGCTAACACATAGATCTATAACATAATTTAATCATAGAGTTTAGTTCATGCTGAGATAGTACAGTATTCATTATTAGTAGGAGTTACTATTCGGCATATGTATTTTGTGCACCCTTGTGTGTAATATAATGTTCTATTTGATTTTAACCCATGTTAATGTATATACACTATGTAATTAAATAGAGAATGCAAGCATGAGTAAATGGTTAAATAAATGATGTATGAGGTGTAAGTATCCTATCTAATATAAGCATGTATAAGTATGGCTTGTAATGAATATGTAGGTTCCATAGTATGTAATGTATGGTACATATAGTAGTGCAAGAGAATAAATGAATGATGAATGAATGAAAGCATGAATGTAATGTAATAATAGATGTAATGTATGCAATATACAAGTTAATGAGATGTAATATTCTATGTTAACACAAATCCTATATTACCTCATGTACCCCCTTACACTATATTGACACTATCACACTTGACACATTGTTCACTTACACTTTGACACTCTTTGATATGTATACACTATGTATGCTCATTTAACCCTCACTTGCCCTTTTGCCATGTTCACATACACACATATAGCCTCTTAAATAAGTATTTATGAATATAGTTAACTTAGCTATGTATGTATATTATATATATGTTAGCATATTGTGTTGTAATATATAAGTTTATATAACCATTTGAAATGCCATGATTATAGACCTAATGTTGAATACCAATATATGCATGTGTATATATGTGTAGACATATATAGTTTAAAGTAATAGATTACCTAGTGTATATCCAATGTGAATTCTTGCCTATTTGAGTATTGAATAATTGCATGCTATATAGAGTTGGGTGTATGTTGGCTTGTATAGCCTTGTATTGATGTGTGCTTGCTAGGATAAGTCTTGGTTAGGCCTAGTAAGACTTGCTGGGTTAGGACATGACCTAGTTTGACCTAGTTTGACTAGTGCAGTTGACCAGAGTTGACCAGGGGTTGACTTTGGCCTAGTTTGACCTATATTCATGTAGAATGCATTGTAGTGCTTTATATTACCCTTCTGGACATGTTGTGACTTGTGTTGTTCTAATTAGGAGCCAGACACCTCTTCTCGGATAGTATCTTTACCTTGGACATTCAGATATCAGGTGAGTACATTCTCTGATAGTTCTCTCATTTATTTGTCAATTACTGTATTTCAGTTCTAGTTAGTTGTATGCGATTCTCTGTTACAACACGTGTGGATATTACTGGATTCATGTATACGACACACATTTATTTTCTGGCCTCTATTACTGGTATCATCATTTCCGGCTTCTATTACTGGAATCACCTGCTGGAATCATTTACTGGAATCATTTACAGGTATCATTATATTTGGCTGGACTCATCTTGAATCATTGTGTCAGAATTCTGGATTCACTTGCTGGGAGGGGAAATACTAGAGTAAGTCATGTAGACATACTCCATTACTGGAATCACCCCTACTGGAATCTACTGGAATGATAGCCATCTCTCGCCTGATCAGTGAGAGGTGTGCCGGATTACCCACAGCCGTTTACATGTCGATCTCGGTATTTTAAAATACACTGTTAGAGTATAGGCTGGACTCACCCTGGAATCATTGATCACTATAACTGGAATCGTCGCTTACTGAATTCATCTTGTATTAGATTCATCTTGTACTGGACTTACATTGGAGTTACACTGGTCTACATTGTTGTCTGGACTTCATATCATATTACCCTGGTTCAGCTAGTTCTATTTTTACAGACTTTATTGCTATGATTCTTCTCTTGTTTAGTTATTTACTTTACTTGCACCTTATCTGTCTTTCTTACCATCACCTGAATATAAACTGCCATTTTCATCAATACAACTGCCTATAACTGCTTTATAGTTCTCTGTCATTTACTTGGGTTTTCTAGATGAGATGTGCTCGTTCCTGTCCTGACTGGACCTGTTGATAAATTTTACAGATAGCTTGGAGGTTTCCTGCTAGCCTAGAGGAGACACAGTAGAGATTGTATAGATAGTTATTTTAGTTGTCTTGAGTTGTATTTACTTGTGGATTACTGTATTTGAGTTTTGAGATGTATTTCTAGGATTATGTATCTTAGACACTTAGACTTCTATCTCCTGTATCTCTTTTGGATTTCATGTTTATCTATCTTTATCATTCTACCTTAGATTGTGATTGAGTTGTACCTCTGTGTTGGCCTCCTTATGGAGAGTATTCATATTATGCTAGTTATAGTTCATGACCTAGAACAGCGTTCTACCGTCGACACTGCGGCGTAGGCTGGGCGTTGTTACGTACTCGTACCCTCACGGTGGGTGCGGGTCGTGATAGAGAGAGATGGGGGGCTTTTAATTTTTAATTTTTTACAAAGATTAGCGACGAAGTAGCATTGTCCTGCTATGTATATAAATTAAGTTACTATGCTGACCTGATATGTGTGGTGTAGCGACATACACAAAACGACTTTCGCAACATTAAGTTTACTCTTCATTGATGACATGGCACATATAGACCTCGCGACGTTTTAAGCATATTTAGCGACTGACTAGTTGGGTTAACTTGTTCGCTAAACGTCGGTGGTAGTCGCTAGTTTTTGTCTTGCCCACATTGTAACGACGTGTGTCGACGTTCCATCGATATATATACTTAAGTCGCAGCAATATTGTATGCGAAAGATAAACATATTAATTGCTGGAACATCTCAAAAACGTTGTTGGAGACGTTGCTGTTGTCGATTTGTTATGTAGTTTATCAAAAACCTTTTGAAAAATAAGTTATGTCTTGGAACAATTTTTGAAACTATGTAAAAATCCATTGTCAAAAGTTGTTTCTACACCTTTTTTTCTTTCTAAAAAGAGACATCTATATCAAACAGAGGTCTTAAGATAAGTGACAGATCCACATATAAGATTATAAGCAAATTTTTATTCATTAATATAGTTTCAGCTAAAATGTACAAATAACTTGGTCACATCTATATTTTTATACTACTATATAATATATATAAAAATTAGAGGCTTCACTGTGAAAGTTTATTTTCCCAAAAAATATTTTTACCTATGCTTAGTAACTAAATTTATTCATTAAATTTAATATAGATAGTTAGGTAATTACATATAATAATAAAAAAATAAGATGTGTTGTTGTATTTGATAAATCTATCAGTTTAAGGATACAATATGCAAGGACGGAACCACTTATAGGCTAAGGCGGCTCCAGCCCAACCCCCAATTTTCATAACCCTAACCCTAAATCTAACCCTATGTATTTAATAAATCCACCCGAGCCTAACCAAATTCGAATTTCTGGTTCTGCTATTGATGATATGCATTCCACTCTTTTTTCGGATAGGAGTATGGATAATACCTATAATATGGGTATGTAAATCATACTAGGAAAAAATGTTGGTGTTTTTGCCTTTGGACTAGAAAAGATAGTCCCACATCGGCTACACCAAATAGTGAGTATCTCAATATAATGCATTGCTTGTGTTGAGGTGTGCACATGAGGTGTAGTGGGGCACAAGTTTATGCCATGTGGGAGTATTTTCCTAGAAGAAAAAAGGATTAAATCTAACAAGGATGCAAGTTGATTTTTGTTGTGCGGACTCGGACTCGGACACGGACTCCAGGATGTCTCGTGCATACACGAGAGTGTTCGGGGGGGTAGGCGTGGACTGGCACACTTCTATGCTGATTGTGGGATGATCTAAAATATCAAACTCTATTTTTGAGTATTGGTATTTTAGTCCCACATCGGATAGGAGAAGAGGTGAAGTCTCAACTCCACTCTATAAATAGAGCCCCTTGGCCTCCTTTGAAAGACGCACCAAGAAGAGAGTTAAGGGAGTCTGTAAAGTCCAGGAAGCCCGTTCAAGTCTCAAATTTTGACTTACGAGCGTTCCAGAAGTTCTTCGTGAACTTGCTGGTTCCTGGAAGCAGATCGTGGTGGGGCGAATCTTGCTTTGAGCAACAGTGATCTTTATCACCCCAGCAAGAACATTTCCTCTTCTTCTTTCTTCTTTCTTCTTTCTTCTCCTTCATCTGAGTTGTAACTCAGTTCTGTCCGTCTGCAATAGCAATTGCAAGAAAGAACGTGAGATTTACTTTCTGATTATTGTTGCTTTTGTAATCAGATTCATATTATAGAGTTCCTCTTGGATCTCGAGAATAATCAGAAGGTGAACGTTTGTTGAACCTCTGATCTCGACATCGAGTCTACCATCTTTGATCAAGCCCCGGGACTAACAATCTCAAAGCAAGATCCTTGTATATGGAAAACTCTCGTGCTTCTCTCATCGATACCAGCTTTAACAAGTTGGAGAAATTCGACGGAGAACATTTCCAAATCTGGAAGAGGAAGGTCACCCTTAATCTTTAACTCGTGGACGTAGACCATGTATTGATTGAGGATGAACCGACAATTCTAGAATGAGGAACTACCGAAGCTATTGCTGCTGCACTCGTCAAGCAGAGCAAATGGAAGAGAGAAAACAGCATATGTAAACTGCTGATTCTCAATTCTATGGAAGACTCTCTGGCAGAGTCATATTCTAAGAAGGAGAAGGCCAAAGAGATCTGAGATTCTTTGGGTAAGCTATATGAAGATGATGAGAACAGGTCCAAAATCTTCATCGTCGAGAAGTACCATAAGTGGCTCTTCGAAGACGAGATGGCGATGCTACCTCAAGTGAAGGAATTCCTGAAGTTGTGCCAGAAGTTAGATGACGAGAAGATGTCCCTCGTCGACAAGTTTGTCGTTGGAGGGATAGTCTCGAAACTCCACTCTATAAATAGAGCCCCTTAGCTTGGAAGATCTCCTACAAGAGATCCACGTTGAGGACGAAATGCGATCTCAATAGAAGATGGACTCTTTGTCCAACCAACTAGCTAAGGCCAACTTGGTGCAGACAAGAGAGTTCAAGGGAAAGCATGTGGCTTCTCATCACAAGAAGAAAGACTCCACTAATTTGAAAGTGAAGGGTCCTTCGTTCAAGCAACAGAAGTCCAAGTCCCACGTGACTTGCTTCAACTGTGGCAAGAAGGGCCATTATAAGAGTGAATGCAAATCCAAGCCCAAACAAGCTGAGCAAGGTGAGCCTAGCAAGGTTTCCATGGTTTTCTAACATTGTTGCTATGATTGCTCAGGTCATAGCTATGGGGGCTGACTCTGACTGGTGGATAGACACTGGTGCGACCTGCCATGTCTGCTCTGGCAAGGAATGGTTCGTCATATACCAGCCAACTTCTGAGAAAGTTATCATGGCGAACCAAGTCCAAGCTGAAGTTCTGGGGGTCGAAACTGTGGAGCTGAAACTCACATCCAGGAACACTTTAACACTTCAAGGTGTGAAGCACGTTCCGGTGATTGCAAAGAACCTGATCTCTGGAAGCCCGCTTATCAATGCAGGCTTGAGGATGGACATCAATGCTGGACAGATGGTGATATCCAAGAAGGGAACATACTTCGGAAAAGCTTTTCAAACTGAAGGGATGTTCAAAATTCAGTTTGTAAACCAGTCAAATGTAATCAATGCAATCACTCGTTCTGATTATTCTCTTGAGTTGTGGCATAACAGGCTAGGACATGTTCACTGTAAAAGAATTAACAAAATATCCACTCTAGGACTTATCTCCAAATGTGGGGGTAAGTTAGAGAAGTGTGAAGTATGTGCTCAGACAAAGATCACAAGGAAACCCTTTCATCGGGTCAATCGAAGCACAGATCTTCTGGAGTTGGTGCACTCCGATATCTGTGACTTCAAGCAATTCTCTACAAAAGCTGGGATGAAGTATTTCATAACCTTCATCGATGACTTCTCAAAGTACGCGTTCGTCTACTTGCTCAAGTCTAAAGACGAAGCATTCTAGAAGTTCAAGGAGTTCAGGGCCGAGGCTGAACGGCAAACTGGACAACAACTCAAGAGGCTAAGAAGTGATCGAGGCGGAGAGTATCGGTTTCATGAATTCACATTGTTCTGCAAAGAATATGGAATCATAAATGAGACTATTGCTCCGTATTCTCCTCAATCTAACGGAGTAGCGGAGAGGAAGAACAGAACGTTGACAGAAATGATGAACTCAATGCTGCTAACTGCGGGTCTTCCTAAATGCTACTGGAGAGAAGCTACATTGACGGTCACTTTTATTCTAAATAGAGTGCCGTATGCAACTTCGGACGTAACTCCTCATGAACTCTGGTTCAAAGTCAGACCTAACTTGAATGTCATTCGAGTGTGAGGGTGTCTGACCTATGTGAAGCTCCCAGATCTGAAGATTCAGAAGCTGGGGACAAGGACTACGAAGACGATCTTCTTGGGGTATGTCGAGAAGAGTGATGCTCGGAGATTTCTTGATATTGAGTCAAATTATATCATCGAATCTTGCGATGCTGAATATTTTGAAGACAAGTTTATAAGGCACAAGAACATTGTTCTAACGGTTATTCCGGAGAATGATGAAGATGCAAAGGTGATTGAGATCTTCAATGAGCCAGTTGTCCAAGATGAAGTTGCTACTGAGGAGACAACGATTGAACCAGAACTCGCTGAGCCGTCGTCGAAGCGAGCGAGGAGGCCGAAGAACTTCGGAAATGACTTCGTCACCTATCATGTGGAAGCAGATTCGCTTACCTATGATGAGGCAATGAAGACCAGAGATACTGTTTTCTAGAAGGAGGCAATAGACAATGAAATTGAATCAATCACCTCCAATAACACTTGGGTGTTGGTTGATCTACCCGAAGGAGCAAAATCTATCGGATGCAAGTGGATCTTCAAGAAGAAGATGAAAGCTGATGGAACCATTGACAAGTTCAAGGCCAGGCTAGTGGCAAAAGGGTTTTCTCAGAAGCAGGGGATCGACTACTTTGACACGTATGCTCCAGTAGGCCGGATAACCACCATCAGAATGTTGATTGCTCTCGCAGCGATACATAAAATGGTGATATATCAGATGGATGTGAAAACGACATTCCTGAATGGCCAGCTGACCGAAGAGATCTACATGCAACAACCAGAAGGGTTTGTCGTCAAAGGTCTTGAAGACAAAGTCTGCAAGTTGGTAAAATCTCTGTACGGTTTAAAGCAAGCTCCCAAAATGTGGCATGAGAAGTTTGACAAAGTCATAAGGTCAAATGGCTACAGGGTCAGTGAAACAGACAAGTACGTCTATACAAAGTTTGCTGACGGAAGAGGAGTCATCGTTTGTCTATACGTGGACGACATGCTAATCCTAGGTACGGATATAAGATGTGTCACGGAGACAAAGAAGTTCCTCTCGACGAAGTTCAGTATGAAGGACTTGGGGGATGCTGATGTTATCTTGGGACTCAAGATCATCCGGACAGACACTGGATTAGCGCTGTCACAATCTCATTATATTAAGAAGATGCTCACTCGATACGGGTATCATGATCTTCCTTTAATTGATACGCCGTACCGGGGTGATCAGAAGCTGGAGCCAAACTCGAAGGAAAGCGTCAGGCAGCTGAAGTATGCAAGCATAATCGGGAGTTTGATGTATGTCACTACTGCCACAAGGCCTGGCATAGCTTTCGCCGTGGGAATGCTGAGTCGTTTCACGAGCAATCCAAGCATTGAGCACTGGAAAGCTGTAAAACGGGTTATGAGATATCTCAAGAAGACTCAGACATATGCACTGCACTACAGCGAAGATCCGCCGGTAGTGGAAGGCTACAGTGATGCCAGTTGGTGCTCAGAATTAGAGAGTGAGAGGTCCACAGGTGGATTCATATTCACTTTGGGTGGAGCTGCTATATCGTGGAAGTCGAAGAAGCAGACTATGCTCTTGCGATCATCTATGGGATCTGAGTTCTTTGTACTTGATACCGCAGCAGATGAAGCAGAGTGGCTTCGGGAGATCATGTATGATCTTCCAGTGGTTGGGGCACAGATACCGGCAATTCCGATATACTGCGACAACCAGGCGACTGCAGCGGTGGCATCGAATGATCTCTTCAACGGGAAGAAGAGAACTGTGCGGTTGAAGCACAGGACAGTGAACGATCTCATCAAGAGAGGTGTCATTGCAGTGATTGATGTTCGGAGTCAGGAGAACCTGACGGATCCGTTCACCAAGGGCCTCAAGCGCCAGCTGGTCGATGACACAGCTTGTAAAATGGGCTTGAAGGCATTATATCCGATATTTTGTTATTACAATCCTACTATAAAGTTTTATGCTATTAGTTCAAAGAGAAATCTACTAGGCATCTAGCTTTTGGTTCAAGGAAGGACTATTAACCAGAAGAATATCAGGAACGGTAGGTACTTGTCCTCTGTGACATGGAGAGGTTACGGACCTACAACCACTGTTGTCTACTGTTGTTTTCTGCGAAAAACGGATCCTGTGGGAAGGTTGGCTTAAATGCCTTAATGAGTTCTCAGGCAGAGTGAATGCCTAGAGTACTTTATAGGAAGCACGGTAGTGCAGCACTACAAGGAGTGTAACTCCATGCTATAGTGAGGTGACTTCACAATGAGGTTCCCAGGTAGGGGTAATGCCTCGGCTTTGCAAGCCAAGTCACAGCGGAGTAGCACCGCAAATAGGTAGGTAGCCTAATGCTGTATGATAATCGTAATAAAGAGAGGTAGACAACACTACAAAGAGGACGATGTCCTCATGTTACAGTGGCATGACACCACGAAGAGGTACCAGGTAGGATAAAGCCTCAGCTTCGCAAGCCATGTCATAGCGGCGTAACACCGCACGGAAGCGCAAGGCTTCATGCTGGGTAGTTTGGCACTACAAAGAGGCTTGTGACCTCATGCTACAATAGTATGACACTACGATGAGGTACCCAGGTGGGGTAAAGTCTCGACTTTAAGCCATGTCATAGCGGCGTAGCACCGCAAAGAAGCGCAATGCTTCATGCCATGACTCTTTATAAAGAACTCACCTATAGTGTATGGACAGAGATATCAGGCCGTCTCTTGAGGGTAAACTTGTAGACGCCCAAAAATTATACACTGAAACCAGGCTGGCACAAGGCCTTCAATGTGCAGCCAGAAGCACAGTTGATATCATTATGTGAATAGGAAGAATTGCAGTTATGATGCAGAATTCAAAGCTTAGTCCATTCTTGTATCATGCTGTTATTTAACCTATGTGGAAAGATTCAAGTCGTAGCGACATCTCTCCTAATGCATGATGGGCAGTCACTGTAGGAATGCTCAACCCATATATTGAGAAATGTGGGAGATTGTTGGTGTTTTTGCCTTTGGATTAGAAAAGATAGTCACACATCGGCTACACCAAATGGTGAGTATCTCAATATAATGTATTGCTTGTGTTGAGGTATGCACATGAGGTGTAGTGGGGCACAAGTTTGTGCCATGTGGGAGTATTTTTCTAGAAGGAAAAAGGATTAAATCCAACAAGGATGCAAGTTGATTTTTGTTGTGCGGACTCGGACTCGGACACGGACTCCAGGATGTCTCGTGCATGCACGGGAGTGTTCGGGGGGTAGGCGTGGACTGGCACACTTCTATGCTGATTGTGGGATGATCTAAAATATCAAACTTTATTTTTGAGTATTGGTATTTTAGTCCCACATCGGATAGGAGAAGAGGTGAAGTCTCAACTCCACTCTATAAATAGAGCCCCTTGGCCTCCTTTGAAAGACGCACCAAGAAGAGAGTTAAGGGAGTCTGTAAAGTCCAGGAAGCCCGTTCAAGTCTCAAATTTTGACTTACGAGCGTTCCAGAAGTTCTTCGTGAACTTGCTAGTTCCTGGAAGCAGATCGTGGTGGGGCGAATATTGCTTTGAGCAACGGCGATCTTTATCACCCCAACAAGAACCTTTCCTCTTCTTCTTTCTTCTTTCTTCTTTTTTCTCCTTCATCTGAGTTGTAACTCAGTTATGTCCGTCTGTAACTGCGATTGCAAGAAAGAACGTGAGATTTACTTTCTGATTATTGTTGCTTTTGTAATCAGATTTATATTATAGAGTTCCTCTTGGATCTCGAGAATAATCAGAAGGTGAACGTTTGTTGAACTTCTGATCTCGACATCGAGTCTACCATCTTTGATCAAGCTCCGGGACTAACAAAAAATACGGATACGAGCCCTGCTAAGTATAGGTACCTTCATGGCATATGCTAATTAGTTGCTAGCCACTGTTCACCAAACACGAGAGAGAGTCAGAGACACCACACTCCTCCAAATAAAAACAAAGACCTGTGTCCTGGTCCGGTCCGGTCCAGCCGACTAAGACGGCGCCATTAACGTACCCTTCCCCAACCCGAAAAATCAATTTCCTTTTGTCACCATTCTAGCTCCCCCCATGTCTGCCACATGCGTCCGCCACGTCCTCCTCGAGATTCCCCCCTCCTCCACAAAATATAAACCCACTCACTCCACTAATTCAACTCTCTCTCTCTCTCTCTCTCTCTTCTCCTCCTCCCTTGAAAATGTTGGAAGAGGCATTGCCGACTCTATGGGCCTCCGTCCATAGCTGGCTCACGCCGACGGTCCTCTTCGTCCTCCTCAACGTCGTCATCGGCACCATCGCCATCACCTCCTCTCGCGCCCACTCCCATTCCCACGACTCCGACTCCTCCGACACCACCACCGCTACGCCTACTCCCAAAAGGCTCTCTCTCGACCGCCTCAAGTCCTTCAATCTCTACTCCCACCGCCCCACCGATGCGCCTCTCCACACGCTCCCTCCTCCTCCATCGAAACCCATACAAACCTCAGCTCCTCCTCCCCCTCCCGAGCCCGAACCGACCGCACCGGTAGAGGACGAGGAGGAGAGTCACATAACCCGGAGCCGGTCGGACATGGAGCCGGCGGCGGGGGAGATGCCGGGGAAGCTGGCGAGGAAGATGAAGAAGTCCGCCAGCGCCAAGTCAGCGTTTGCCCACTTCGACTTCAGCGGGGGCGGCGACATCGACGAGGAGGAGGCTTCTGGGGCGGCCGAAGCTCGACGTCCGGCGACGGCGAGGGTGGCGGCGGCCGCGAAGGAGAAGGAGGAGGATGCGGAGGTCGACGCCAGGGCCGACGACTTCATCAACAAGTTCCGGCAGCAGCTGAAGCTACAGCGCCTTGACTCCATTGTTAGGTACAAGGAGATGCTCAAACGAGGAAGCCAGGCTTAGATGTTAGCAACTCCATCTCTAATGGAGATTTCTAGGGTTTAGTTAATTTCATGAATTTTGTTTTTTTTTTTTAATTTTTCTTTCTTTCATCCTTTGATGCTACGTTTATGTAAATTTCTCAGAAAAAAGAAAAAGAGCGGTATGGATTTGAATTGTTAGGGTTTAGCTCTGAATTATTTTGTTGGGTCCTTGTGTTTTTAACATATATCCATGCGGCCAAGTATTTTGGCTATTATTTTTATCTGTTGTAAAATAACAAAACATTTCTAAAAAGGGGATTTTCAAGAAGAACAGGGACTAAAGGGCAAAAGTAGCTCTTCTTCTCGGGAATAGGGGCCTCGGGAACGCGAGTTTTCTTCCTGACACCAATTTTTTGGTTGGGGGTTGGGAGGATCTTCGAAATATGTGCTGTCTTGTCAACAAACGAGTGGCTGAGATGGCATGTGTGGTATTATTTGGACGGTGCAGAATGAAATAGCGTTACTTGTAGGCTGTATCGATATATAATAGTGGGGGTGGTTGTTGACGGTGGTGAGTTGCTTAGCTGAGCTGTCCCACGTGCTCTCGCTACTGCGTTTGGATATTGTTTTTCTTTTTATAGTAGACTTCTCTGATGTGGACCCATTCCGGTTTTTCTGACATGTTGGACTTGGTCTAACGTCCCATACAGAATCTTGTACAACTTTTCCGACCGTCGGAAAATCAAAGAGCAATGCTATGCCTACAACCAAATTCTTACAATCTTTTTACTCCCGCCACGTGTCGGGTTTCGATTGGAGGAAAGGAGTAAGTGGTGGGATCGGGTGGAGCCCATGTAGCAGGGGTGTGTGAGGGATGGTGGGATCCGGTGGGACCCATGTGTAAGGGATTGGTGAGTGAGGTTGTAAAAAGGTTGTAAGAATTTGGTAGTAAACTTAGCATTATTGAAAATCAAACCAATAGAAAGATTCATGAATAATTATAATATAAAAACAAATTTTAAGGTTATTTAGTAATAGTGTCTCATATTTGGGTCTCTTCCAACATAAGAATTTGAATTTTCATAAGTCTTCAAAATGATAACCGATTTGGACAACAGTAAAAATTCAAATTCTATTGGACATTTTGAAGGCCTAAATCTTTATATCAAATAAATATTATATGAGACACTATTACTAAATAATTTTTTATTTTAATTTAATGCAACAACTGTCTCTGTGGTGTAAGGAGACGTTCATTCCGTTTTTGAACAAAAATATTTTACTTTTTGGCTTTTAAACTTTTAAAGACATAGAACTCTCATGTTTTTTTCTCATGCCAAAAGATGCCCAGTCGACAAAGTCTTAGGGGTGAGCATTATTCGGTTTTGGACAGAAAATCGAATACTAAATTTTCTTATTCGGTTTCGGTTTCGGTTTTGGATTTCGGTTTCTATCCAAAACCGAAAACCGAATAAGAAAATTTAGTTTATATATATATATATATATATATATATATATATATATATATATATATATATATATATATATATATATATATATATTTATTATTATTATTATTATTATATATATATATATATATATATATAATAATAATAATAATAATAATAATAATAAATATATATATATATATATATATATATATATATATATATATATATATATATATATATATATTATTATTATATATATATATATATATATATATATATATATATATATATATATATAATAATAATAATAATATATATATATATATATATATATATATATATATATATATATATAATATATATATATATAATATTATTATTATTATTATTATTATTATATATATATATTATATATATATATATATATATATATATATATATATATATATATATATTTATTATTATTATTATATATATATATATATATATATATATATATATATATATATATATATATATATATATATATATATAGTTCTTATATATTAACAAAAAAACACAAATAAACCAAAAAATCGAATAAACCGAAATCGAACCGATTTAATTCGGTTCGGCTCGGTTCGGATATTGACCAATTCGGTTCGGTTTCGATTTTACTTATTCGATTTCGGTCCAATTCGATTTTCGGTTATTCGGTTCGGTTAGAACCGAATAAACCGAATACTCACCCCTACAAAGTCTGCGTTTCATTTTAAAGACTATAACATACTAGAATTAAAGCTCTCCCTTAAGATATTTCTTTAGTTTCTTTCTTTTCCTAGTTGTTCTATACAATTCTAGCCGTGTAACTATTTGTCTTGTAACAATCTAAGGTTATTGATTGTTCCAACAGTTAGATGGTGGACAAGTAGTGCCATATTCTTGTCCAGTTTTTTTTTTTGGAAAAATTTATGAAATTTTCAAAAAATGTAAAAGTTTTATGAAAAATTTACCGCAAAATAACATTTTATTGCGTGTCCAGAATTAACAAAAAATATATAAAGGGTGTTCCGAATGACCATTTTGCCCTTCTAATTTATTGAAAACACTTCCGAACCCTACTGTTAAAAAAAAACGTTTCGATACTTCCTCTTCTTACATAGGCTGCTTACTTTCGAATTTAGGTTTTCTCCTCCAAAATCTTCAAACCTTACTTCAAAAACTCATTGAAAAATTTCGGAAAGGCCGACAAATGGTAAAACTGTTAACATGGAGGTCCAAACATCATTTTTTTGCGATTCTAAATTTTCGAAAGGCCGACAAACGAAAAAGCAGTTAATCCCAGGCTTCTCGGAAATACGCTCCTTTTGCGACAAATCGGACCTCGTTTCGACCTCTCAGTCAAAAGTTATAGCCCTCCAAAGTTTCAACTGGCCATAAAATACAGAAGAATGGTCATTCTCCGTGGTAATATTACGAAGAATGACCATTTTCCGTGCTAAAACCAAGAAGAATGACAATTCTCCGTGGGAATATCACGGAGAATGACAATTCTCTGTGTTAGTATCACGGAGAATGGCTATTCTCCTTGTTAAATTGACGAAGAATTGCCATTCTCCGTGTTAAAATGATGGAGAATGGTCATTTTCCATTATTTTAACACGGAGAATGGCCATTCTCCGTATTAAAATCATAAAAAAATGGTCATTGTCCATGTTAAAATCATGAAGAATTGCCATTCTTCGTGTTAAGATGACAGGGAATGGTCATTCTCCGTCATTTTAACACGGAGCCATTTTCCGTTATTTTAACACGGAGAATAGCAATTCTCCGTGGTAATATCACGGAGAATGACAATTTTTCGTGTTAAAATGACGGAGAATGATCATTCTCCGTGTTAAAATGACGAAAATTTGCCATTCTCCATGTTAAAATGACGAAGAATGGCCATTCTCCATCATTTTAACACGGAGAATGGCCATTCTCCGTCATTTTAACACGTAGCCATTCTCCGTTATTTTAATACCGAGAATGGCCATTCTCCGTGATTTTAGCACGAAGAATGGTCATTATCCGTCATTTTAACACGGGAAATGACTATTCTCCATGGTTTTAGCACGCATTCGCCATCATTTTATCATAGAGAATGGCCATTTTAGCACGGAAAATGGCTATTCTCCGTTATTTTAATACGGAGAATAGCCATTCTTCGTAGTTTTAGCACGCATTCTTCATCATTTTATCATGGAGAATGGACATTCTCCGTGGTTTTAGCACGGAGAATGGTCATTCTCCATCATTTTAACACGAGAAATGGCCATTCTCTACAGTTTTAGCGCAGAAAATGGTCATTCTCCGTCATTTTAAAACGGAGAATGGCCATTCTCCGTGTTAAAATCACGGAGAATGATGGAGAATAGTTGACAGGATCCTAATTTTTTTTTGTGGAAAAAAATTTGTCAGGAATAAAGATTCAAGTGTTTTCGTTCTTCTTTCAAAACGATGCTAACTCTTATGAAAAAGAAAAAAGAGATTTTCTCTCCACAATTGACCTAATTGTCGAAAAACTTCAAATCTCTCCACGAAGATGATGATGATGATGATGAGCGATGATCAGAGTTCGACTGAAGAAAAGCATAGTGAACTACGAACGATCTTTGCGATTTCTGCTGAAGATGAGAGCAATGGAATCCAAATCTCTCGTGAAGAAGAAGAAGAAGAAGACGAAAATCGAAAATCGTAATATAAATCTGAGTTTGTGCGAAGGGGTAGTTATGGTATTATCAAAATAACAATTTTGTAAATACAGAGCATCTAAAGGGAATATTGGAATATTTAACATGGAAATATATAATTCTGGGCATTTCATAAAACCTACCATGCGGGTAGTTTTTTTTAATAAAAATCAACCCCAAAATTGGGTATCTCAGCAATTTTCAATTTTTTTCCTTTCCTTTTCATAATCTTATACATATGCAAGGTGTTTGGCCTATAAAAGGGGTGGAAGTTTTATTTGCTTCTCACTACCAATACTTGTAAGCTCTCTTGCTATAATCAAGCTTTCCAAGTCTCTTTTCTCCACGTTCACCTTATGGGTGAAGTTGGGGGGGAGGATGGGGTGGGGGACACACTAGTTCCTTAATATATAAGTGGCATCAAAGCAAATAATGATTATCATCATGTCGATATTTGATGTCATTCCAGAGTGTCATTCATCATCCAAGGAAAAGTTCAAGAACAGAAGGGACGAGAGCAAGAATCTACTAACCGAGTTCCCTTGGGGAATTTGAGGTCCACATTGAGTTCATAGAGAGGGCGTAACAGACATAGAGCTACAAGTGGAGGAAAACAACATGAGTTCAGAATGGAAAGCGATGTTTCCAACGCCATAAAGTTGCTCCTAGATAAACTTTAAGAATTTCAAGCCGAGATCAAGGAGGAGGTGTCACGACCCGCACCCGGATATACGGGTACGAATACGTAGGCCACGCCCAGCCTACGCCGTAGTATCGACGGTAGAGCGCTGTCAAGTACCCGATACTAACTACAACATCTAAAAGATCCATAACTATAAATATACTCAAATTATATCACAAAAGCTAAGGAAGATAAGACAAGAAAGATAATAATATCACTAGAACAACTAGAATCTACAAAGGATCATATGAGACAAGAAATGAAATGGAGGAAAAAGAATAACGAAACTAAAATAACTACCAAACCTAGAACTCCTAGGAGACAACTCAAGGTGAAAGAATATCGAGATCCGCCAAAGCTAGCTTCATCCTGTAGTCCAATAATGAGGGCATAACAACTTCTAAAAATGTTGTCAACATATCCAATCAGGATGGAAACAAGTACATAAACTAACAACAGTTCCAAATGAATTGACAAATTTTATAAGAGACAATTATAATGAAATACAAGATAAAATATCAAGACTGGAATATAAACAAGATATGTAAAACTAAAAATCATGTCAGGATATAAAATACTGAAATATAGAACAGTACAGTAACATCTGATGTATAATGTAAACATAAATGGTGCCTTGAGATATTAGAGCATTATGTGATCGGCTTGGGTCAAGATCAGGCTCTTCCATTTGACCGGCTATGAGTAAGGAAATACAAGAAAAATAAGATTAGGCCGGCCACAATAGAAAGCTATGAGGCAAGTAGTAACACAGGTCAGGCTTTGCCCTACGTGAGGCGAGGGTAAAGCTATGATACAAGTAGTAACAGGAATACATGAGGGGTATTGATCATATAACCTGTAATAACTCCCCATCCCTGAATAGTATAATGGATCCGGACACAAGACGTCATGACACGGGCGGGTAGCTAATCCCTCTCAAAAATCGGTGTCAATACAAGTACAGAAAATAAGATCGAATAATGTACTAGTATACCACGATAACCCAGGAATGACATCTCATGACAAGCAACCAATATATACTAGTTCGTGTACCATCGTGTCGAAAATCAAGTAAAACACTAAAACTGAATCGGATATAGTAGATATCAAGATAATGAAACTATCAGATAATGTACGCGCCTGCTGTTATGAGTAATAAGTGAGCGTCTATGCCTGAACCGACGTCACAGAGACCTAATATGAATTTACAGAGTTACTTAGTGTTCTAGAGTAAACAATATATATAAATACATCAATCCTATGCTTCTAGGCCTATTCTAGGTCAAACTAAGTCAAATTGGGTCAAAGGTTGACTTATAGTTGGCTTTGGTCAATTGGTCAACTCTGGTCATGTAGCTCCCCTTCTCGAAAATTTTGAAATAGTTTATTATTATTTATTTTATTTAAATGGTAATTTTTAGATTTTATAAATAATTAATTAGTTAATTATTACGGTAGAAGATTTTAGAAATGGCTAGGAATTGGGGTACAAGACGACCAAAAATCGTATCACGGATAGTGCAGTGGCGTGCCTTGATTAGTGTATGGTCGAGTGTTTGAAAGCTTGAAGTCATTCCACTAGCCTACAAATAAAAAGCCATACTGTTTTACATTTCTTTAATTGTGAATCATAACATTACAAATGAATGTGCAAAATAGTAAGTTGTACGTATATTTGTAGTTTGAGAAATATTTGTTGAGAACTTAAATTGATTATGATTTTTATGTTTTTTTAAAGCCAAACCAAGTTTTATTGGGTTTGGAAATTAAAGATTAGATATAGATTTAGAAAACTTGTTATTACTGTCTATTCACTTGGCTCCTAGATGGATGAGAAATCTTATACATTTTTTTAATTTTCAATTTATAGGCATTTCCATTGGTCTAGATCAAGTTACTGTACATAGTTCTAGTCAAAATGCAATAGAACAAAAGCAGCAGCTACAACTAAAAACACAGCAATCCCAAACCCACGGCTCAGCCAGGCCCACCTATGTTCGAATATCCCAAGCCCCAACACTGAAACTCAGGCCGAGACCCGGGTTCCCCCACAGGCAGCCCAACCCGAGAGTGAAGGGGGGGTATATACGCTTATACATACAGTAGAGACTCGGAAAACCTAACGAAATGCCGCCACCCTCGCTCCATCACAGGCGACCTCGACACCAGCACCGCCGCGCATGCGCCTGGGCTTCGCCGACGGTCGGCCAAGCCTCCACGGCCGCACTGGACCGCGTGCACAAGCGCGGACGAGGACATGCAGCTGTTGCAGCCACGAGAACGACTTCGACGCGAGTTTTCGTGACGCGTACTCGATTGTTTTTGGATCTCTCTTCTCGGGTATGTAGCCTATATATACCGCTTTAGATTGCTTCCATTACGTCGTATCTAGGTGCCCTAGGTTGTCGGCAAAACGACGCCAAACACGGCCAAAAACTTGTTCATAAACAGGGGATCGAGCAGCCCAAACCCCCAAGTTTGGTGATAATTCCTAATTAATCTAGCAGTAATCTTTGGTAACTTGCTGAATAGAAATTATAGACCACATGTAGGGCTTTAAAACCTTTCTAGTAGTTTAATTTATCGTTTGTTATAAGAAAAGAATTCCGATTGTAAAGTCCATGAAAAACCGGTTTTAAAAACTAGAAAATTGTCCGATACGACGTACGTCCCGCCAATCCGGGCGACGTGGTCGTGAACCGAAGGCATCGAAAGGTGCGTAACGGCTTCGTGGACGTGTGGGCTTTGACGGAATTCAAATTGGTCGCGTGTGCGCGACGAATTTGATACGTATCCGTCAAAATTTACCGTATCGGCCTCTGTGCAAGTTTCCCAATTACTTTGTGCACGCTCGTCAGATCGAGACAAAACTTGTGCCAACAGGACCGTATCATTTTTTGGGTCCTGTATGCCAAGTTTGGTCCAATTCTGAGACAGTTGATTGGACCGCCGTTTTGCGGGCCTACAGTCCGACTCAACGGGCGATTTTGTGCACGGCCCGCCGAAATCCAACTTTGGACATACGGTTGGGTTCGTATCAAAAAACTAGACCTGTTAACATATAGTTTGACGAATTTAGATACCATTGACTCTGGCACACTTTTCGGTGCAAAGCGGGTCCAACGGCAGACATCGTTTTTGCCCGAAATTACCGTTTTGCCCCTGTGTCCAGAATTGGACTTAAGGACAGGCAATCCTAGCTAATTTGGCTATTCTGAGAACGTTGGTAGTGTTTATTTCAGCATCTGGAGACTTCTGCATGTGTTAACTGATTGTGGCTTATTGAGTAGTATAGTATTATTGATTTCACCGGCTAAGGACCTCAGGCAAGTGCACATTCTGATTGCTTTCGATTCATAGTAGTTTTTTATTTCATGTTTATACATATATCTTGCTGCTTGTTGACACGTTTGTCACACGGACTAGTCGGGAGGGAAAATATCTTAGTATACTTGTGGACTACCCAGAACTATCCCAATATGTCTAATCTTGACTGATAGCAGCTACACACGACACGTGCAGGGTGCCGTATTTACCCCCTAGCCGTTCACATGTTGAAAATGATATTTCATACCACATAGATAGATGTCTTTTATTTATTTTTCCTTTTCTTCTCCATCGTGCCATGTCATCAGTTATCTTCCAGTTTTTATCTCTCATATGTTATTTTCATGTCTTGTTAATTCTATTGTGTTTTCGCATTGCCGTCAGTTTGTGTACTTGTTTCATTCCTGACTGGAAACTAACATTTTTCAGGTTAGCTGTGGCTTCACTTAGCTTGGGAGATTCGGGTGTACTTGTAGACAGAAATCTAGAAATAGATAGCAGTTGTATCAATTTAATTAATTGTAAAATCTTGTATTTTCTTTAATTATAAATATTGTAAATGTTGTAACAAATTTAGAAATGTGAATGAGCAGCAAATGCTATATTTTGAGTATTTATTTTTTGCGGGCTTGACAGCGTTCTACCGCCGACTCTGCAACGTAGGCTGGCTTGGAAATTATCCGAAAAAGCGGGTGCGGGTCGTGACCGGTCAACTCCTAGTCCACTCTAGGTTAAACTAGGTCAAAGCTAGTCTCTATAACCATCCATATGGTCAACTTATCAATTTCAGTGATGTGAAATTACTGGAATCGACAGATATCAATTTCGATGCACGGACCTAAAAATACGAACAAAAAAGAGAAAGATTATAATAAATGATGATAAATAAGGGAGAAAGTCTACATATATTTTCAGATGATGAAACAAACATCACCAGCATGTCCAGAATGGTCAAAATAGCAAGAATAGCCTACCCATAAGTCTAATTTGGACACAGGGGCAAAAAGATAATTTTGGGTTAAAATAGTGTCCGTATTGGACCTACTTTGTACCAAAAAATGTGCCAGAATAAAAGTCCTCGAAACCTAGCAAAATATATGTCCATAAATCCAGAATGACGATACGAACTCAACGGTATATCCGGAATTGGATTCCGATAGCCCGATCTCAAATTTGTCCGTTGACCCGGATATTAGAATCCAATTTGCACGAAAATGCGTGTCGGAACCAATGTCCACTAAATCTAGAAAATATATGTCAACGAGTTCAGAATGATGATACAGACTCAACGGTATATCCAGAATTGGATTCCAATGAGCCGATCTCAAAATGGCCCGTTAACTCGGACTGTGGGGCCCGCCTTGCACCGAAATACGTATCGGGGCCCACGTCCTCCAAATCAAGCATACTTTATATGAATTCATGCCAGAACGACGCCACGAGTCTACTGGTGGTGTCAAAAATTGAATCTGGAGTCCCGGGTTCAAAATTAGGATTTTATAAGTTAGAAATTATGAATCAGGACGGCCAATTTGGCGTCAAATTCAACCAATCAAACAAGCTCACAGTGAAACGAAACTTGAAGGGTAAGAAGATGGTTATACCAGCTTTACACAGAAACTGGTGGCATGCCAAACGAAGCTGCGACGATGGAGATACGAGTCCACGAAGTTGGCTCCATAAAACTGTCCAAAATATACACAATTTAAAGGGTCAATTTGGTGGCCGAATTTGATCTATCAAAGGACAGAATTAATGGCTGAAACTTCACAGGAGTGAAGGGGTATATACCGAGATGAAGATGGAAGAAACGGATCGACAATCCAACGGTCTGATTTCTCAAAAAATGTGCACAAAGTTGCTGCCTTGAAATATATATTCTAAAATTCGAAATCACGCGTCACGGTAGAATTTCGTACGAAACGCACGAATCGCCCATTTTTCGCGTCGGAGATAAAGTGAACATGCCGGGGGTCTCGCTTGAGGACGCCGCCGTGCTGCTGCAGCCGCTGCTGTAGCATGTGCTGTTGTTGCTGCCCGAGCTGCTGTTGCAACTAACTCAGCTGCTGCTGCTGCTGGCCGCAGCCCGCCGAGGAGAGGAGGAGGAGAAGGAGAAGAAGGTGTAAGAGGAGAAGGAGAATAAGGATGGTGATGGTGGTGGTAATGTGATGGTGATGTTAACGTGAAGAAGAAGAAGAAGAGAAAGGAAATAAAGAAGATGATGATGATGAAGAAGAAAAAGAAGAGGAGGGGGTGTCGGCTGGATAAGGGGGAGGGGTGTGCTGTGATGGTGATGGGGTATTTGTGTGTGTGTGGGGGTAAGGATATATATATATATATATATATATATATATATATATATATTATAAAGAGAGAGAAAGAGAGTTAAATAAAGTAGAGAGAGAAAGAGAGATATTTTAGAGTAGAAAAGAGAGGGAAATTTGTGTGGGGTATTTAGATAGTCATTGTAATGCCTGTGGTTCGTATTACATATTCTTGGAATACGTGTACGTATTTTATTTTTGTATTGCATGATTTCCTGGCTTGGCATTTTCTTCTGGGCTTGGTTTATTCCTGGTTCGGGTTGGTTGGTTCGGCTTGGCTTGGTTTTGATTGGGTTCATGATGAACCCAAGGTGAACCCCTACCTACCACCACCATTTGTATTTATTAGCCCTCTTCATTCTCTCTCTTCATTATTCATCTTCTTCTTCCTCATTTACTCCCTTCACCTACCAAAGAGAGAAGAGAGAGGTCTAGGCAAGTGCAACTTGCTTCCACAAGAGAGCCCTTTTTTATTGTTCCATTAGCTTCTTTTCATGTTTCTAAGACACATTAGAACTTGACATTTTCCATTTTGAAGCTTTAATTTTTGTAGATCTAGAAATTAGTTATTTTCGGATTTTGGTGGTTTTGATCTATCAAACTTCTTTGTTTTCAAGTTTTGATGGTTCCATGTTGTAGAGAATTTTATTCTACCCAATTTTGACCTTTGAAAAGTTGGATTTGGACTTATTTTGACCAAGTTATGGACTTTTGAAGCTTTGGGTTCAACCATGGAGTTCTTGCTGATTTGGAGAAGACAGTGAGCAATGTACGAGCTTTTTAGCTTGTGCCACTGAGTTGCGCGTGCTCTTTTGCGTAGCACAGTCCTCCTATGCTGCCTTTTGGAAGCGTATGTCATGCATACGCTGCCTTGATAAGGAGTCGTATGGACCTCATATGCTGCCTTGATAAGGAGTCGTATGGACCTCATACGCTACCTTGATAAGGAGTCGTATGGACCTCATACGCTGCCTTGATGAGGAGTCGTATGGGTCTCATACGCTGCCTTGATAAGGAGTCGTATGGACCTCATATACTGCCTTGATGAGGAGTCGTATGGGTCTCATACGCTGCCTTGATAAGGAGTCGTATGGACCTCATACGCTGTCTTGATAAGGAGTCGTATGGGTCTCATACGCTGCCTTAAAGAGGAGTCGTATGGAGTGCATACGCTGCCTTTTGGAAGCGTATGTCTTGCATACGCTGACTTGAGCGTAGCTTGACCTGAGCGTATGACTTGAGCGTAGCTTGACCTGAGCGTATGACTTGAGCGTAGCTTGACCTGAGCGTATGACCTGAGCGTATGACTTGAGCGTAGCTTCACCTGAGCGTATGACTTGAGCGTAGCTTGACCTGAGCGTATGACTTGAGCGTAGCTTGACTTGAGCGTAGCTTGACCTGAGCGTATGACCTGAGCGTATGACTTGAGCGTAGCTTGACTTGAGCGTAGCTTGACCTGAGCGTATGACCTGAGCGTATGACTTGAGCGTAGCTTGACCTGAGCGTATGACTTGAGCGTAGCTTGACCTGAGCGTATGACCTGAGCGTATGACTTTAGCGTAGCTTGACTTGAGCGTAGCTTGACCTGAGCGTATGACTTGAGCGCAGCCTAATTACCCTGGATCTTCTATAGCCCTGTATATTGATATTTTATTAGATATTTAACGTCCATTTTATATCCTTACGCCTTTTGTCCTGAACTTGATAATCACAAATTTACTTGATATGTTTGGAATTGATAATTGAGCATGACGTGAAAGGGACCCGTAGTGGTGTACTCCTGACCTAATAACCTGACATGACCTGATAGTGGCCCGTCGTGGCGCACTCCTGACAAGTACACTTGACATGATAACCTGACATGATTATCTCGAATAGCTGTTGCGACGGATACCTGACATGACATGACCTGTATAATTAATCTGGACACCGTGGGCGATTGTGTTTGTATAAGTAAACCAGTCCTGTCTTGCATCATATCTAGGACAGGGACTCCTGAGTACCACGGTCAGGAGTACCTACTAAAATGGACTAAGGCTAATAACTAGATTAATACATTAGTCATGACGAGATTTCCCAGCTACAGGCAATCCCGTTACCTGGGCACGCCTTGGGATCTGTAGCCTGCCGTCGAGTAGGGCACATTTCCAGCACACTGTCATGTGTTGCACCCTTCAAGCTACTTAAGGGTACATTCATTTCCTGGACGATGTATCCACCTGAATTCAACTCTAATCTTTTAACCCGGGTAACCTGGATGGTCTGCAGGGCTTGTGGCTGTGGAATAATCTTACTGTATCTTGTTAGTAATTAGGCTTGTGACAACCCTAGTTAGTTAAAGTATCAAGCCGTAATTCTTGCTTGGCCGTGAAGTGATTGGACGGAGTCTAACCAGTCTAGTCTTGCCCTGATCCTGTTCCAGATTATTGAATGATCAGAATGCTTGTATTTATTTTACCGATAAATGGTGAGAATTCCAAGTTCTGTTCAGACGAAGGGTTACAACCCCGGTCCTTGTTTGGTTTACGGGTTGTAACCTGGTTATCTGAATGGTTCCATGGTTATCTCGTCGTATATCATCCTGGTGTATTTTCTTTTATTTCCAGTTCTTACTTTTATTTATATCTTGTGCTGATTGCTGGTTTTAGTTCTTAAGTGAAGCCCCTTTGTGGCACTTGCTCTTTCTGGGGTCTGACCCAGCTGGTTTTGTGTGGCCAGATTTCGGAGCAGCTCCAGAGGATCTACCGACCTTCCTGCAAGATGGTGAACACTAGACGGAACCCTGGCAACGAGTGGGTTATTTTTGGCTCTTCCACTTTATTGTAAAAGTATTCTTTTGAGGCGTATAGCCGACGAGCACCTGTTTAGCTCGATTACACTTACTTACTGTCTGCCTACGGGCTGTAACATGATTAACAGATCCTAGGGTTGATCATGTATGACTAAACTCTTGCTAGTCCTGACATTTTGTAACGACTAGCTTCATGATCAACTGAATATATAATGTTTGGGACGCCTTACTATTGTATATTTAATGATCATACATCTTGTGACTTTTACTTACTTGCTTGTGATTGAGACACTAGGCTTGTTCATGACCTTAAGAGACTGTTGGCTTGTAGATAAACCCTCATGTATCTAGACAGCCGTGACCGTATAGCGAGATAGATTCCATTTCATATACGTAGCTGGCTATGTCTGTCTCCGCTCTCCAGTATTCTGGTTCTGGGGCATGACATGGTTTAAGTGGTGGCTCATGCAGGTCTTGTAAATCAAGATATGTGAGGGTTTACCGAATAGATGTCTCAATCAGTATTCGTCCTTGATCTCTGCTCATATCTTCTGAATCCCTGGATTCTTGTCCTGATCATATGCTTGTATCATTGATCTGTCCTGGTCCTTTCTTATTGTTTCCTATGTCGTCTTCTTCAGCGGCATTGTTCGTGGTCCTGCCGACCAGCAAGGCGGAGCACCTCCCGCGGACCAGCAGCAACCTGGAGATCAAGCCCAGCATTCCGGAGTAGCCTCCAGAGTCGTGCCTTCTGGCGGAGAGCCACCAGTCCAGCCAGTTCAACCTGTAGAACATGATGACGACACTTTGGTAGGACTCGTCAGGACCTTGATAGCTTCCCAAGACCGACGTGAAGATGCCTTGCACCAGGCAGTGACGGATGCTTTGACCCGAGGTGGTCATCAGGGTAACAGCGCGGCCAACAGCTTCAAGCGCTTGAACCCTCCATTCTTCGACGGTAGTGAAGATGCTATCGCAGTAGATGCATGGCTTCAGGACACAGAGGTGATTCTAGAAGCAGCCAGGACCCCAGAGAACGAGAAGGTGGCCGTTGTGCGCCTGCAGTTGTTAGATCTTGCCCGCAGTTGGTGGGCAGCGCAGGCCGTTGGATTAGCAGCACCCATTGCTTGGGCAGTATTTAGAGAGAGATTCCAGACCAAGTATTTCGATGCCGTGGCTCGGTATGATCTGCAGACGAGGTTTACCAATCTGAAGCAAGAAGGCAGGACGGTCGACGGATATGCGGCCGAGTTTTCCAGACTCAGTCGATTTGCTCCCACTTTGGTGGCAATCGAGTATGATAGAGCCCAACGGTTCCAGCAGGGACTTCACCTGGAGATATTGTTGGCAGTTGAGCAGTTTGAGCATCAGACTTTTGATGCAGTCTTGAGAGCAGCCCGGAGGCATGAGTATACCTCCTAGAGGATTGTGGATAGGGCCGGAGGTCGGAAGAGATCTCACGGCCAGATAAATCAGTCTTCAGCACCGGCCCCGGCAGCTAGGGCTTTGACTATTGGAGCTCCGAGGCGAGCGGCCTCAGTAACGTCGGTTCAGCATTCAACTCCGACGCACCCTCAGCAGCAGCAGCAGAAGCAGAAGCAATCTTCCGCAGTGGGTTGTTCTCATTATGGGAAGCCAGGCCATGTGGTAGCAGAATGTCGCAGGGCACAGGGATTGTGTCTGGCTTGTGGAGCACCAGACCATAGGATTGGATCCTGCCCGAATAGGGGTGGTTCATCATCGTCCAACCTTTCTACCTCTTCGGTGAGAGGACCAGCTCCGGTCCAGCAGCAGCAGTATCCATTGCCGAGGCCCTTGCCGCCTCAGACCCAAGTGTTCCAGCAGCAGAACCCCCAGCAGTATGCACAAGTCCAAGTCTAGAGTCAGAGCAGGCAGCGAGGATTTCAGCAGAGGGGACCAGCACCCCGAGGGCACGGTCAGGCTATGGTGATGACCGTGGAGGAAGGATTGGCACCAGGAGAGGTAGTGGCAGGTACTATTCTCGTCAACTCCTTTCCAGCTTCAGCTTTATTTGATTCTGGTGCATCGCATTCATTTATGTCTGCACGATTTGCGACACGAATAGGACTGGAGCCCGAGTCATTATCAGTAAGGCTCAATATACTTACTGGTAACGGATTTGTGAGAGTAGATAGAGTGTTTTCCTCGTGTCGGATCGTAGTTAGCGGTAGAGAATTTCCCACTAGATTGATAGAGTTTCCGATGGCTGATTATGATGTGGTCATAGGGATGGATTGGTTGAGGAACCACTATGCTAGGATAGACTGCCACATTGGCAGGGTTGTTTTTAGCATTCCAGGTGAGCCGGAGTTTTCTTTCTTCCGAGGCGAAGTTGAGTCATCTCCTCCAGTATTGCGGATGGCAGTAGCAGCAGTTCAGTTGCCCAGGATAGTCGAAGAGTTTCCAGATGTTTTCCCAGAAGAACTTCCAGGTATGCCTCCGGAGCGGAAGATCGAGTTCACTATAGACTTGATTCCCGGGACAGCCCCAGTGTCAGAGAGAGTCTACAGGATGGCGCCGTCAGAGTTGGAGATATTGTACAAGATGATTGAAGAACTCAGAACCAAGGGATTCATTCGTGCTAGTGGGTCGCCTTGAGGAGCCCCGATGCTTCTTGTGAAAAAGAAGGATGGTACGTCTAGGTTATGTGTTGATTATCGTACCTTGAACTCAGTGACAATTAAGAACAGATACCCTCTTCCAAGGATAGATGACTTGTTTGATCAACTCAAGGGGGCTTCAGTATTCTCGAAGATTGATTTGCGCTCAGGTTATCATCAGATCAGAGTCAGAGAGCAGGATATCCCGAAGACAGCTTTTAGATCGAGATACGGGCATTGGGAATTCCTTGTTATGCCTTTTGGAGCAACCAATGTGCCGGCAGTATTCATGGACCTCATGAATCGCATCTTCATGTCTTACTTGGATCAGTTTGTGATTGTGTTCTTGGATGACATTCTGGTCTACAACAAGAGTGAGGCGGATCATGAGTAGCATCTCCGTATAGTTCTTCAGATCCTCAAAGAGCACCAGTTATATGCCAAGTTCAGTAAATGCGAGTTCTGGCTCGATCGCATTTCGTACTTGGGTCATATCATCACTCGAGGAGGAGTAGAAGTGGATCCCCAGAAGATTGTGGCTATTGAGTCATGGCCAGTGCCCAGCACAGTTGCAGAGGTTCGTAGTTTTCTTGGATTGGCCGGCTACTACCGGCGGTTTGTTTCGGATTTTTCTCGAATTTTAGCGCCATTGACGTAGTTGACCCGTAAGGATGCACAGTTTGCTTGGACAGCAGAGTGTCAGAGTTCTTTTGAGCAGTTGAAGCGAGGCCTAATAATAGTCCTATTCTCACGCTTCCAGATGGGACCGGAGGATTTTCAGTGTACTGCGATGCTTCAGGCAGAGGTTTAGGATGTGTTCTGATGCAGCATGGGAAGGTAATAGCTTATACGTTATGACAACTTCGTGATCATGAGAGGAATTACCCAACCCATGACTTGGAGCTGGCAGCAGTGGTGTTTGCACTTAAGTTGTAGAGGCACTACTTGTATGGAGACAGGGTGGAGATTTTCACCGACCACAAGAGCCTGAAGTACGTTTTCATCCAGAAGGATCTTAACATGCGTCAGAGAAGGTGGCTGGAGCTTCTTGTGGATTATGATGTCAACCTGCAGTATCATCCTGGGAAGGCTAATGTTGTTGCGGATGCATTGAGCAGGAGAGAGGAAGTTTATTTTCTAACAGCGCAACCAGAGCTGTTAGCAGATCTTCAGAAGATGGGTATTGAAGTTGTTCTCCCTTCCAGTGTGGCCTTGATGGCCAGTATGCAAGTTCAGTCCACTATAGTCGAGAGGATCCGGATGGCGTAGTTGGCAGATTCCAAGCTTCAGCGACTCAGAGCAGAGTGTGAGGCAGGACGAAGACCAGAGTTATGCATTCATAAGGATGGTACACTTCGATATGGTAAGCATCTTTGTGTACCCAGCGGAGATATCCGGCAGAAGATCATGTCAGAAGCGCACAGTTCGCAGTATTCCATCCATCCCGGCAGTACGAAAATATACTGTGATATCCGACAGCATTTCTGGTGGAATGGCATGAAGCGGAAGATAGCTCGGTTTGTCTCTCGGTGTTTGGTTTGCCAACAAGTTAAAGCCGAACATCAGAGATCGGCTGGACTTCTTCAGCCCTTACCGATTCCAGAATGGAAGTGGGAGCATGTGACCATAGATTTTGTGACTGGACTACCTAGATCCCCAGCTGGTAGAGATGCTATCTGGGTTATAGTTGACAGGCTCACGAAAGTGGCTCACTTTCTTCCATTCAGAGTTGGTCAGTCGACGGCTCAGTTAGCAGAGATGTACCTCAGGCAGATTGTCAGATTGCACGGTGTGCCAGTCAGTATCACCTCGGACCGAGATTCAAGATTTACGTCGCACTTTTGGCGTAGCTTGTAAGAGAGTTTGGGGACTCATCTCCAGTTTAGTTCAGCATATCACCCGCAGACAGATGGCCAGTCGGAGCGTACGATCCAGACTCTTGAAGACATGTTGCGATCTTGCACACTTGACTTCGGTGGTTCATGGGAAGATCACTTGCACCTGGTGGAATTCTCGTACAACAACTGTTTCCAGGCCAGTATCCAGATGGCACCGTTCGAGGCACTGTATGGTAGGAAGTGCAGATCCCCGCTAGCCTGGGATGATGTTGGAGAGAGACAGATGTTCGGTCCAGAAATGATTGCCCAGACAGTTTATGAAACCCAGTTTTCATAATTTTAGTTGTAAATAGAATTTGTGGTTGTAATTAAATAAAATATTTTTCAAATTATTATTATTATAATTATTATTTATTTGTGGTTGAAAAGAATTTCGAAATTTAAAATCAACAAGGACTATTGGATTCCTTAGACCCAGACCGAGTTCGAGCCCGAGCACGACTTTTCCTTTCCCAAACTCTTGCCTATTTTTTTTGACTTGGTTAAATAAGAGAAATGTTAATTAAAAAAATATATATAAATATATATATAACCCGGTCTTGGAGCTGGACCCGAAGGACCAGCACTTGGAGAAGTGGATCGTTTCTCCTCCACACGTTCTAGTAACGTTCACCACAACCCTCTGTTAATAACCCCCACACTTCCACCACTTTCCCACTCCTCCCCTTTAATAACTCCATCAATCTCTCTTCTCTCTCACGACTACACAGAGAAGAGAAGCTCTCTTCCTCTCATCTCTCTTTTCCTCTCATAGCAAAACCAAAACCCTCTCTCTCACTATTTCTCACAACCACTCCATCTCCCTGGAGAGAAAAACCCCACCGAACCCTAACCCCCAATTTCTTGCGGCCACTCCCGTGCTCGACGGCGTCCCGCCATCCGCTGCCGACCACCGCGCCACCCTCCGTCGATTCCCCGTGCGCGGCTCTGCCCGCCGCCCGCAGCCGCGCCTCCGACAGTGCCGCCCCTCCGCGCTGTCGTCCGTCCCCTTTTCGTTCTGGCGAGGCTGCCCTAGCCGCACCTCCGCGCGCAGGCCTCCCTCCGGCTAGCTCGCGGCCACCCCGTGGTGAGCCCCCGCTCCCCGCAGCCCCTCCGGCGACCGCCAACAGCGCCCCTCGCACGAGCCGACCGGCTCCCGAGCTTTGCGGCCCCCTCTCCCGCGGCCGCTGCCTCCTCCAGCGCGTGGCTCCCCGAGCTCCGCGGATCCCCTCCGGCCAGACCCTCTCTCGCACTCTTCTGTGCGTGGCGACCTCGTTGTCGCGAAGCTTTGCTGTCCAGATCTGAGACGTCGTTGTCCGAACGCTGTTTCGGTTTTCCCAAGTTTTCTCGCGGCTCCCCGCCAACGGAATTTGGTAATTTCTGGATAATCACAGTAGTTCGTCCCTCCCCGTAGAGTCGATGATAATAGATCGGTCCCCCGGTTCCCTCTCGGGAATTCGTTTAGCTGCGTTATAATTTTCGTTTAGCTGCGTTAGATTAATTTCCTATGTTTTTACTTGCCGGGTTGGTATGAATTGGTTGATATTGGATTCCTGGACTTTTCGGGAATTATTTGGTGGAGTTGGAATTATTTCTGTGGTGTTGGAATTATTTTGGTGGATATTTCTGTGGACTATTTTAGGTTGGAAACTATTTGCAGGAATTTGTTGGCGCACTTCCCAGTTTTGGGTTTGTCCCGGAATAGAGGAAGTGCTGCCCAAATTTTTTAAAAAAAAAACTATATTTTTACTAATTTCAAAACTGGCTTTCGAAAATGAATTTCTAAACTGATTTTCGGGTGACGACCGTACCGGTCTGTGGGCCCCGGCGAAATGTAAACACACCGGTCCGACCGGACGTTGAGGCATAAACCGAAATTTGAGGAAGGGACCGAGTCTGAGACTCCTAGCTTCTTTTTATTATTTTTAATTTAGGCTATTTATATTAGATATTTATTTTCTTGCACTTTATTTAATTCCAGTCATTTTCTTTTATTTAATGTAAAAGAAAGATGTACCGGGCATAAGCCCACCCTAGGACCAGTAGCTGTGCCAATGTATTTGTGTAGCGTAGTTTATTTTCTTTTCTTTTTCTGGTGGATGTAAATTTGGGTGGTTTTGGATTGATTGCATAATCGTAGGCTAGAACGTAATTTACCGTTTAATCATGAATTGGTTAAAATGAATAAAATATTATTAATTCACGGTTTATCGCTAAAAGAAATTGTATTTTTATAAATATATTACAAAACACAAAGTTTTCCAAATTGTAATTGATTCTCGTGTTATTTCCAAATAATCCAATTAATCGGTTTAATCAACGCACATAGTTGCGACGTAATCGTTAGCTGTAAATTAATACAACTTAAAACCTGACTAGGATTTACTACTAGAGATTGCAACTAGCACACTTAGTCTGGTTATTCAAGGTTCTAAGTCGAGTTCTCAACTGTAGGAACTCGAAGTTACACCTGACGTTCCTCCTCGGTACCGACTCGTCTTTCCAGTCATTCTAATACAAAGGCAAGTGCAGTTATGTCTATTTGGTAATTTATCTAGTAATTGTTTTATTGTAATTTTAAACCACATTGCTACACGGAACTCTCTCCTAGAGTTCGAATATTGACTCATTGATTGAATCTGATTGACTCGGGATATTGGGGGAGTAGTGTAGCGTCTATGACCAATACCCCTATATTGCATCATTGATTGTGCGAGCTGATTCCTCCTATACACGAGGATAGGCCGGACCGTATCATTAGGATATAATTGAATCATCCCAAGCCGGTCATAGTTCGTTACCTACTCAAATCACATTGTTTTCAATTATAGAATTGTTGAAAAATATTGTTAAAGTATTTCAAATTGTTTAACATTGCAAATTTCAAATTATTATTTGAATTATTGGATATTCGTAATTGTACTTTGCTCCCTCCTGACTGGAGACCCAACATTTTAGGTATCGCTGATGATGCTTTGTTCCACGGTATTTTTCCTGAGATTCCAACTAGAGGGCGATGATCTCGAGACTGATGAGCTGAATGCCTAGATTTTTCTTCTTCTTTTATAATTCATGATGTTTGTGGAAAACAATGTATTACAGATGTATCTTTCATTTTATTGTAAAAGTTTTTTTTTAAACTATTCGAGTTATTAAAGTTGTGACAATTAGACTGTGTTGTTTATTTACCTGCATGAGTGATACAGCTTACTGCCGCCGTCTCAACAACGGTGCAGGCTGGGCATGATCCGGTTCGACCCAATTATTTGGGATCGGGTCGTGACATGTTTTTAGTGGTGGCCCATGCAGGTCCCAACAACAACTTAGGAAAACATATTTAGAAACAATTAGAACACTAGAACATCAATTTGTCACAACATAGGACCGAAATATATTATAAATAAATATTTTTGTTTGATTATAGACTGGTAGGATACCTTGCTTATGTTTGCATCCTAAACCATCCAGAGAATGACCGTTGACCAAATTCTGCTGGCGATAAGGTGTCATCTCCGGATCATACCCCATCTCCTCAACCAAGCCCAGGGTCCTTTCCCTCGCGGCTGTTTGACCGTCCTCATAGTGCACCCAGTGAAGTTTTCCCTACACTGGCGATTCCTACCTTATCTCAACTGAGTTGCATTTCCTTGGTGGAGTATCCATTTTTGTTGCTCCATCAGTACCAGCAAACATCTTACAAATGGTTGCCCTATTTCAAGTAATCCTGGAGTTCCAGAAAGCTCAAGATGAAGCCCAGCGGGAACAGAAGAATATCACGAGGGAAGACATGAAGAACGTCATGATATAGCCTTAGTTATCCCCAACCAGTTAGAGCAGAACTTTTGCCCTAGGAAGGATACCCCTGAATCTAGAAGATATTGGGTCCCATCGAGTACTCTACTTTTCGGCAGTCTTGCAGTAAGAAGCTTTGGGCTTGTAACTAATGCAAGAGGCCTGGTCATCAGGCCGTTGGTTGCCGAAAGAGATTGGGACGATGTTTGGCATGTGGATCTGCTAAACATCGGGTAAAGGACTGCCCCTTATCTTTCCATCAAACCAGAGCTCATATCCCAGCAACACCTGTTAGGCCACAATCTAGGGACTCTCTTTCTATCCAGCAGACCCTGCCTCCTACAATAAGGCATGATTCAGACTCGAAGATCATAGAAGATGGAGGACCAGATCAATGAAGGCTCTAGGATTTGTTTAGAGTGGAACTTTACCTTAGGGAGTATCTATCTTGTTTTGCCCCAGAAGGATGGAACAACGGATGTGCATTGATTACCAGACACTAAAGAACAAGTACTTTCTGTCCGGATCGAGGATCTGTTTGAACTGGTTGTGTGGAGTTAGGGTGTTTCGAAGTTTGACTTAAGATTTGACTACCATCAAATCAAAGTCAGGAAAGAGGACATTTCCAAGACGGCGTTCAAACACCAAGTATGGGTAGTTTTCTTTGGTCATGACGTTGGACTGACCAATGCTCCTGCTGTGTTCATGAACCTCATGAACAGAGTTTTTATGAGTATTTGAATCGGTTCATCATCTCCATAGATAACATTCTGAAGACTGAAGAAGAGCATAAGGAACACCTGAGGAAGTTTTGGAAACTTTGAGGAAAAAGAAGTTTTATGGTAAGTTATCTGAACGTGGATTTTCCTTGACAAGGTGGACTTTTGGCCATGTTGTTAAGAGAAGAAATTTCGATGGATTAGCTGCTGTTGAAGAGTGGTAAACCCCAAGTTTAATTCAGAAGTTTCTTGAACTTGGCTGGCTACTATCAGAAGTTCGTGAAGGATTTCGCCAAGATTGCTGAGCCGATGACGAAGCTCACTCGGAAGAATGAAGAGTTCATCTGAACGAAAGATTGTTAGGCGGCATTAAGGAGCTGAAGAAGAGACTTACCACTACACAAATCCTTGCGCTACCCGCAGGAACCGGTGGGTTCTCAATTTACAGTAATGTCTCTGGAAAGGGACTGGGCTGCGTTCTTCAACAACGTGGGAAAGTAATTGCTTACCAATATAGGCAACTACAAACTCATGAGAAGAATCATCCCACACCTAATTTGAATTGCCGCAATTATCTTTACTTTGAAGCTTTGGAAGCATAATTTCTATGGAAAGGGAGTGAAAATATGTACGGGCTACCAAAGTCTGAAATATATCTTCACTCAGGAAGGGCTGAATATTAGACTAAGAAGGTGGTTCAAGCAGATGGAGGATTACGACATCAACCTGCAGTACCATTCAGGTAAGGCTAATGTGGTTGCTGATGCACTTGGTCGATACTGATGGCGAAGTTCTTAACCAAGGACTAGCACCTGCTAGAAGATATCAAGAAGTTCGGACTGGAGGTTATACTACCTGGAGATAGAAGGACGGAGCTGGATGCTGATTCAACATTGATGAAGTTCGAGACTGAGGGATTAAAAATCAAGAGAACGTAGTTCCAAAACGAGGCACTTTGCAGGCTTAGAGATCAAGTGTTGGCAAGAACACTTGAGGGTTTCTAAATTGATCAGCAGTGGAACTCTGAAGAATGGTGCGGAATTTTGCGTATCGGCTGACAAACAGAGAAACGAGTTGATGAAAGAAATACACCAGTCGCAGTATTCCATAAATTCAGGAGATGATAAGATGTATCGAAATATGCCTCCATTGATTGGTGTTATGGAATAAAGAAGGACAATTCCAGGTATGAGAATTAGAGGTGAATTTGTCAACATGAGGAATTTAGCAAGAGAACAACAAGCTTGTTGAAGCTGCTGGACAATTCGGAGTGGAAGTAGAAGCGTATAACAATGAACTTTGAGTAAGGATTGCCTTGTTCCCAAGGAGGGAAGGGCACCAATTGGATTTTAGTAAACCGACTGACTAAGTCAGCACACTTTATTTTCCTTCAAGTTGGTTTATCCACTAAGAAGTAGGCAGCATGGTACGGGAAGCACATCTACCGGATTCATGGAGTACCGCGGGACAAGCAATCAGAGAGGTCAATCCAGACGCTTGAAGATGTTTGAGATGTTGCGTCTCGGAATTTGGTAGGTCTTGGGAAGACCAAATTACATTTGGTGAAGTTTTCTACCAGAGGAACAATCAGTTTTGACGGAGCCGAAAATTGAGGCCAGATACATAAGGTCATTTGAAGTTTAAGACGTGTTGGAAGTAGCGTACCAGTTAGCTCTACCAGCTAATCTTGAGAGTGTGCAACGTCTTCTACGTCACAGCTCAGATGCTACATTTCGGATCCGAGTCACATTTTGGATAATTCAGAGCTCAAGTTTGGACTTAACCTTTCAGTGCCAGAGAAACCAGTTGCAAACCTAGTCAGAGGTAAGAAGAAGATCAGAATTCGAGCCATCACTTATTTTCTTATCTTTTCGTTCTAAACTTGACTGATGCTGACGAAGTTAGCCTAGTTTTGCAAGCTATCTCTTTATCAAGCTTGATCATGACGATATTTTATTGGGTGCACCCACTAATATATTGTCTAATCAGGACCGGTGCATGATAGTCTGATCAACCTCGTGTATTTTGGTTCGCTTTTGTATTCTTTCTGCATGGATGATATCATAAATAAAAACTTTTCCTCAACCGTCTCATCCATGACTGTCTTGGAAATCCTTTTGGTTGGACCTGAGCTACGGGCACAGTACCCGTACATGTTTGTCTTTCCTACCTTACTTAAATTTCGAGGACGAAATTTTCTAAGGAGGGAAGAGTGTGAAACCCAGTTTTCATAATTTTAGTTGTAAATAGAATTTGTGGTTGTAATTAAATAAAATATTTTTCAAATTATTATTATTATAATTATTATTTATTTGTGGTTGAAAAGAATTTCGAAATTTAAAATCAACAGGGACTTTTGGATTCCTTAGACCCAGACCGAGTTCGAGCCCGAGCCCGACTTTTCCTTTCCCAAACTCTTGCCTATTTTTTTTTGACTTGGTTAAATAAGAGAAATGTTAATTAAAAAAATATATAAATATATATATAACCCGATCTTGGAGCTGGACCCGAAGGACCAGCACTTGGAGAAGTGGATCGTTTCTCCTCCACACGTTCTAGTAACGTTCACCACAACCCTCTGTTAATAACCCCCACACTTCCACCACTTTCCCACTCCTCCCCTTTAATAACTCCATCAATCTCTCTTCTCTCTCACGACTGCACAGAGAAGAGAAGCTCTCTTCCTCTCATCTCTCTTTTCCTCTCATAGCAAAACCAAAACCCTCTCTCTCACTATTTCTCACAACCACTCCATCTTCCTGGAGAGAAAAACCCCACCGAACCCTAACCCCCAATTTCTCGCGGCCACCCCCGTGCTCGACGGCGTCCCGCCGTCCGCTGCCGACCACCGCGCCACCCTCCGCCGATTCCCCGCGCACGGCTCTGCCCGCCGCCCGCAGCCGCGCCTCCGACAGCGCCGCCCCTCCGCGCTGTCGTCCGCCCCCTTTTCGTTCCGGCGAGGCTGCCCTAGCCGCACCTCCGCGCGCAGGCCTCCCTCCGGCTAGCTCGCGGCCACCCCGTGGCGAGCCCCCGCTCCCCGCAGCCCCTCCGGCGACCGCCAACAGCGTCCCTCGTGCGAGCCGACCGGCTCCCGAGCTTTGCGGCCCCCTCTCCCGCGGCCGCTGCCTCCTCCAGCGCGTGGCTCCCCGAGCTCCGCGGATCCCCTCCGGCCAGACCCTCTCTCGCACTCTTCTGTGCGTGGCGACCTCGTTGTCGCGAAGCTTTGCTGTCCAGATCTGAGACGTCGTTGTCCGAACGCTGTTTCGGTTTTCCCAAGTTTTCCCGCGGCTCTCCGCCAACAGAATTTGGTAATTTCTGGATAATCACAGTAGTTCGTCCCTCCCCGTAGAGTCGATGATGATAGATCGATCCTCCGGTTCCCTCTCGGGAATTCGTTTAGCTGCGTTATAATTTTCGTTTAGCTGCGTTAGATTAATTTCCTGTGTTTTTACTTGCTGGGTTGGTATGAATTGGTTGATATTGGATTCCCGAACTTTTTGGGAATTATTTGGTGGAGTTGGAATTATTTCTGTGGTGTTGGAATTATTTTGGTGGATATTTCTGTGGACTATTTTAGGTTGGAAACTATTTGCAGGAATTTGTTGGCGCACTTTCCAGTTTTGGGTTTGTCCCGGAATAGAGGAAGTGCTGCCCAAATTTTTAAAAAAAAAAAACTATATTTTTACTAATTTCAAAACTAGCTTTCGAAAATGAATTTCTAAACTGATTTTCGGGTGACGACCGTACCGGTCTGTGGGCCCCGGCGAAATGCAAACGCACCGGTTCGACCGGACGTTGAGGCATAAACCGAAATTTGAGGAAGGGACCGAGTCTGAGACTCCTAGCTTCTTTTTATTATTTTTAATTTAGGCTATTTATATTAGATATTTATTTTCTTGCACTTTATTTAATTCCAGTCATTTTCTTTTATTTAATGTAAAAGAAAGATGTACCGGGCATAAGCCCACCCTAGGACCAGTAGCTGTGCCAATGTATTTGTGTAGCGTAGTTTATTTTCTTTTCTTTTTCTGGTAGATGTAAATTTGGGTGGTTTTGGATTGATTGCATAATCGTAGGCTAGAACATAATTTACCGTTTAATCATGAATTGGTTAAAATGAATAAAATATTATTAATTCACGGTTTATCGCTAAAAGAAATTGTATTTTTATAAATATATTACAAAACACAAAGTTTTCCAAATTGTAATTGATTCTCGTATTATTTTCAAATAATCCAGTTAATCGGTTTAATCAACGCACATAGTTGCGACGTAATCATTAGCTGTAAATTAATACAACTTAAAACCTGACTAGGATTTACTACTAGAGATTGCAACTAGCACACTTAGTCTGGTTATTCAAGGTTCTAAGTCGAGTTCTCAACTGTAGGAACTCGAAGTTACACCTGACGTTCCTCCTCGGTACCGACTCGTCTTTCCAGTCATTCTAATACAAAGGCAAGTGCAGTTATGTCTATTTGGTAATTTATCTAGTAATTGTTTTATTGCAATTTTAAACCACATTGCTATACAAAACTCTCTCCTAGAGTTCGAATATTGACTCATTGATTGAATCTGATTGACTCAGGATATTGGGGGAGTAGTGTAGCGTCTATGACCAATACCCCTATATTGCATCATTGATTGTGCGAGCTGATTCCTCCTATACACGAGGATAGGCCGGACCGTATCATTAGGATATAATTGAATCATCCCAAGCCAGTCATAGTTCGTTACCTACTCAAATCACATTGTTTTCAATTATAGAATTGTTGAAAAATATTGTTAAAGTATTTCAAATTGTTTAACATTGCAAATTTCAAATTATTATTTGAATTATTGGATATTCGTAATTGTACTTTGCTCCCTCCTGACTGGAGACCCAACATTTTAGGTATCGCTGATGATGCTTTGTTCCACGGTATTTTTCCTGAGATTCCAACTAGAGGGCGATGATCTCGAGACTGATGAGCTGAATGCCTAGATTTTTCTTCTTCTTTTATAATTCATGATGTTTGTGGAAAACAATGTATTACAGATGTATCTTTCATTTTATTGTAAAAGTTTTTTTTTAAACTATTCGAGTTATTAAAGTTGTGACAATTAGACTGTGTTGTTTATTTACTTGCATGAGTGATACAGCTTACTGCCGCCGTCTCAACAACGGTGCAGGCTGGGCATGATCCGGTTCGACCCAATTATTTGGGATCGGGTCGTGACACAGTTGAAGTGGTCAGGCGAGCTAGAGATCATCTTCGAGTTGCCCAAGATCGCCAGCGCCATTGGGCCGATTCTCATCGGCGCCCTCTCGAGTTTTCGGTCGGCGATCATGTATTCATGAGGATTTTGTCTAGCCGTGGCGTCATTCGTTTCGGCGTACGGAGCAAGCTTAGTCCTAGGTATATAGGACCGTTTGACATTCTGGAGCGAGTAGGAGATGTATCCTATCGTCTCGCTCTTCCACCGTCGCTAAGCGAGGTGCATGACGTGTTCTATGTATCCCAATTACGACGGTATATCCCAGACCCGAGCTACATCCTGGATCATTCGAAATTGGTTGTTGGTGCCAACCTTTCGTATGAGGAGAGACCCGTGTCTATATTGGACCGGAGAGAGAAGATCCTCAAGAATAAGACTATCAAGTTAGTCCGAGTTGCTTGGGGTCATCACTCTTTGGGGGAGTCAACGTGGGAGCGTGAGGATGATATCCGATCGCGATATCCCGACTTGTTTGACTTGTGAGATATAATGTCTTTCTTATGCCTCATGCCTTCGATTCCTTGCTTGAATTAGTGATTGTTTGCCTAGTTATAGCTTGCATGTAATCAATGTAGCTTGTCATTGCTCCTCTAGCCTCTTGATTAAATTCCGTGGACGGAATTCTTTTAAGGTGGGTAGAGTTGTAATGCCTGTGGTTCGTATTACGTATTCTTGGAATACGTGTACGTATTTTATTCTTGTATTGCATGATTTCCTGGCTTGGCATTTCCTTCTGGGCTTGGTTTATTCCTGGTTCGGGTTGGTTGGTTCGGTTTGGCTTGGTTTTGATTGGGTTCATGATGAACCCAAGGTGAACCCCTACCTACCACCACCATTTGTATTTATTAGCCCTCTTCATTCTCTCTCTTCATTATTCATCTTCTTCTTCCTCATTTACTCCCTTCACCTACCAAAAAGAGAAGAGAGAGGTCTAGGCAAGTGCAACTTGCTTCCACAAGAGAGCCCGTTTTTATTGTTCCATTAGCTTCTCTTCATGTTTCTAAAACACATTAGAACTTGACATTTTCCATTTTGAAGCTTTAATTTTTGTAGATCTAGAAATTAGTTATTTTTGGATTTTGGTGGTTTTGATCTATCAAACTTCTTTGTTTTCAAGTTTTGATGGTTCCATGTTGTAGAGAATTTTATTCTATCCAATTTTGACCTTTGAAAAGTTGGATTTGGACTTATTTTGACCAAGTTATGGACTTTTGAAGCTTTGGGTTCAACCATGGAGTTCTTGCTGATTTGGAGAAGACAGTGAGCAGTGTGCGAGCTTTTTAGCTTGTGCCACTGAGTTGCGTGCGCTCTTTAGCACAGCGCAGTCCTCATACGCTGCCTTTTGGAAGCGTATGTCATGCATACGCTGCCTTGATAAGGAGTCGTATGGACCTCATACGCTGCCTTGATAAGGAGTCGTATGGACCTCATACGCTGCCTTAATAAGGAGTCGTATGGACCTCATACGCTGCCTTGATGAGGAGTCGTATGGACCTCATACGCTGCCTTGATGAGGAGTCGTATGGGTCTCATACGCTGCCTTGATAAGGAGTCGTATGGACCTCATACGCTGCCTTGATGAGGAGTCGTATGGGTCTCATACGCTGCCTTGATAAGGAGTCGTATGGAGTGCATACGCTACCTTTTGGAAGCGTATGTCTTGCATACGCTGACTTGAGCGTAGCTTGACCTGAGCGTATGACTTGAGCGTAGCTTGACCTGAGCGTATGACCTGAGCGTATGACTTGAGCGTAGCTTGACCTGAGCGTATGACTTGAGCGTAGCTTGACTTGAGCGTAGCTTGACCTGAGCGTATGACTTGAGCGTAGCTTGACTTGAGCGTAGCTTGACTTGAGCGTATGACCTGAGCGTATGACTTGAGCGTAGCTTGACCTGAGCGTATGACTTGAGCGTAGCTTGACTTGAGCGTAGCTTGACCTGAGCGTATGACCTGAGCGTATGACTTTAGCGTAGCTTGACTTGAGCGTAGCTTGACCTGAGCGTATGACTTGAGCGCAGCCTAATTACCCTGGATCTTCTATAGCCCTGTATATTGACATTTTATTAGATATTTAACGTCCATTTTATATCCTTACGCCTTTTGTCCTGAACTTGATAATCACAAATTTACTTGATATGTTTGGAATTGATAATTGAGCATGACGTGATAGGGACCCGTAGTGGTGCACTCCTGACCTAATAACCTGACATGACCTGATAGTAGCCCGTCGTGGCGCACTGCTGACAAGTACACTTGACATGATAACCTGACATGATTGTCTCGAATAGCTGTTGCGACGGCTACCTGACATGACATGACCTGTATAATTAATCTGGACACCGTGGGCGATTGTGTTTGTATAAGTAAACCAGTCCTATCTTGCATCATGTCTAGGACATGGACTCCTGAGTACCACGGTCAGGAGTACCTACTAAAATGGACTAAGGCTAATAACTAGATTAATACATTAGTCATGACGAGATTTCCCAGCTACAGGCAATCCCGTTACCTGGGCACGCCTTGGGATCTGTAGCCTGTCGTCGAGTAGGGCACATTTCCAGTACACTGTCATGTGTTGCACCCTTCAAGCTACCTAAGGGTACATTCGTTTCCTGGACGATGTACCCACCTGAATTCAACTCTAATCTTTTAACCCGGGTAACCTGGATGGTCTGCAGGGCTTGTGGCTGTGGAATAATCTCACTACATCTTGTTAGTAATTAGGCTTGTGACAACCCTAGTTAGTTAAAGTATCAAGCCGTAATTCTTGCTTGGCCGTGAAGTGATTGGACGGAGTCTAACTAGTCTAGTCTTGTCCTGATCCTGTTCCAGATTATTGAATGATCAGAATGCTTGTATTTATTTTACCGATAAATGGTGAGAATTCCAAGTTCTGTTCAGACGAAGGGTTACAACCCCGGTCCTTGTTTGGTTTACGGGTTGTAACCTGGTTATCTGAATGGTTCCATGGTTATCTCGTCCTATATCATCCTGGTGTATTTTTTTTTATTTCTAGTTCTTACTTTTATTTATATCTTGTGCTGATTGCTGGTTTTAGTTCTTAAGTGAAGCCCCTTTGTGGCACTTGCTCTTTCTGGGGTCTGACCCAGCTGGTTTTGTGTGGCCAGATTTTGGAGCAGCTCCAGAGGATCTATCGACCTTCCTGCCAGATGGTGAACACTAGACGGAACCCTGGCAACGAGTGGGTTATTTTTAGCTCTCTCACTTTATTGTAAAAGTATTCTTTTGAGGCGTATAGCCGACGAGCACCTGTTTAGCTCGATTGTACTTACTTACTGTCTGCCTACGGGCTGTAACATGATTAACAGATCCTAGGGTTGATCATGTATGACTAAACTCTTGCTAGTCCTGACATTTTGTAACGACTAGCTTCATGATCAACTGAATATGTAATGTTTGGGACGCCTTACTATTGTATATTTAATGATTATACATCTTGTGACTTTTACTTACTTGCTTGTGACTGAGACACTAGGCTTGTTCATGACCTTAAGAGACTGTTGGCTTGTAGATAAACCGTCATGTATCTAGACAGCCGTGACCGTATAGCGAGATGGATTCCATTTCATATACGTAGCTGGCTATGTCTGCCGCTCTCCAGTATTCTGGTTCTAGGACGTGACAGTCATGAGAGGTGCCTACATAGAATTGGGTTGGATGTTGGGTCAAGTTTGGTCAAGTTTGGGCTAGGTTTAGTCATAATTACAAATTTAAGTCATTTATAATCATGGATGAAATATGACCATGCAGGAGATCAATTGGGTGGCACGCAAGTGGCACGTGCATAGTAGACTCAAAATAGATCAGAACCATATATTAGGTCGATTAGATTGGACCGAAGTCGGGCCCTGAAATTAGATTGGAAGTTGGATCAGATTTTACGGTAGATGATCAATTGGCCTAAATTGACCCGAAAGTTGTACGATACAAAAAGAGCACAAGGGAACAAGTTTGAGTGGGACATGATATATCAAAATGAAGATAATCTTGTCTACTACAAACTGGTGAAGAAAGTTTTTTGAAATTGACATCTCTGATGCTCCAGAAATCAAAGTCACGGAAAAGAGCATTTAATGATCAAAAAAATAATTAAATAAAAATAAATTATCGAAAATAATTTATTTAGAAAATTTGAAAAATTCCCTAAAATTCAGGGGGCTCATATCCTACCCACCTTATAAGAATTTCGTCCTCGAAATTAAAGGTTGGTAGTGGGATTAAAACATGATAGAAAGTTTAGGCAATATCTTAGACACGATTCAAAGAACGACGAGTTTTGCACGATCAAGATAATCAATTCAAAATTATTTAGACACGACTAGTGATTTTGGCATGATAGAATCATGATATAAACAAAACTATATATGCACGATTTAGATGTAAGTTAAGTCTTTGAGGCACGATCTTAATGACGACTAGGAGAATAGAAAATATAAATGAAGTTCGAGTACGGGGTGATCTGTAGCGCTTAGGTTTGATGAAAATCAACCTCAAAGTCGTACAGGCCTAATAAAGATAAAAAGTTAACCATGACCAAAACAATATTTAGCAAGATTTGAGATTTAAAGCCACAGCTTTGTAGGCACACAGTACGAAGCCGCGACTAGGAAAATCAGGAATCATTCGGTTACGATTAAATCAGAATCCGGCCAAAACATCGATTAATATGATCCAGCTTGATGAAATAAGATTTAGGGTTATATATAGGCACAATCATAAATAAAAATGATGTGATTGGGCATTATTAGGAATAATCAAATGTTTAGCACGAACATTGATCAAGGATTAACCATTTGGTCATGAGTGAAAGCAAGACTCAGACGCGTTCAAAATTTTATGGAATGATTAAGCGCTTGGGCACGATTTAGAATAGAGCGATGAAAATTTTAAACCTAGTCATGATCAAGAATGAAACCTGAGCACGAGTGACTAGAGAATCAAAATTTAGGTACGATAGAAAATATATTTTGACACAATCGTGATTAGAGATCAAGGTTTTTAGCATGATTTGTGGGTTAAGATTATCATGATCATAAAAATTAAAGTCGTATAGTCATGATCTTAATCAAGGCGAAGAGAAGCAAACGGAGAACAAAATTCGAGTATAGAACGATCGGTAGTTAGATTTGATGGAAAATCAGACTCTAGGTCGCATAAGCACGATCAAGATCCAAGTTTAGTTGTGAATGACGATAAAATCTTGATTTCGAAATCAAGGTCTTATAAGCATGATTTAGGAAGAAACCCAAGTTATTTAGGCACGGTAGAAATTTATTCAGACATGATCAATTTTCAATTCTAACACGACTAATTTCGTAGTCACACTAGTTAGTCGTGATCGAAAGTCAAAATTTTTAGGCACGATTTAGAGGCAAGGTAATATGTATAATTATGATCGTTAAAATCACGATCAAGGGATTCAAAGTCGTCTTGGTCATGCCAGGTCATCTGGGCACGACTAATCACAAGGAAATTCAGATATAATCAGAAAATCAAATCAAGGTTGAAAAGAGTTTAGGCACAGTGTTTAAAATCCAAACATGATCAAAATTGAATTTCAATACGATCATAGATACGGTCAGTCTAACCTTGGTCAACAGTTATATAGATATGATCAAAATTGAATTTCAATACGATCAAGGATAATATGAAGCTTAATCGTGATTAGAATAAAACTTAGTCATTAGTAAGAATTAAATCGAAAGTTAAAGCACGAGTGACAATAGCATTGAAATCAAATCACGATAATTTTTTTATATTCTCGACACGATCTAAGTTGATCATCAAAACAAAATTTAGGCAAGATAAAGACAAGGTCATCAAAGTCTGAGCACGAGCATCCAAGGATAGAATTCCAGGTCACAATTGAATTTGAAGTCATTTAATTCTAGTCAGCAATCAAGACTCTTTGGCACGATATACAAGACAACCAAAATCAATTGGTCATAATCAGAGGGGATCAAAATCTTAATGATATTGAAATTTAAGAAACAATTCAAGGACAAGGAAATAAATTTCTTCTGATATGACAGAAAACCAAAATGTAGGATTTGTAGAAGGAAGTCGGGGTGATCATCTCGCTCTGCTTCGACTACTACCAAGATCCAAATTTTTTAGTAATTAAGATGACCACTCATGAAGCATATTCTTGTTATAACTCTCGATTAATATTTTCTTTCTTTTTCACCGGACTTGTAATCCTTTCGACTTAGTCATCTTGAAAGTCCAAATTCCTCTACATTGTCCTAAATTTTAATTTAATCCTTGTATCAGAATTACAAAATTCTTGGACATTGTCCAAATCTATACTCCTCCTATTAATGCCACTACAACTAAAAATTCATTCCTCATTATATAAATCAACCTCCACATGTCTTTCAATTGTACCTTCAGATATCACCCTTCTTAAATTTGGTAATCTTACAAAATCTGTAGATTTTCTTATAACTCAATTTTTTCCACCGGTTCTCAATCATTCTTTACCAATACTTATTTAATTTAGCATCATCATTGCATGAAATCATAATATCCTTTCCATGCATCTTGAATTCCTAAATTTAGTGTCTAGGTTCTCAAAATCCAATCGTCCTCGAATATCCTCATCAGCTATAAAAATATAACTACAAAATATTACTGTTTCATGCACATTCCAATTCTCAAAATCATTCTTCGTTCCTCCTAAAATAATCCATACTCAAAATAATTCTCCAAGTGTAATCGTTTTCCCAATTGATAATACCGGCCTCTTGATTTTATTTCCAATCTCAGTCATATATTTATCCCAAATTTTTATCTAAATGTCCAACATCTCATATTCCTACCAAGATACTACTTGATAACAATTTCGTCTTCTATGAGATAGATGATTACGATACTTTCTCAACATTTCCCAAGGTAAAGAGATATAAAAATTTCAAAATTTTCAAAGTGTAGATGACAGATGTAGATACGAGATAGCTGATCGAGGTAAGTAGGACAAGGTTAATTAAGATGAGAAAATCATCATACGATAAGGAAAAATGATAAGACAAGAAATAATGGTAGGAATTGTTCTTGCTCATTTGGTCAAAGAAGTGAATCAATTTAAGATATGATCTGATAACCATACACGTCTATCCGAAATCATGCTGTCAAAATTTCAGAATTTCCGCCACGCTAGTAAGCATAGCTGCAATAAACGATAAAGTCCATAACTAAGGTATACATCCTTTAATCATGTTATCTAGATTCCTTACCACGCCAACCGATATGGCTGCAAGAAAATATAAATTCCATAACTAGGATAGTACACACAAAATCAGGCTGCATGTCCTCGTCATTCTAGCTTGTATGACTGCGATAAATTTTAAACTCCATAATTAAAGTAGACATTTACCCTTCTCATCGTCCTCGTCATATATGTTATCAGAATATATCTTAACTCAATTCATAAAAAGTTATCTAGAAATAAAATCAAAGTCAACAACGAACATCAAGATTCAAAATTCATCAACGAATCAAGGATAAATAAATAGAAACAAGCAAAAACAGATTCCGAGGAAGGGTTTAGAGGGAGGTTCTCAGAGGATGTCCCAAAGGTACTATCTAGGGCAAGATTCCTGAAATATAATCTAAAATAAATCTTAACCTCATATATAAGATTGGCTAATCATATTATCTTCTCAACCTAGATGATATATAAGTTGAACATCTACATTCTAGTTTCCTCTGGGGTCCATAAACTCATCACAGAGTAAGAATAGGGTGTTCGGTAACGGACATATGTTTCAAAATCAGGACGAATAGAAGCAAGTGGAAAATAGACTCGAAAAACTTTCAAAATAAGACTCCCAGGGGTCATCCCTGGAATCTATCAAGAGTTCCTAATATTTGACTGAGTACCAAAATCCTAAAATATTCTATTACTCAATCTTAATCCTAGGACAGGCTCGCAGTAGTACAGATAAGCTCAAGTACTACCATGACTTCGCATTAATAGCAAAGACTGACCTACATGGACCACCACTAAAAATATGTCACAACCTGCACCCGAATATACGGGTACGAATACGTGGGCCACGCCCAGCCTACGTCGCAATATCGACGGTAGAGCGCTGTCAAGTACCCGATACTAACTACAACATTTAAAAGATCCATAACTATAAATGTACTCAAATCACATCATAAAAACTAAGAAAGATAGGACAAGAAAGATAACAATATCACTAGAACAACTAGAATCTACAAAGGATCATATGAGACAAAAAATGAAATGGAGGAAAAAGAATAATAAAAATAAAATAACTACCAGACCTAGAACACCTGGGAGACACCTCACAGTGAAAGAATATCGAGATCCGCCTCAGCTAGCATCATCCTGTAGTCCAATAATGAGGGCATAACAACTCCTAAAAATGTTGTCAACGTATCCAGTCAGGATGGGAACAAGTACATAAACTAACAACAGTTCCAAATGAATTGACAAATTCTATAAGAGACACTTATAATGAAATACAAGATGAAATATCAAGACTGGAATATAAACATGATATGTAAAACTGGAAATTATTTTAGGGTATAAAATACTGGAATGTAGAAAAGTACAATAATATCTGATGTATAATGTAAACATAAATGGTGCCTTGAAATATTAGAGCATTATGTGATCGGCTTGGGTCAAGATCAGGCTCTTTCATTTGACCAGCTATGAGTTAGAAAATACAAGAAAAACAAGATCAGGCCAGCCACAATGGAAAGCTATGAGGCAAGTAGTAACATAGGACAGGATTTACCCTACGTGAGGCGAGGGTAAAGCAATGATGCAAGTAGTAACAGGAATACATGAGGGGTATTGATCACATAACCTCTAATAACTCCCCATTCCCGAATAGTATAATGGATCCAGACACAAGACGTCATGACACAAGATTCTCCAAGAGGGTAGCTAATCTCCCTTAGAAATCGGTGTCAATATAAGTACAAAAAATAAGATCGAACAATGTACCAATATACTATGGTAACCCAGGAATGATATCTCATGACAGGCAACCAATGTATACTAGTCCTTTACCATTGTGTCGGGAATCAAGTAAAACACTACAACTGAATCGGATATAGTAGATATGAAGACAATGAAAACTATTAGAGAATGTACTCGCCTACTGTCCTGAGCAATAAGTGAGGGTCTATGCCTGAACCGACGTCACAGAGACCTAATATGAATTTACAGAGTTATTTAGTATTCTAGAGTAAATAATATATATAAATACATTAATTCTATGCTACTAGCCCTATTCTAGGTCAACTTCAGTCAAACTAAATCAAATTGGGTCAAAGGTTGACTTATAGTTGACTTTGGTCAACTGGTCAACTCTGATCAACTTCTAGTCCACTCTAGGTTAAACTAGGTCAAAGCTAGTCTCTATAATCATCTACATGGTCAATTAATCAATTTTAGTGATGTAAAATTACTAGAATCGACGGATCTCAATTTCGATGCACGGATCTAAAAATATGAACCAAAAAGAGAAGGATTATAACAAATGGTGATAGATAAGGGAGAAGGTCTATAAATATTGTCGGATGATGAAACAAACAACACCAACGTGTCTAGAATGGTAAAAATATCTAGAATAGCCTACCCATAAGTCCAAATTGGATACAGGAGTTAAAAGGTAATTTCAGATCAAAACAATGTCCTTGTTGGACCCACTTGAAGAACAGATGGCAATTCTAGAGGGGGGTGAATAGAGTTTATAACTATAATAGCCAATTAAAAATTAAACTCTTTCACACGCTCAAAAGTAATCAGAGTAAATGCGGAAATAAATAAGGAGCAAGAAAGCATACACAAACATAGCCGATTTTAACCTGGTTTCCCTCGTGAAGGATTAGTCCAGGCCTGAGAACTCTAGCTCAGGATTAAATCCACTATTTGTGAAATAGTAGTTACTCCCCGTGCCTTTTCTTCAGACGAGCACGTCAACTTCTTACAAAGATCGCAGTGGTGATGCTTGGAATTTTCCAAGCGACTTCTTGAACTCTTGCACAAACTCCTAACTGAAAAATGCTGAGCACTTGAGGCTTAGGGAGCTTGTGGCTAGTAGATGAAGAAGGGTATGGCTTGTATTGAGCTTTAGAGAGAAGAGAAGAGAAGATTGGATGAATGAAAATGAGAGAATTCATGGCCTATTTATAGGATACCAGGTAAGCAGAATTCGGCCAGAATTCTGGTTGGATCATTCAAAAATTTGGCCGTTGGACAACTTGCAACCAGCCAACCCTAAAAATTAGGGTGCTGATTTTTAGGGGACAGAGTTCGGCCCGAACTCTGTATGGAAGCAGAGTTCGGCCCGAACTCTGTCTCCAGAGCACAGAATGGGTCATTGGTCCAATGGGCTTATTTGGATGTGTGTGGAGCTTTTGGATTTTGGATAGGGTATAGGTTAAGTCTCAGATGTTCAGCACAACTCAGCTTACATAAGTCTAGACTCAATAAAATTATAAATTACAGACTCAAAAATGACTTGTATTACAAAACTGAGCTGTCGTCTGACTTGTGCTGGATGTAGTCTTCATGTGTCGTATTGAATTATCACAAGTATTATTTAGTCAATTCTATCAATATTTGGTTGACTGTGACTTTGTGTCAACAATCTCCCCCATATTGATAATTGACAAAATAATAATTGTATATTCAATATTCATACCTGGACACATTTAAGGACAAAAAAGCATAGCTCCCCCGTAATCAGTGCCGAGCTTAAACAATAGCTCCCCCGTAAACATTGCTTTGAATCCTGTTGGCCTGATAAGAACATTCTCCTAAAAGCACAGATACAGAGACAAAGAATATAGAATATACCAAAATATCTTCCCCTTTTGGCATTTAGCAATTAACCATAATCAACTAAGAACTGGCAAGCACACCAAAAGATAATAGAAGAAACTGCATAGAAACTGATAAAACTACTAAATGTCTCAAAAGTCACAACTCATAATAAGTCAATACAATCAAAGTGCATAAAAGTAACTAAAATCCAAAGTGCAGAAAGAAACATAAGCTATGATCCTCAGTAGCAGCAGCAAGTAGTAGTCCATATCCATCATCGAGCTCGTAAAGGCCCAGCGTCATCTGATGGATCAGTGAAGGAACGACGAGGGTCCACGAAGGCCGCATCCGGATTCAAGTAGCGAATAACCCAAGGGTCATCGATACGATATCCCTCACGACCAGGGTCCTGCTCCATAGAAATAGGCATGGAAGGATGGCGAGACATGGAGTACCGAATATCGTGCAGCGAGTTGCTGATGGCACTCATCTGCAGGGTGGTCCGGTAATCCAGCTGAGTCTAACGATCATCCTCTAAGGTGAAGCGATCGCGGAGCATGTTCTGAAGAGACTCGAGAGTGGCAGGAGGAGGAGGAGGATCCTGTCCAAGAGGAGGGCCATCTGGCTCATCATCATAATGCTCAGACACGACTGGTGAGCCGACGGCTGCCTGAAGCCTCCGTGCCTTAGAGAGGAAGGCAGGGGCAGGTAAGAACGGACACTCATCAAGAGGTATACGAAAAGCATGAAATACTATAGGAAGATACAAAGCATAAACCAAAGATCTTGGTTTATTCCTAGAATTAATCATCCAGTCCATTATGGTACATGGAAGATTAAATGGTACATAAAAGTGAAGGTGATATAAGGCTGAGATTTCAAAGTAGGTGACTTCATCGGTGGATCCCGCTTTGGGTAGAATGGTGTTAAAGATAATCCGATAAAGTTCATAAAAATAGGGATTGAGATACTTGGCCAAAAGCTTACGAGGACGTGTGTTCGGGGTACACAAGTCGTCATTGAAGCTTTCAAGTGAAGACCCATCGGGAAATTGAAACGATCGAGCTTCAACAAGCTTTTCCCATGAGTTTGGCTCTTGGAGTTCAAGGTGTTCGGCCAAATCGAAATCATCAAACGAGATGTCAATGCCCGCAACCCGTGAATAAATATATGTATCATCATGAGTTAGGTTGCAGTAGAACATTTGAATAGCACTACGATAAATGACTGAGTTGGTGGTGACAAGTTCGTCAAGGCAAAGGTCATGAAAAAGTGCATCATATCGAGAGAAAATAGTAAAATTGATAGGGTGACCCGCAAACACCGGACGTGTCCAAAAATTACTAAACCAATCATTAGATGCGTCGAGTGATACGAATATTCGATCGTCAAATGTGTTTGGGTCAAGTGGACGAGGTGGGTTGAACAACGGGTGGATAGGTGGTTGTTGTTCAACGACCGGTACAACGGGCGGTGCAAGGGGCGGTTCAACGCGAGGAGGAGCATTCGAAGAGGATGCTCCCTCGGTTCGAAATCTCTTCCCGTGATTGAACAAACGTGGAGCTATGACACAATAAAGATAATGAAGGAAATTGAGATATAGAGAAGTGATGAGATATACCTTAAAGTAATGATGAACAATGAAGGAGAATGGTGAAAGAGGCCTTCTCCTTGAGTTTGGGGAAGAGATGAGCTCTAGAAAGGAAAAAGTAGGGTTAGGGTTTTGATAAAAAGTGTTTGAAGAAGTAGAAAATGTGGCAATAGAGGAGAAGAGAGAGGAGAGCCCAAATATATGTCAAGGGTTCCAATTGGTCGGAACAAATAAGGGCCGTTGGAGCTAATTATGATCAGCGGCTGAGGCTGTTCCCGGTTCTGGAACAGCCAGGCCGAATTCGGCCCGAACTCTGGTTAGGGCAGAGTTCGGCCCGAATTTTGGATTCTGTTGACAGAACAGGAATCAGGCTGAGAAGAAGAAAAAAATGGTTAAGTGTGAGATACCAAAGGCAAAAGGAAAGTGAGGACATATACAAGAAAGACTCAAGTGGAGAATGACAGAAAGTTAACTTTGAAGCAAAGTGAAGTTTTGAAAATTTGCATTTTAGCATGTGAGAAATTAAAGATGAACCATGTAATAAATAAGGAAATTATATCATAATTCAATATTTTGAAGCTGCCATGGGTTAGCTGCAGGGGCCGGATCCCAGCTAGCGGTAGTCCTAAGGACTAGTGCACCGTGTCGCTTAGGCTTTTACGCCTTGTTGTCAGAAGGACCCTTTCGGCTTGTACCCATATCAATTTCATCATAAAAGAATCAAGACATACTCGATATTTACGCAGGTTTATTTTAATTAATAACAGCTTCATCCAAAATTCCAAGTTCACGACAGAGAAAATTGAAGCGCTCTTCGGATAATGGTTTTGTGAAAAAATCTGCTAGCTGATGATCAGTGTCAATAAATTCTAAGTTAATAGTGCCATTTTGCTGATGATCACGCAAAAAATGGTGACGTATTTTAATGTGCTTCATGCGTGAGTGACAAATGGGGTTCTTAGTGAGATTTATAGCACTAGTGTTGTCACAAAAGATTGGAATGTGCATAAAAGATAAGTTGTAGTCTTCAAGGGTTTGCTTCATCCACATTATTTGTGCACAACAACGCCCAACTGTGATGTATTCAGCTTCTGTTGTGGATAGTGCGACAGAATTCTGCTTCTTGCTAAACCAAGAGACTAGAGCCTTTCCTAATAAATGACATGAACCGCTCGTACTTTTACGGTCGACCTTGCATCCGGTAAAATCAGCATCAGAGTAACCAATGAGGTCAAATAATGTTGACTTGGGATACCATAGGCCCACTGTAACCGAACCCTTAAGGTATCGAAAGATACACTTAACAGCAGTCATGTGTGATTTCTTAGGATTTGTTTGATATCTAGCACACAGGCAAACGCTAAACATAATATCAGGGCGACTAGCAGTTAAATAGAGTAGACTGCCTATCATACCTCGATACTTACGTTGGTCCACGAGTTTGCCGCTTTCATCTGGTTCTAGTTTAGTTGTAGTAGCCATTGGAGTGCTGATTGGTTTGACGTTGTCAAGGTCGAATTTCTTCAGCATGTCCTTTGTATACTTCGACTGACAGATGAAAGTTCCATTTGACATTTGTTTGACTTGCAGTCCAAAAAAGTAGTTGAGCTCCTCCATCATGCTCATCTCAAACTCGGTCTGCATACATTTAGCAAAATCTTGACAGAGGGTTTCATCAGTAAAACCAAATATAATATCATCTACGTATATTTGGACTAAGAGAATAGTATCTTTAAAAGATTTTATGAAAAGTGTGGTGTCAATTTTCCCTTTTGAAAAACCTTTCTCAAGCAAGAAAGTGCTTAGCCGTTCATACCAAGCTCTAGGGGCTTGTTTGAGGCCATATAGCGCTTTCTTTAGCTTGAACACATGGTCGAGAAATTTGTGATTTTCAAAACCAGGGGGTTATTTTACATAAACTTCCTCCTTAATAAATCCATTCAAGAAAGCACTTTTAACATCCATTTGAAATAATTTGAAATTTTGAAAATTTGCAAATGCACAAAGCATCCGAATGGATTCCAATCTAGCAACAGGAGCATACGTCTCATCGTAGTCGATACCTTCCTCTTGGTTGTATCCTTGGGCTACTAGACGAGCTTTGTTGCATGTAACTGAACCATCTTTATTTACTTTGTTTCTAAAAACCTATTTAGTACCAATGATCGAGTGATTAGCCAGTCTAGGAACGAGTTCCTATACTTGGCTCCTCTCGAATTGGTTGAGTTCCTCTTGCATAGCAGAAATCCAAAATTCATCATTAAAAGCTTCTAAAATGTTTTTCGGCTCAATTTGTGAAATAAAGGCAGTGCTAGCAATAGAGTCTCTTAATGATGATCTAGTAGTTACTCCACGTGAAACCTCACCTATTACCAAATTTTTTGGATGTGACGGCTTGAAAGAGAATTTCTTTGGCAAGCCCTCCAGAGAATTGGTTTCGGTTGTGGTATTCATTGGAGTAGAAGTTGATAGCTCAACATCATCATCAAGAGTAGCTGCTGCACTGTTATCTTCATCAAAAGTCACATTTGTAGACTCTTCCACAATTAATGAGCATTTGTTAAATACTCTATATCCCTTGCTCTTGGCAGCATAGCCAAGGAAAATACCATCGTCAGTTTTGACATCAAATTTGCCTAAGTTGTCTTTGGTGTTAAGGATAAAACATCTACAACCAAAAACTCTAAAATAAGAAATATTTGGGGTTCTCCCAAACCAAAGCTCATAGGGTGTTTTCTGTAGAACCCTAGAGGGGGGGGGGGTGAATAGGAAAATAAAAAATAACTAGTACAACAGAAGCAATATATGACAAATAAAAGTAAAGAGTGAGAAGATCAAACACAAGATGTATCCTGGTATCCTCGCTTAAGGCAATCCAGTCCCGGAACTCTCTCCGGCTTAAATCCACTATTTAGTCAAATAGTACACACGAGTTTGGATCCGAAGAACTCGCCAACTTCAATACGAGTTTGGATCCGAAGACTCGCCAACTTCAACACACGAGTTTTCTTACGAAGGCTCGCCAACTTGAAACAAATGAGAAGAGAAACTTGTTGATCTTCTAACACGTGAAGATCGAAATTTACAACTCTTAAATACTCTATCACTTTGGGAGAGGATGACAATTAAAAGCTTGGAAGAGTATTAATGGTGGAGCTCTTGGTTGTTGGAAAATTTATGGCAAGAGTTGGTGAAAGCCTCAAGAGTGAGAGAGCTTTCTTTTATAGAGAAACCAAGAGTTGGTGGCATTTAATGCTCTGGATACAGGCAGACCGGCATGCCGTCGGTATGCAGCGGCATACCGTCGGTATACCGGCCAAATAGTAACGGTCATGTTAATGACCGTTTGAGAGCATTAAATGCGACCATTAATGCTGGTCAGAGCAAATCAAAAACCAAATATTTGAAACTTGGTATACCGCCGGTATGCCGGAGCATGCCGTCGGTATGCCGACAATTTGTCACAGCAAGTTTTGAATTGCTAAAAACGGTATACCGCCGGTATGCCGGAGCATGCCGTCGGTATGCCGACAATTTGTCACAGCAACTTTTGGGTCGCTAAAAACGGTATACCGTCGGTATGTCGGAGCATGCCGTCGGTATGCCGACAATTTGTCACAGCAACTTTCTGGACACTAAAATCGGTATACCGCCGGTATGACGAAGCATGCCGCCGATATGCCGACAATTTGTCACAACAACTTTCTGGGCTTTAAAAATGGTATACCACCGGTATGCCGAAGCATGTCGCCGGTATGCCGCTCTGTAGATAATTGATTTTTGACTTGATCTTTTACTTGTCATCCGTCCTTAGGTGTTTACAGATATACTAGATTTTGTACAGACATGAAGACTCTAAGCAGGAGGACGCCGTCTTATGCATGGAGCGCCGGTAACTGCTTCAATCTTCGATGCGAAGGATGGATGCACTTGAACGGAAAGACTATATGTAGTAGAGCTTCTGAGAGGATATGAATCTGAAGGCACAGAAAACTAAACTACGAAGATGCTGTTAATAATCAAAATAAAATGTGCCAACAATCTCCCCCATTTTGATAATTGACAAAATAGAGAGATAGCATCTTCAGGAAGTAACTCCCCCGTAGGAAGACAACTCCCCCTCAATACATTTTCTCCCCCTTTGTCACTTAGTCAAAGATGGAAAAATAAATAAAAAAAGCAATAATAAGAACAAGAGCATAGAATAAAAAGCATGTATTTATATGTAGAAGTGAAAGCTTAATACATGCAAGATGTTCATACTACAAAAGACAAATAAAATGACTCTCCCCACGAGAGTTTGATAACAAGAGACAGACACACACCAAGTCCCCGAAGGACTGAAAAGTACTAGAATCAACCACACAAAGGTCCCCGAAGGACCGCAAAAGACAGAACATAAAAACAAACATACATAACTAAAACACGCATTATTCTAGACCATCATCCAAAGGGAAGCCACCCCTAATCGTCCTCCGGATCGTCCCCACCATCCTGAGCTTGTTGAAAGGCACCGTCGGGATCAATGCCGTCCGGGTATATGAACCCATAGGCATTGGGATCGGAGAAGCGCATCGCCTGGTACATTGGATCTTGAAGATTGAGATCCAGATACATGTCTCGGTCCTGAATAGTACACTGGATAAAGTATGCTTGATCATGAAAGCGGGCTTGAATTAGATTGCCAAGGCCACGAGTATGAGCCCTCATCTGTTCCTCTGCCTGTTCAATGCGCATGTCGAAGTGCTGCTGAGTCAGCGGCATGTATCGGCCGGAGGCAGGAGGAGTAGATACGGGAGCAGTAGGAGCTGGTGTCTCTTGGGAAGATGAAGCACGCGAAGTAGAGGCGCCACTAGCAGAACGGGAAACAGCAAGATAGGAAGGGACGCCATCCGAGGAGCAAAGGGATAGATCAACTTGCTTGGCTTTCAGAAGGAGGGTGATGAGGGAGCCGAAGTAAAGGTTTTGCTTTCCCGCTGGCATGACACGCCGAAAGAGAAGAAGGAGAGTCTTCGGGAAGGAGAAGGACTTCCGTGCATAAAGATAATACATGCACACCAGGGCATCGTCGGTAATGGCGTTGTAGTTTTCGCCCTTAGGAAAGAGTGTATGACACACAATCCTATGGAGCTCGTAGTAAAATGGCTCCAGCTGTGCGGAAAGGGCCGGGATAGCAGGAGGGTTGGGGCCCTTGCAGATGATACGACAGAACTCGTCGAAAGGGGATGTCGCCGAGGAGTGAAGAGCAGCCAAGGACGACAATGCTTTTCCTCTGTCCGGGATGCCAAAGATGGTGCCGATGTCCCGAGACATGAGACGGAAGTGACGGTTGTTGACCATGGACTGAATGGCATTTTGCTCGTCGTCCGGGACCAAGTTGCAATAGAAGAGTCGAATGGCAGCGGGGTAGACGGGTATTTGACGCCGAAGGAGGGAGGAGAGTCTGGACTCGTCAAACAAGAAGACATAGCCGGGGAAGAGATTCCAATTTATCTCTCGTCCCTTGAAGACATTGTGATGAACGAAGTGTTGGAACCACAACTCGGCCGCCAAGGAGTTGGTAAAGACCCGCTGGTCATACCCGTGAGGTTGAGCCACCGGGATGAAAGGGTTGAAGAAGGAGGAGGAGGAGCGGGGACGCTTCGGATTGGCCATGGAGGAAGGTTAGGGTTTTGGAGAGGATGAGAGAGTAGTAGGGAGAAGAGATAGAAGAAATAGGATTTTAATAGAGAAGGAGGGAGATGAAAGGATGGATTTGAAATGGGAGGGTGGGTTGGGAACGGTTGTAGAGGGAAGTAATGGGGGGATATGAAGGGTTAGTGGGTTGGAAATGATGAAGAGATGGGTAATAAATGAGATGGGAAATGATGAAGGTGGAGTAAAAAGAGGAGTAAAAGAGGGGATGTGAAGAGATGGGTAATAAATGAGATAGGAAGTTATGAATGGAAAAGATGACAGGGTAATTAATAGGGATGTCATGGATGAGAAGGAATTAAATGAGGGTAGAGAAGAATAAAAGGAAGAAAGGAATAAATGTGGGCCCAGATCTGGATTTGAAATCCTGTCCGCCGCGATCCGGCATACCGTCGGTATGCCGACGTATACCGACGGTATGTCGAGTTTCGAAACAGAAACTAATTCTGAATCGAAAAACGGCATGTCGCCGGTATACCGCTGTATACCGTCGGTGTGCCGGCCAAGAAGAATTACGGGTCAAAGGATAAAATGCCTAATTCTCTGCAAAGGAAGGTGAAGCGATCTTCCGGGAGCGGTTTGGTGAAAATATCGGCTAACTGATAAGTAGTATCAATAAATTCAAGACGAATATCTTCCTTTTGTTGATGGTCACGAAGAAAATGGTGTCTAATTTTAATGTGCTTCGTGCGTGAGTGACAAATCGGATTTTTCGTAAGATTGATTGAGCTAGTGTTATCACATTTAATAGGGGTGCAAGAATAAGAAATGCTATAATCTAAAAGTGTTTGTGACATCCAAAGAATTTGTGCACAACAGCAACCAGCCGCAATATACTCGGCCTCAGTGGTTGAAAGAGCAACAGAATTTTGTTTCTTACTAAACCACGATACCAAGGACTTCTCGAGGAATTGACATGTGCCACTAGTGCTTTTTCGGTCAATCTTGCATCCGGCAAAATCCGCATCCGAAAAGTCGTGAAGCTCGAAGGATGAAGATTTCGGATACCAAAGGCCTATATGAATAGTGCCTTTGAGATAACGAAAAATACGCTTAACGGCACACAAGTGTGATTCCTTTGGGTTGGCTTGATATCGTGCACACAAGCAAACACTAAACATGATATCAGGACGGCTAGCAGTTAAATAAAGTAAACTACCGATCATACCTCGATACTTACGAATGTCGACCGATGTGCCATCTTCATCATTGTCAAGCTTTGTCGTTGTGGCCATAGGAGTCCTCATTGATTTGGATGAGTCAAGGTCGAAACGCATGAGGAGGTCCTTTGTATACTTTGCTTGATTGATGAAAGTTCCTTTGGGTCCTTGTTTGATTTGTAACCCCAAAAAGAAGGAAAGTTCACCCATCATACTCATCTCAAATTCTTCCTGCATAACTTTAGCAAATTCTACACAAAGTGTGTTGTTAGTAGAACCGAAAATAATATCATCGACATAAATTTGAACCAATATGAGAGTGCCATTATGGGATTTAATAAAAAGTGTTGTGTCAACTTTTCTCTTTGAAAAATTGTGAGAAACAAGAAAGGAGCTAAGGCGCTCATACCAAGCACGGGGAGCTTGTTTGAGGCCATAAAGGGCTTTGTGGAGTTTGAACACGTGATTAGGAAATTAAAAATCTTCAAAGCCGGGAGGTTGTTTAACATAAACTTCCTCTTTAATAATACCATTCAGAAAAGCACTCTTAACATCCATTTGGAAGAGCTTAAAGTCATTAAAACAAGCAAAAGTACAAAACATACGAATGGATTCAAGATGTGCAACCGGAGCATAGGTTTCGTCGTAGTCAATGCCTTCCTCTTGGTTATAGCCTTGAGCAACCAATCGGGCCTTGTTACGAGTCACCAACCCATCTTCATTAAGTTTGTTACGAAACACCCATTTTGTTCCAATAATGGGATGATTGCTAGTTTTTGGGACAAGTTCCCAAACCTTGCTTCGCTCAAATTGATTTAGCTCCTCTTGCATAGCTATCATCCAAAACTCATCAAGAAAAGCATCATTAACATTTTTAGGCTCTATTTGAGAGATGAAAGCCACATTTGCACAAAGATCACGAGTGGCGGATCTAGTGCTAACACTGGAGGAAGGATCCCCAATGATAAGCTCCTTAGGATGATTGGTGACAAATCTCCATTCATTTGGGAGATCCTTTTGAGGAGGCTCGAGAGGAGGAGACTCTTTTGATGGAGTCACAACTTCATTGTTAGATGAAGAAGGACGATCTTCAATAGAGGAGTTCTCCAACCCAAACGAGATGTCATCAATATCCTCGGAAGAGGAGAATATAGAAGAGTTGAGTTCATTAAAAGAGACATTGATTGACTCTTCGACAACAAGACTTCTTTTATTAAAAACACGAAAACCTTTACTATGAGTAGAGTATCCAAGGAATATTCCTTCATAGGCTTTTTCTTCAAACTTGCTTAGGTTGTCCTTGGTATTCAAAATAAAACAATTGCAACCAAAAACTTTAAAATAATCAATAAAGGGAATTTTGTCAAACCAAATCTCATAAGGAGTCTTCTTAGAAATAGGTCTAATCAAGACCCTATTTATACAATGACATGCCGTATTAACGGCTTCCGCCCAAAAATATTGGGGGAGCTTATATTGGTTTAACATAACCCGGGCCATATCGCCAAGGGTTCTATTCTTTCTCTCCACAACACCATTTTGTTGAGGAGTACGTGGACAAGCAAAATCATGTCCAAAATCATTCTTTTCACAAAGTCTTTTGAAATCGGCATTATCAAATTCTCCTCCATGATCACTTCTAATTTTGTTAATAGAAAAACCTTTCTCATTTTGAACACGTTTACAAAAGGCAACAAATTCACGAAAAGTATCACTTTTGCAGGCAAGAAAAATAACCCAAGTGAATCTCGAAAAATCATCAACTAAAACAAAAGCATAAAGCTTGCCTCCAAGGCTAGCAACTCTACTAGGACCAAAAAGATCCATATGGATGAGTTGAAGGGGTCTAGAAGTACTCACAGAGTTGATTGATTTGAAGGATAACTTTGTTAACTTACTCTTCTCGCATTCTTCACACACCATATCCTTTTTGAACGGGATACTTGGGAGTCCTCTTACGAGCTTCTTGGTAGCAAGACGAGAGATGGTATCCATGTTGGCGTGTCCCAGCCTCATGTGCCAAAGCCAACTCTCATCGTTTTTAGCAACTAAGCACCTGTCATTGTTAGTGTTTTCAATAAGATATAAAACATAGATATTGTTTTCTCTAATCCTTTCATAAACAATAGATCCATTAGAGCTATCGGTAATGAAGCATTTGAGCTTAACAAACTTGATATCATAACCATTATCGGTAAGATGACTAATACTAAGAAGATTGTGTTTAAGATTAGTAACAAGACACACATTCTTAGTACAAGGAAAAGGAGGGGAACTTATATTACCATTCCCTATAATATGACCTTTGAGATTGTTACCAAAAGAGACGTGTCCTTCCTTCTTCATCGATAGCGTTGTAAATAATGAAGCATCTCCGGTCATGTGCCGTGAACAACCGCTATCGAGAATCCACTTGCTTCTAGCATGAGAAGGACTCTTCACCTACAACATAAGTTGAAGTTGAACATTTTGGTACCCATGATCTTATAGGTCCTTGAGTGTTAGTCTTAGGAACCCACATAAAAACTTTTTGTCAACAAGTTTCCTTGTATGACAATAATTAGTCGTATGTCCATGCAAGCCACAGTAATTACAAATCATAGAGGATTTAGAAGAAGATATGTAAGAATCATGCATATGTGAATCTCTAGTACGAGGAGCTCTAGCATTAGTATTGTGATGATGATAATAAAAAGCATGATGCGAAGTGTTTTTCTTAACAAATGGTCCTTTCCTTGTGTTAGGAAAGGATTTGTGTGTAGTGTTCATGTAAGGCGTATGCCTAGCATTGTGATAAGTGTGGAGATGTCTAGGAGCATGTATATGAGTAGTGTCCTTATTACTAAATTTCTTACACTGTATAAGAAGATCATTATACTTAATATAAGTGTCATATTCTCTCCTATTAACATCTTTAACTTTGTGCATAACAAATTCATAAGAGCTTCTCATGGATTGAATCTTATCATCCTTTTTCTTGATGATGTCAAGAGATTCTTGAAACTTGAGTCGCAAAGACTCTATTTCATCCGTGTCAGAAGCAGGATATTTTCCCTTCACATCAATAATGATGCTTGAGAGCCTCTCTACTTCAAGTTGAAGAGCCTCAACCTCCTTAAGAGATTTCTTATATTTATTCCGAACACCTTTGTGCTCTTTATGTAATTCAAGAATAGCTTTCTCCAAATCATCATAGGTAAGAGTGTTTAAGGAGAGATCATCAAGTACCTCATCGGTTGCCATGAGACAGACGTTGGCATTGTGTTTGCACTCTTTGTCGTTGTCGGAGTCGCTCGCGTCACTCTCACACCAAATGCTTGTGTTGGCAAACTTTCTGGAGGACGAGCTTCCCTTGCTAGGCTTCTCGTACTTGCTTGAGTCTTTTCTTATCATCGGACAATCCCTCTTGATGTGTTCGGGTCTTCTGCATTGATAGCACGCCGGATCATCTTTATTTTCTCGTCTGAAGCGGTTGGCTTTGTTGAATTTAAGGAACTTCCGAAAGTGCTTAGCTGTGAGAGCTATTTCTTCATCGTCGTCCGTCTCATTGTCGTCGGAGCTATCCTTGGAGTAGGACTTTGTCGCTTTGAGAGCAAGAGTTTTCTCCTTCTCTTTGGTCTTCTCCTTCTCCTTCTCTTGTATGGAGGATTCCTCTTGATCCTTCATATCGAGCTCGTGAGTCATTAGCTTACCCATGAGGGTCTCAAGGTTCATGACTGTTAGATCGTTCCCCTCAATGATTGTGGTAGCTTTAGGACTCCAAACTTTCATTAATCCTCTAAGAATTTTTCTGATCTTTTCATGAGCAGGATATTCGTTACCAAGAGAAGAGAGAGGATTAATAATGTCACCAAAACGAGTAAACATGCAAGTAATAGATTCATCATGCTTCATTTTAAAGGACTCATATTCTTGCGTGAGTCTACAAATCTTGGATTCCTTCACTTGTGAAGTTCCCTCGTGTGTGACTTCAAGTAACTTCCAAATCTCATTGGAGGTCTTGCAAGTAGAGATTCGGTTGAATTCACTACTGTCGAGAGCACAATAAAGAGCATTCATTGCCTTGGCATCTTGACTTGCAAGCTTCTTGGTGTTTTCAGTAAGTGTGTCCCTGAGGTTGTCAGAAGCAATATCCTCAATAACTCTGAAAGGAGTAGGAAGACCATTTATCACGCAATCCCATAATTTGAAATATATAGACTTCAGATAGATGCTCATCCTAATTTTCTAGTAGTTATAGTTGGTTCCATCAAATATGGGAGGTCTATTTGTGGAGTGTCCCTCATTATGGAAGGTGTTGGTACTAGGATTAGAGGCCATGGATCACTCAAAGGGTGTAAATCCAAATCAAGAGAACAAAGCTCTGATACCAATTGTAGAACCCTAGAGGGGGGTGAATAGGGAAATAAAAAAACTAGTGCAACAGAAGCAATATATGACAAATAAAAGTAAAGAGTGAGAAGATCAAACACAAGATGTATCCTGGTATCCTCGCTTGAGGCAATCCAGTCCCGGAACTCTCTCCGGCTTAAATCCACTATTTAGTCAAATAGTACACACGAGTTTGGATCCGAAGAACTCGCCAACTTCAACACAAGTTTGGATCCGAAGACTCGCCAACTTCAACACACGAGTTTTCTTACGAAGGCTCGCCAACTTCAAACAAATGAGAAGAGAAACTTGTTGATCTTCTAACATGTGAAGATCAAAATTTACAACTCTTAAATAGTCTATCACTTTGGGAGAGGATGACAATTAAAAGCTTGGAAGAGTATTAATGGTGGAGCTCTTGGTTGTTGGAAAATTTATAGCAAGAGTTGGTGAAAGCCTCAAGAGAGAGAGAGCTTCCTTTTATAGAGAAAGCAAGAGTTGGTGGCATTTAATGCTTTGGATACAGGCAGACCGGCATGTCGTCGGTATGCAGCGGCATACTGTCGGTATACCGACCAAATAGTAACGGTCATATTAATGACCGTTTAAGAGCATTAAATGCGGCCATTAATGCTGGTCAGAGCAAATCAAAAACAAAATATTTGAAACTTGGTATACTGCCGGTATGCCGGAGCATGCCGTCGGTATGCCGACAATTTATCACAGCAAGTTTTGGATTTCTAAAAACGGTATACCGCCGGTATGCCGGAGCATGCCATCGATATGCCGATAATTTGTCACAGCAACTTTTGGGTCGCTAAAAACGGTATACCGTCGGTATACCGGAGCATGCCGTCGGTATGCCGACAATTTGTCACAGCAACTTTCTGGACACTAAAATTGGTATACCGCCGGTATGCCGAAGCATGCCGCCGGTATGCCGACAATTTGTCACAGCAACTTTCTGGGCTCTAAAAACGGTATACCGTCGGTATGCCGAAGCATGCCGCCGGTATGCCGTTCTGTAGGTAATTGATTTTTGACTTAATCTTTTACTTGTCATCTGTCCTTAGGTGTTTACAGATATACCTAGACTTTGTACAGACATGAAGACTCTAAGCAGGTGGACGCCGTCTTATGCAGGGAGCGCCGGTAACTGCTTCAATCTTCGATACGAAGGATGGATGCACTTGAACGGAAAGACTATATGTAGTAGAGCTTCTGAGAGGATATGAATCTGAAGGCACAAAAAACTAAACTACGAAGATGCTGTTAATAATCAAAATAAAATGTGCCAACATTTTTTTCGTAATAGGACGAATAAGCACCCTATTTAAAATGTGGCAGGTTGTACTGACAGCTTCAGCCCAAAAGTATTTTGGAAGTGAAAACTTGTTCAACATAACTCTAGCCATATCGCCAAGAGTCCTATTCTTCCGCTCCACAACACCATTTTGTTGAGGAGTTCTTGGACAAGAAAACTCATGATCAAAACCATTAGAATCACAAAACTTTTCAAAATCTGTATTTTCGAATTCGCCTCCATGATCACTTCGGATTCGAGTAATCATGTAGCCTTTTTTGTTTTAAACTTTCTTAACAAAAATCTTGAAAACCGAAATAGCATCACTTTTATTTGTAAGAAAGAAAACCCAAGTAAATCTAAAAAAGTCATCAACAATAACAAAGGCATAGAGTTTTCCACCAAGACTGGCTACTCTACTAGGGCCAAATAAATCCATATGGAGTAGTTGCAAGGGTCTAGTAGTACTTACAGAGTTATGGAATGAAATGAGGACTTGGTTTCCTTATTCAATTCACATTCGGCACATATCGTGTCCTTTTTGAATGTGATGTCGGGCAAGCCTCTGACTAGCTTCTTAGTCGATAGCCTGGATATAGTATCCATGTTGGCATGACCAAGACGCTGGTGCCATAGTAATCTTTCATCCTTATGAGCATATAGGCATCTACCTACATTGTTAGTATCTCTAGACAAATAAAAAATATAAATATTATCCTCTCTTATCCCTTCAAAAATGATGTCTCCTGTTGACCTATCATAAATAAAGCATTTATTTTGTCCAAAGTTAATGTCATATCCATGGTCAGCAAGATGACTAATGCTGAGCAGGTTATGCTTTAACTCGGTCACTAGACAGACATCCTTTATTATGGAGAGAGGGAGGATGACCAATAATACCATTACATATAATACAACCTTTTAGGTTGTTGCCGAAGGATACATATCCTTCTCTCTTCATCGATAGTGATACGAAAAGATTTGCGTCTCCCGTCATATGTCGCGAGCATCCACTATCGAGAATCTACTTACTCTTAGTTGAGGAGGGAAGGTCCACCTACATCAAGAGTAGATGTGACCTTTGGTACCCAAGTTCTTGAGGGTCCTGAAAAGTTAGTTTTCGGAAACCATGCATATATCTTTCTATCTACTAATCTTCTAATTCTATATTGTGATGAAATGTGTCCATGTAAACCACAATAAGTACATGTAGCATTCCTATTTATATTAGGAGCATGCTGATGATGTCTATAAGTAGAGTGATGAGGAGTAGTATGATGATATGTAGAGTTAGCATGGTAATGATGACTATATAAAGAGTGATGTGGAGTGGCATGGTGATATTGTCTATATGGAATAGAATGGTGATGATGTCTATATGTAGAGTGATGGTGATTGTGTTTTTGTGCAACATAGTGATGATTATATCTATGTGTAGCATGATGATTTTGTAACATATGAGAGTTATTTCTACGTGCATGTGGTTTGTGTGCTTTGTGAAAGTGTGTGTATATGTATGCATGATTTCGTGCTGCAGGTGGATGACGTGGGTAACTAGTATTAGTAGTGTCATGCTTTGTGTGTGTCTCATGTGATTGGGTTTGAGGTTGAGCAACCTGTTTCCCTAATTTAGTCTCTAATTTCTTAGAGACAGCCTGCAGTTCAGTAATCTTAGCATTCAAGCCATATATCTTAGTAATAGAAATCTTGTGTCTGCTCTTTTCTTCTGCAAGCTCCGTGTTGAGTGCTGTGATTTCTTGTGTTTGTTGTTCAATGCGTGCTTCAGCATCATGTAAGCTTATTTTAAGCTTAGATACCTCATTTGTGACATCCGTGGGTGAAGTGTATATAATGTTATCAAGCAGTAAAGAAAGTCTTTGAATTTCGACTTCATGACTTTTGATCTTTTCCTTGGCATGTTTATATTTACCAATGACCTTTTTATGATCATCAAGTAAATCGGTAAAAGCATCGCCAAGTTCATCAAAAGTGAAGTCATCAAGAGTTTCGTTTGATACCTCGTCGGACGTTGCCATTAGGCACACATTTGCCGTATCTTGAGGAGAGTCCTTTTCTTCCTCGGAGTCACTAGCTTCGCTTTCATGCCAAATGCTTGTGTTGGCATATTTCTTTGAGGAAGTCTTCTTGTATGGTTTCTCATAACGGTTGCTCTTCTTTAAGTATGGACAGTCTTTTCGGACATATCTCGTCTTCTTGCAACCGTAGCAGGTTGGCTCTTCTTTGTCGTCTTCTTGTGGTTCCTTCTTTCTTCGGTTGAAGCGAAGGAATTTCTTGAAGTTGCGGACAAGGAGAGCTTTATCATCACCTTCCGAGTTGTCGTCATCCGTCTCTTCGGAGTCAGTCCTTCGTCGGTGAGCTTTGAGGGCGATCTCCTTAGCCTTAGGAGCAGGCTCTTCGAAGTCCTTGAGGTCAAGCTCATGAGTCATCAACTTTCCCATCAAGGTCTCCATGGACATGGTTGTGAGATCATTTCCTTCTATGATGGCTGTCACCTTAGGGTTCCAAATCTTTGGTAGCCCCCTAAGTAGCTTGCGAATCTTCTCGTAATTTGAATATTGTTTGCCGAGCGAAGACAGGGGATTGATGATGTCGAGGAATCTTGTGAACATTTGCGTGATCGTCTCATTTGGCTTCATCTTGAAAGCCTTATATTCTTAAGTGAGACGGCTTATCTTTGATTCCTTGACTTGGGTGGTTCCTTCATGCGTCACTTCTAGAAGTCTCTATACTTCATGAGAGGTGGTGTATGTTGAGACCCTGTCGAACTCATTCCTGTCTATAGCACAGAATAAAGCATTAATAGCTCTCGCGTCTAGACTTGCCTGTTTCTTCTCCTCGTCAGAATATTTGTCATGTGATTTCTCAACGAGATCACCATTGACAACTATCCTGGCGGGCTTTTTGTAACCATCGGTGACAATGGTCCACAGGTAAAAGTCTAGCGACTTGAGATAAAAGCTCATCCTAGTTTTCCAATAGGTGTAGTTAGTTCCATCAAATAGGGGAGGCCTATGAGTGGACTGCCCTTCACCTTGATTGGAAATCAAGGATTGTGTGGTTGCCATGGATCAGCTCTAGGTTGTTAGTCCTTGTTGAGAGAACAGAGCTCTGATACTAATTGAAGAACAGATGGCAACTCTAGAGGGAGGTGAATAGAGTTTATAACTATAATAGCCAATTAAAAATTAAACTCTTTTACAAGCTGAAAAGTAATCAGAGTAAATACGGAAATAAATAAGGAGCAAGAAAGCATACGCAAACACAGCCGATTTTAACCTGGTTTCCCTCGTGGAGGACTAGTCCAGGCCTGCGAACTCTAGCTCAAGATTAAATCCACTATTTGTGAAATAGTAGTTACACCCCGTGCCTTTTCTTCAGAAGAGCACGTAAACTTCTTACAAAGATCGCAGTGGCGATGCTTGGAATTTTCCAAGCGACTTCTTGAACTCTTGCACAAACTCCTAACTGAAAAATGCTGAGCACTTGAGGCTTAGGGAGCTTGTGGCTAGTAGATGAAGAAGGGTATGGCTTGTATTGAGCTTTAGAGAGAAGAGAAGAGAAGATTGGATGAATAAAAATGAGAGAATTTATGGCCTATTTATAGGATACCAGGTAGGCAGAATTCGGCCAGAATTCTGGTTGGATCATTCAAAAATTTGGCCGTTGGACAACTTACAACCAGCCAACACTAAAAATTTGGGTACTGATTTTTAGGGGACAGAGTTCGGCCCAAACTCTGTGTGGAAGCAGAGTTCGGCCCAAACTCTGTCTCCAGAGCACAGAATGGGTCATTGGTCCAATGGGCTTATTTGGATGTGTGTGGAGCTTTTGGATTTTGGGTAGGGTATAGGTTAAGTCTTAGATGCTCAGCACAACTCAGCTTACATAAGTCTAGACTCAATAAAATTATAAAATACAGACTCAAAAATGACTTACATTGCAAAACTGAGCTGTCGTCTGACTTGTACTGGATGTAGTCTTGATGTGTCGTATTGAATTATCACAAGTATTATTTAGTCAATTCTATCAATATTTGGTTGACTGTGACTTTGTGTCAACACCACTTTGTACCAAAAAATGTGCCAAGATAAAAGTCCTCAAAACCTAGCAAAATATATGTCCAGAATCCAGAATGATGATACGAACTCAACGGTATATCCGAAATTGGATTCCGATGGCCCGATCTTAAATTGGTCCGTTGACCCGGATATTGGAATTCGATTTGCACGAAAATACGTGCCAGGACCAATGTCCACTAAATCTAGCAAAGTATATGTCAACAATTCCAGAATGAAGATATAAACTCAACTGTACATCCGAAATTGGATTCCGATGAGCGGATCTCAAAATGGTCCATTGACTCGGACTGTAGGGCCGCTGCCTTGCACCGAAATGCATATCGGGGTCCACGTCCTCCAAATCAAGCAAGCTTTCTATGAATTCGGGCCAAAACGATGCCACGAGTCTACTGGTGGTGTCAGAAATTGAATTCGGAGTCCCGGGTTCAAAATTAGGATTTTATAAGTTGGAAATTACGAATTCGGACGTCCAACTTTGGCGTCAAATTCAACCAATCAAATAAGCTCACAATGAAACGAAACTTGAGAGGCAAGAAGATTGTTATAACAGCTATGCACAGGAACTGGTGGCACGCCAAACTGAGGTGCAACGACGGAGATACGAGTCCACGAAGTTGGCTCCACCAAATTGTCCAAAATATACACAATTTAAAGGGTCAACTTGGTGGCCGATTTTGATTTATCAAACGACAAAATTAACGGCTGAAACTTGACAGTGGTGAAGGGGTATATACCGAGATCGAGACGGAATAAACGAATCGATGATCTAACGGACAAATTTTACAAAAAATGTGCACAAAGTTGCTGCCTTGAAATGTACATTCTGAAAATCGAAATCGTGCGTCACGACAGGATTTTATGCGAAACGCATGAGTCGCCCGTTTCTCGCGTCGGGGACGAAGTGAACATGCCGGGGGCACGCCTGAGATCGCTGCCCATTGGGGGGTCGAAGGACTGGCCATGGTGGCATCGTGTGGCCGCTGCCGTGTTGCTACAGCCGCTGTAGCGTGTGCTGCTATTGCTGCCCGAGCTGCTGTTGTAGCTAACGCAGCTGCTGCTGCTACTGGCCGCAGCCCTCCGAGGGATGAAGAAGGAGAAGGAGAAGGAGAAGAAGAAGGAGAAGAAGGATGGTGATAGTGCTGGTGATGATGATGTTAATGTGAAGAAGAAGAAGAAGAAGAAGAAGAAGAAGAAGAGGAAGGAAATGAAGAAGTTGATGATAATGAAGAAGAAAAATAAGAGGAGGGGGTGTCAGCTGGTTAAGGGGGAGAGGTGTGCTGTGATGGTGATAGGGTTTTTCTGTGTGTGAGTGGGTAAGGAGAGAGAGAGATATATGTATATTTATTATAAAAAGAGAGAGAGAGAAAGAGATATTTGAATAAAGTAGAGAGAGAAAGAGAGATATATTATAGTAGAGAAGAGAGAAAAATTTATGTGGGGTATTTGGATAGTCATGAGAGGGGCCTACATAGAATTGGGTTGGGTGTTGGGTCATGTTTGGTCAAGTTTGGGCTAGGTTTAGTCATAATTATAAATTAAGTAATTTATAATCATTGGTGAAATAGGAGCATGCGGGAGATCAATTGGGTGGCACGCAAGTGGCACGTGTATAGTAGACTCAAAATAGATCAGAAGCATATATTGGGTCGATTAGATTGGACCGATATCGGGCCCTGAAATAAGATTGGAAGTTGGATCAGGTTTACAGTAGATGATCAATTGGCCTAAATTGACCCGAAAGTTACGCGATGCAAAAAGAGCACAAGGGAACAAGTTTGAGTGTGACATGATATATCAAAATAAAGGTAATCTTGTCTATTACAAACCAAACTCGTGAAGGAAGTTTTCCGAAATTGACATCTCTGACACTCCAAAAATCAAAGTCATGGAAAAGAGCATTTAATGATCAAAAAAATAATTAAATAAAAATAAATTATGAAAATAATTCATTTAGAAAATTTGAAAAAATTACTAAAATTCAGGGGCCTCACAGGAGGCAAGGCAAGTCTTTTGGAGACTGGGAATTACACGAGGAATGCGAAGCGATTCATGTGGAGAATATTACAAATTCTACAAAGAACTCGAGACCAAGGCGATAATCCTCTAGGAGGATATCTGTAATGCCCCGTCCCGCTCAGTTCAACCGGAGGAATCGAAATGCCAACGATGTTCGGATTTAGCCAAGCAACGGCTTACTCGAAGCCTTGCTCGGTCGAGACAACTCCTCGCTCAGGTGGGTGGCTTCATGAACTTGCCTCAGCTTGGCCTTCATACTAATAAAACAAAAGTTTTCAACTGCGCAATTAAGCTTGATAATAAAAGAGACGAATCTACATAGCTAAGGGAATAATCCAACTTGGGTCAGAGTGAGTCAGAATATAGAAAGGTCCCACGGTCGGCTTAGAAATGTGCATGACGTGCTTTCAACATGACACTCGATCCTTCGTCCCGCGGCTTGGGAGAAGGAAAGTTGGTCTATGTTGCCACGAATCTATGGACTTAGCATAAGTCATAGGTGTCGCACGTATAAATGCTTGATAAAGCATGCACTGTCCCAACTATCCAATACTTGGCATAGCAAAAGTGTCCAATAAGTCTCAATTCATATTTTTACGGCACAAGGCTTGGGTTAGCCTTTGCTCATCCCACGGGTTAAGTTGTTGCACAATTGACTTAGGCAAAAGTTATGCCACAAGCTAATAAAGTCATAGCAAGCACTATCCCACATTTTCTGCGATTGTTATAGCCAACTGTCCCATAATCTCAAGGCTCAACATATAAAGTATGACTTGGATGGTAGCATCGTACATGACACAATTGTTTTAAGGCACAAAACACGGTTGTTTCGATGATAGGTATACCACGGTCTATGGCACACAAAGGAACACATTTGTTAAGTCAAATTGGAAGGCTATACAGTAATCGTTCCTTGGGTTTCAAAAGATGAAAGTTCACGCGACCGTTTTTCATCGAGACCGGTCCCGTGGCTTAGGGGGACACACTAGTTCCTTAATATATAAGTGGTATCAAAGCAAATATCGATTTTTATCATGTCGATATTTGATGTCATTGCAGAGTGTCATTCATCATCCAAGGAAAAGTTCAGGAATAGAAGGGATAAGAGCAAGAATCTACTAACGGAGTTCCCTTGGGGAATTTGAGGTCAACATTGAGTTCATAGAGAGGGCATAACAGACCTAGAGCTACAAGTGGAGGAAAACAACATGAGTTCGGAATGGAAAGTGATGTTTCCAATGCCATAAAGTTGCTCCTAGATAAACTTCAAGAATTTCAAGCCGAGATCAAGGAGGAGGCAAGGCAAGTATTTTGGAGACTGGTAATTGCACGAGGAATGCGAAGCGATTCATGTGGAGAATATTGCAAATTCTGCAAAGAACTCGAGACCAAGGCGATAATCCTCTAGGGGGATATCTAGAATATCCCGTCCCGCTCAGTTCAACCGGAGGAATCAAAACGTCAACGACGTTCGGATTAGCCAAGCAACGACTTGCACGAAGTCTTGCTCGGTCGAGACAACTCCTCGCCTAGGTGGGTAGCTTCGTGAACTTGTCTCAGCTTGGCCTTCATACTAATAAAACAAAAGTTTTCAACTGCACAATTAAGCTTGATAATAAAAGAGATGAATCCACATAACTAAGGGAATAATCCAATTTGGGCCAGAGTGAGTCAGAATATAGAAAGGTCCCACGGTCGGCTTAGAAATGTGCAGGCTGTACTTTCAACATGACACTCGATCCTTCGTCCCGTGGCTTGGGAGAAGGAAAGTTGGTCTATGTTGCCACGAAGCTATGAACTTAACATAAGTCATAGGTGTCGCACGTATAAATGCTTGATAAAGCATGTACTGTCCCAACCGTCCAATGCTTGGCATAGCAAAAGTGTCCAACAAGTCACAATGCATGTTTTCATGGCACAAGGCTTGGGTTAGCCCTTGCTCGTCCCACGGGTTAAGTTGTTGCACGATTGACTTAGGCAAAAGTTATGCCACAAGCTAATAAAGTCGTAGCAAGCACTATTCCACGTTGTCTGCGATTGTTATAGCCAACAGTCCCATAATCTCAAGTCTCATCATATAAAGTATGACTTGGATGTTAGCGTCGCACATGACACAATTAGTTTAAGGCACAAAACACAGTTGTTTCGATGATAGGTACACCACGGTCTATGGCACACAAAGGAATACGTTTGTTCAAGTTAAATTGGAAGGCTATGCAGTAGTCGTTCCTTGGGTTTCAAAAGATGAAAGTTCACGCGATCGTTTGTCTCCGAGACCGGTCTCGTGGCTTGGGAGTCTCTCATGAAGTATGAAAAGTACGATCGTAAATAAAGAAGGACATGGTAAATCGAGTTGAGTCTTACATGGTCACTGGACAACTTGTGCACAAAAGAAATTCCTCGAACGATCGTCGGGGCACCGGGTTCGTGTCGGCCTAGAAGGAAGAGCAGATATTGTACGACCTTTATCGACAATACGACTCGCATTGAAGTGAAATGCTAAAATATAGGTTGCGGGACCATTCGGTGGAGCTCACACCTCGCACATGAATGGTCATAATATGTAAAAGATCCAGTATAGCTTGACATTGCTAGTGACCTCTCATATAGATGAGTCGACATAAGAGCGGCTATCCGCGTGCATGTCCTTGGATTGAGTCGAGTACAAGCACGACACGAATTGAGTTAAGAAGGTGTGCATGGTTGCAACACCATTATGGAGCCTAAGATTTGGCTATAACAAGGGCACGTGCTTTGACACTATCACGCCCCAGAACCAGAATACTGGAGAGCGGGGGACAGACACAGTCGGCTACGTACATTGAAGTGTAACCCACCTCGTAATACGGTCATGGTTGTCTAGATGCATGAGGGTTTATCTACAATCCAACAATCTCTTATGGTCAAGAACAAGCCTAGTGTCTCAATCACAAGCAAGCAAATAATTATTACAAGATGTTAGATTATTAGACATACAAAGTAATACGTCCCAAACATTACATATTCAGATGATCATGAAGCTAGTCATACAAAATACGAATACTAGCAAGTGTTAAGTCATACGTGATCAACCCTAGAATTTGCCAATCATGTAACAACCCTTAGACAAACAAAAATTAAGTTTCAATACGAGCTAACACTTGCTTGGCGCTAAACGCCTCAAAAGAATAATTTACAATAGAGTGGAAGAGAGAAATAAGAAACCCACTCATTGCCAGGGTTATATCTACTATTCACCATTGGGTTAGAAAGTAGGTAGATCCCCAGGTGCTAATCGAAAATCTGGCCATACAAAACCAGCTGGGTCAGAACCCAGAAAGAGCGAGTGCCACAAGGGAAGCTCCACTTAGGAACTAAAACCAGCATAAAATGAATAGAAGAACTGATGAATGGACATAATTAAATAACTTAAAAAATATGCTTTAAAGAATCATACTAGCTTGCATTAAGAAGACAAGAGGTAGAATATAATTCCCATGTTAATCATGAGACAAGCATTCAGGCACGACCAATCAAGTCCTACGGCTTGCTATCATTTGCTAATTAGGGTTATCACAGGCATATTTACTAATAAGATGCAGTTAAGATATTCTCGCAGTCACAAGCCTTGCAGACTACCCAGGTTATCCAGGCGAGGTTACAAGAATTTATCAAAAATTAAGAGAATTATTAGGTTGACTTAGAGTGCAACACATGACAGTATGCTGGAAATGTGCCCTACTCGAAAGTAGGCTACAAGTCCACAGGTGTGGCCGGGATAACGAGATCGCCTGTAACTAGAAAATCTCTCTATATGAACTACTTGATCAATCTAGTCGTTAACCTAGTCAGATTTATTATGAATCCCTGACTGTGATAACTAGGAATCCATGTCCTAGACATGATGCAAGACAAGACTTGTAGCTTGTACATGCACAATCAAAAAATCAACCACGAAGTCAAGACAAGAGTTACACTTAGCAAGTTAGGGATAGCTGTCGCAACAATAATCAAGATTACACATGTCACGTCAGGTTTACTTATCATATCACGAGTACTTGTCAAGAGTGCGCCTCGATGGGCCACTATCAATATTATCAGGATGGGATCACGTTCTCATGTTCAAGTTCAAGTTACTAGCTCAAGAGTACCAAGTCGGGTCATTGTAATTTAGGCCAAGTACAGAAAACATGTATAGAAGATCAAGAACTGTGATTGAAACTATCGGTCGCATATGAACTCCAGTTAAGGTGAAACAAGAAGATTCTTGAAGCCAAGACGAAGATCTACAACTTTCATGTCTTGAATTTTACCAGATTCTAGCTACAAAATAGCTTAAATAGACAAATATGGCCATTCGTGCGCGGGCGCGCAACGCGCGCTCCGACAGCATCGAAGGTATGGGGAACTCATGAATACGAAAAATGTCATAACTTCTTCATACGAAGTCTAAATCAAGCGGTTCAAAAGCCAAAATTGGGTAGAATAAAATTTCCCACAACATGAAACCATTAGATTTCAAAAATAACAAAATTTAAGAGATCAAAACCAAGAAAAACAAGAAAAGTCTAAAAATTTAGATATACAAAAATCTATCCATCAAAACCAAAAATGTCAAGTTCTAAAGAGGCTTAGAATCAAACAAGGAAGAGAATGAAACAATAAAACTTGAGATCTGTCATAAAGCGAGTTGCACTTGCCTAGAGCTTGGTAGGTGGGAGGAGTAAATGAAGAAGAAGAAGATAAAAAAGTAAATGGTGATAATGTATGAGAGAGAGATAGAGGAGTTGGTTTTTATACCAATCCTCTTCATCTCAAACCAACCAAAACCAAATCAAGCCAAGCCAAGCCAAGCCAAGTCAAGTTGAACCAAACCAAATATAAACTAAGTCAAGATTAAACCAAGACAAGATTAAACAAGACAAGTCAAAATAAGGCTCACCTGAAAAATATCAAAAATTCATACACGCATACTAAAAAATACGTATAACGGAAAACAGATGTGACAACTCTACCAATCTTAAAAGAATTTTGTCCTCAAAATTTAATCAAGATGCTAGAGGTGTCGGGGTCACTACTAAAATCTGTCAATTCAGCGACGCCGCAGGACGTCGCTAAATAGGGAAAATACGTCGCTAATTTCAATTGGCGATATATTTAGCGACGTTTGGACGTTGTCGCGATTAACCTAGTCGCTAAACAACATGACGTCGCAATACGTCGCTATTGCGACGACACTTAGCGACGTATACACGTCGCTAATTCAGCGACTACCAGCGACGTAAAACGATATCAGTTACCGACGTAACCTAGCGACGTTGAGCGACTTGACATGTATCGATGCTGACCTGGCTTGAGAGCCAAATGGCGACGTTCTGCGACGTTGTTACGTCGCTATAGTACCGACTTATTGCGACGTTTAGCGACGTGTTATGTAGCGACGTTTAGTGATGATCAGCGACGTTATTCATCACAGTTAGCGATGTTTTGATACTTACATAGCGACGTTAACTTTCGTCGCTGGACGTCGCTGAACGTCGCTGAACGTCGCTGAACGTCGCTAATTTTTAAAAAAAATACAGCATTTGCAGCATCCCCTACAACATTTGCAGCAGATACACAAAGTATTAAACAACCCAGATACACAATCACGAACACAAATGCGTATCAAACAACGACAATATGTATCACGAACACAAAGTATCAAACAGCGACGGTATATATCACGAATACAGTATCAAACAACACAGATACACACAATCACGAACACATTTGAAATACAATCTCATTAATCAACACAAATTTATGAAAAATTGTTACAACAATGTCAAACATAATGCTCCACATAAGAATAATGTATGTATAACCACATAAAAGACCCAACAATAGGCCATCACACAACAATATATATATCTGTCGACTACGGCTGATCAGGAGGAGCATCACCGCTCCTGGAAAGAAGGTAAGTATACTGCTCCGGTGTAAGAACCAACGACGATGATAAAGGAGGAGGCAATGCAACCGCTGGAGAAGGAGGCAGTGTAACCGCTGGAGATGGGTGCATCCGTGTCTCCTCTAGGGCTAGCAGTCTGGCACTATATTGCTCCATGAAAGCCGCTATCCTAGTGACGGTGTCGTGAATGGACTCCTACGTCCCATGTACGTGTCGCACGGTGCGCTCGAGCTCGTCAAAGCATGTGGTGACCGATGCAGCGTCCCCTTGCGCCTGAGACCCTGGATGCTCAGAAATCCTCCTCAGCATATCATCACACAGCTCAGCAATCTGGCGGGCAATGGTACCCTCAACTCGGGATGACTCGGCCTGTGACGGCTGTAAAAGCGCACTGGTAGAGGGAGCCCTGGATGCCTGCGTCGTAACAAATGCGCCGTAGGACCCCGTACCGTAGTACGTACCCCTCTGAAGACCACCAACAGTGGTCTTCCAAAGCTCGTCCTCCGACTGAGGCGGAGAGGGCTGCGATGTACCAACCCCTCCCTCTGCCGGTGCACTAGCACTCGCACGCTCATCACGTAGCCTAACAAACTCGTCCTAGAAATCATTGTGCATCTCTATAAATCAGTACTTACCTAAATTAGCCTAATAAACGTCTAAAGTATTTAATTATTATTAACTATATGGTTATCTGTATATTCTTTAAGTTGTGTTAAAAATTAACGAAATATAAATTAGTACTTACATATCGCTGAGTAGCCCGGTCGTCGATGAGCTTTCCGTCCTTCCGATAGGTGGCCAGGAAGACGGTCACCATGTTTGCGTCCTCACCCCTCTGTACTTGCATATTTGTTATATTTTATTCTTTAGTAAAATAGAAAATTATATACTCCTACTATCAATAAAATATTATATATTGTAATAAATTACATACCAGACGACGAAAATGTTCCGTCATAGGAATCGATCCACCATACCACTTTCCGGCCCTCGTCCTAGCCGCCTTCGCCTTCTCTGACCGCTCTCTGTACCGGGGCTCCTCAAATCGAGCCCTCATCGTGGTCCACTGGTTAGGTGTGATTCAACCAGCAATCGGCTTTCCGGAGCGCTAACGAGCTTTCTGATCGTCAATTGCATCACGGATCAACTTGGCGACGACGGCAAGAAACTGCCTCTCAATCTGCTCGGCCCGGTATGGTGGATAAAAATATGTCCTCTACAAGAATTATAAATTAAAATAATAAGTTCTAAAAATGCATAAAATTATATTAATCATACTAAATTAACTATCTTTAGTTACCTTGAAGTGGGCAAACCAGAATGCCTTCCTCTCTTCCGAGGCATCCGAGTAGTTGATCCATGGACCCCCATAGTTGGACCTTAGAAAGGAGCCCAACGCTCTCTGTACCGACGAGGGACGATATCTGTATACAACGATAACCGACGTATTAATGAATATATATAGATATACAGACATGCATAATATATATATATATATATATATATATATATATATATATATATATATATATATATATATATATATATATATATATATATATGAGGGCCGGGTTCGAGCCCTCCCTCCTACGGAGGTGGCTGGATGGCGGTAGCCACGGCCTCCGGGCCAAGGTCGAATGGAGTCGTCCACCGGCTTTGGTTTAAAAAAAAGAATATATATATATATATATATATATATATATATATATATATATATTCATTTAACTTAAAATATATATATATATATATATATATATATATATATATATATATATATATATTCATTTAACTTACTTCGTAGGACCGTCGGCTCAAATCTCCATCCTCGTCTCGTCCTGAGGTGCGCATGGAGGGTCGCTCTGGTATGGATCCGCCCGGGCGGGAGTAGGGACTACCTCCTCCACCTGCTCCCCACCCGCCATGCTGCTGTCAGCGGTAGAAAGGCTAGGGGAAGGAGTATGATCAGCAAGCCTGGAACTGCTCGTCGCAGGTGTACTGCCACCCGGACCTGCGACCGTATGGTACAGTGGAGTGCTCGGGTCAGACGATGGTCCGGAGCCATCATCTGGTAACGGAGCTCTCTGCCCACCTAAGGACACGGCTCGTCCTGACCTATCTTCGCGTCGTACTCAGGTGCCTCCGCGTCGTCCTACCATGCTGATAATAACATATGATTGAAAATATAAATAAATACAATGACAGTTTAGAAATATCTGCATACATTGGAGTTCATAATTTAAATTTTCAAAAATCTGAATACTAATAGAAATGACCATAGTTCATAATTTAAGATTACAGAAATATGAATACATCAAAATCACAGTTTCTCAATCATCCTCTGAAAATTCATTCTCAATAGATGACGTCCGGACGATTGACCTAAACACGAGAAGATACAAAATTAAGTTTAATGTTAAGTTATTTCTTGTGCAGTTGTGAATGGAGGAAGATTCTAACTAGCTTCTTACATACATGTGTTGTCAACCAAGACGGGAAATGAAGTCTCATTTCTTCTTCTACTTCTTCATCTGCAATGTATGGTCTACTTGACCTCACCTCATCATTAAATTTGCTGAAATACAATAAATATCGGGATATACTCGTTAAATTATAATAACGTAATCAACAAATAGATGACTTGAACGTTGAAGATTTACACTTACCACTCTAGGTTTTCTACTTCATCCTCCTCGCAGTTGAGTAATATATATAACTGGGCAGCCTTTAGTTCCTCATCATTCAAATATCTCTTTTTTAGTTTTCCAGAAGGCTTTCCAAGAGCATTGAAGACTTTCAATAATGCATCATTATATTCTATATCTCCATCGTCGTTCCTTGGAGCTCTTGTTCTATTTGTAGCAATATGAGACTTGAAATACATTAAACAAAAGTTTGTAATCTCCTCAAGGACATAGGCTTCACAAATAGAACCCTCGCCTCGTGCCTTATTTTTCACCTTCCTCTTCAGGTAGTTTAGATGGCGCTCGAATGGGTTCATCCACCGATAACCGATGGACCCACCAACACGTGCCTCATATAAAAGATGAATTGGCAAATGCTTTATAGAGTCGAAGAATCCAGGAGGAAACAACCTCTCAAGCTTACACAATGTTACTGCAATGTCCTTCTCCTGCTTTTCAAGCCGATCGACGAGCAACTTAGTAGAACAAAGATCTCTGAAGAATATGCTAAGCTCTGTCAGTGGATCCCAAACGACATGAGGTAAGAATTCCCGAAATGCAATTGGGATTAACCTCTCCATAAAAACGTGACAGTCGTGGCTCTTCATACCCTGTAGTTTGTTCTTCTTCGGGTCAACACATCTTCTCAAATTTGATACGTACCCGTCTAGAAATTTTAGGCCCTGGATCCACTTACAAAGTTTACCTTTGTCCTCCTTGTCCAGTGAGAAAATGGCCCTGGGCTACTTATACTTCCAACTGCCTTCCTTTATCAAATGCAACTCTGGACGTCTGCATATTTCTTCTAAGTCCAACCTGGCCTTGGGATTGTCTTTCGTCTTCCCCTATACGTCCATCACAGTATTTATTATATTGTCAAATACATTCTTCTCGATATACATGACATCCAGGTTATGTCTGAGCAGATGGTCACTCCAATATGGTAGGTCCCAGAATATACTCCTCTTCGTCCAGTTGTGAGCGCGGCCAAATCCATCACACTTGTACCCGCTGTAGGCTCTTCAATAGCACTTCACAATTCTTTAACTTCCTTCCATATTGTGTCCCCGGACCACCGTGGCGGTGGACTGGACTTCTCTACCACGCCAGCACGAAAAGCATTCCTATTCCTCCGGTACGGATGATCCTTTGGCAGAAACTGTCGATGACAATCAAAGAAGCACAGTTTTCCTCCGTGTTTCAAACGGAAAGCCTTAGTGCGATCCATGCAATACGGACATGCGAGACGACCATGGGTGCTCCAACCAGATAACATTCCACAGGCCGGGAAATTATTGATGGTCTACATTAGTGCGGCCCTTATCTGAAAGTTCCACTTTCTGGAAACATAATATGTGGTTGCACCTACTTCCCACAACTGATTCAGCTCATCTACCAAGGGCTGTAAGTACACATCGATGTTCCTCTTCGGGTTCGTCGGACCTGGAATAATAACAGTTAGGAACGTGTAAGGAGTCTTCATACACATCCAAAGCGACAAGTTGTACGGAGTAACAATCATAGGCCAACAAGAATATTGTAAGCCCGAAAGTCCAAATGGGATAAAACCGTCGAAGGAAAGCCCCAATCTGACATTATGCGGCTCCGAAGCAAAATTGGAATACACTCGATCAAAGTGCTTCCATGCTTCCCCGTCGGATGTATGATCCAGTACTCCATCTATTTGTTCTCGCTTGTGCCAACTCATATTATCAGCTGTCTCCTTTGCCATAAACAACCCCTACAACCGTGGCGTCAAAGGCAAATAGTGCATCGAATCTGTTGGCTTACGTGCACCAGAAGTCCTTGTTGTACTAGTTGCCTTGAAGCGATCGACACCACAAAATCTGCAGGCGTCTTCATCCTTATCGTCTATATAGTACAACATGCATCCGTTGCGACATGCATCAATTATTTCATACCCCATCCAGAGCGATCTCACCATTCTTTTGGATCGGTAGAAGTCTTTAGGTAACTTGCCCCCCTCCGGCAATATATCTTTAATTAACTCCAGGATTCGGTTGTTGCATTCTTGAGACATGTTAAAATCTGATTTTATGCTCAATAATCTTGTAATGACCTCCAACGGTGAATGATCATCACAACCAGGATATAAAGGAGTCCTTGCATTCTCCAGCAACTCCATGAACTTTGCAGCATCGGCATTCGGTGCCTCTTCAGCTGCATATTGATTGTTCGGATCGAAACTAGGCCCCGCAGCATAGAAAACCATGTTCGTCCACCCTTGGTCGTAATCAGCATGCTCGTGGACATCTACATAAGGCTCCACATAAGGCTCCGGCTCGAAGGCTAAAGGCACAAGTTCTCCGTGTGCGGTCTACTGATAATAATTTGGCATAAAACCCCTCGAATACAAATGATATGTCACATCCACCTCCGAATGATATTTCAAGTTACGACATCTCATACATGGACAATTAATTTTTGTACGGTCCATGTACTGAGGGAACGCCTCGACAAACTGCAGGAACTGTTGCACACCCTGTATAAATTCATCCCGCACACCGTACATGTCATCAGAATGATGATTGTACATCCACAAACGGTTCCACAGATAGTAATTCATATCTATTTTAAGATAATTCTGCAAAGATTGACACAGATAATAATTTATCAGAATGACGATTTTACATCCACAAACGGTTCCGCAGATAGTAATTCATATCTATTTTAAGATAATTACTGCAGAAAGTGAAGATGGACATGAACTGACACACGAAAGTGACGATTGTACGACCACAAGTTTTATGTTCTTCAACGATATATTTTACATGCATAATTGCCAAGTGTGGGGACAAATGGCTCAGAACACAACCCGAAATTCATTCTAGCATACATTAGTTTGAATCATCTATGTTCTGTACATATGGTGTAGTATATGTTCTTATCGAATCTAGTATCTGAAGGATTTAATAGAATCAAGATGAACCCATATAATGTAATACTAAGACATTATCTACTACTAAAAGATGTAGTGATAGGTTGTCGTATCATCATTGCCGAGTGATGGGGGTCAGAGGACAGTCAACTTTATCTACGGCTACATAGTTTCTGCCTCGCCAGTCGAATGGCTGCAGGGACTATGTCCTGATCACGATGTCGTACCGTAGATTAATACAAATTCCTTATAGCAAATGTCGTACATAGATTTCTGTCTCGCCAGTCGAATGGAAGATAAAAAGGTTATATTCGATTTTTTGTCAAATGTGAGAACGGATGGCTCAGAACATAACCCAAAATTCATTCTAGCATACATTAGTGTGAATCATCTATGTTCTGTACATATGGTGTAGTATATGTTCTTATCGAATATAGTATCTGAAGGATGTAACAGAATCAATAAGATGAACACACAAAATGTAATACTAAGACATTATCTACTACTAAAAGATGTAGTGATAGGTTGTCGTATCATCATTGCCGAGGGAAGGGGGTTGGAGGACAGTCAACTTTATCTACAGCTACATAGTTTCTGCCTCGCCAGTCGAATGGCTGCAGGGACTATGTCCTGATCACGATATCGTACCGTAGATTAATGCAAAGTCCTTATAGCAAATGTCGTACATAGATTTCTACCTCGCTAGTCGAATGGCTGTAGGGACAGTGTCTGACTTGGTGTATCTCACTATTTTCCCAAAATGCCTGACATTCAAACTCAGAAAACATTTGCTAACTGATATCACTGTTCAGTTAAGCCTATTATCAGGTTAATCCTTATTCCAATATCATTTCCCAATAGGAATTTATCTAAGTCCATATCAATAGACAAATTTCCTTTGGGTAACATGAACTAGCCAAGCCATGATACCTAGGATAACATGATACTGCTACCAATGTTGATAACTAATACTAAAATCTTAACCACTGACATCTTGAAACCTATATGAACACACTTACATAAGTGCATACATATTGAATTATATATAATCAGATATAACAACCCAAAAACCTGAACTAGCTTGAACCCAATTCCTACAGTGATGGATATAAGAGCAATTAAAATTCCTGGGGAGTTATACATTTGTGTATTGATAAGACCATTCACTATTTCTTGAAGCTCGATCTCCCCCCAGATGAACCATATAGACAAGAGAAACCATGAACCAGAATAGAAGAGCTTACCCCACCCATAAGTAAATATTTTGTAGTAGCCTCATTAGACCGTACATCTCTCTTGGTATATCCAGATAATAGGTAGGAACATAAACTGAAACATTCTGGAGCTACAAAGATAGTTATTAAATCGTTAGCACCACATAAAAATATTTCTCCTAGAGTAGCTGTTAATACGAATAACAAAAACTCTGTTATAGCCATTTCTGAACCAAAACATAGGCCAAGTGCCATATCCAATTACTGCCTAGTACATTCACTCACTAACCCTTCAACCCATATCTCAGTTTAAATTCTAAAATTAAAACCCAGTTTTCAGTTCTCCATATTCCATTTAATCATAGTTTGTATATTAATATTCAAATTCAAAAATACTTTTAAACATTGAATCTCATAATCAAATTTAAACCCAAAATCGAAATATCAATTTGAATTTATAGTGTCAGGACTGATTTTAATGTATCAGTGAAAAGAATTCAAAAACCCCAAATCCGAACTGGAAAACCAATAAAAACCCAAATCAGTTGTACAGAAGTGTCACCCCCCACATGTGTACGTGTCAGGGGGTTGATTCGTGTCCACACAAGTGGACACGAAGTATCCAACTTCACGAGAACACACACATCAAATTTGAATCCTAAACTGGGAAGCGGTGACAGAGGAGACTGTGTGTGTGTGTGATAGAGAAAGAGAGATGGGGGAGCTACCTGAGGAGGATGAGGAGGAGGAGGAGGCCGGAGGAGGGAGATCACCGAAAGAGTGCCACGGAGGAGGAGGCCGGAGGAGGGAGATCGCCGGAGAAGCGCCGCGGAGGAGGAGCGCACGAGAAATTAGGGAAAAATTTGTGAATGATCGAAAAAGAAACCCTCGCAGCCTATATGAAACGTTTAGCGACGTCCAAAAAGGACGTCGCTAAACGTCGTTGATATTTAATAAACGGTGATGCCGCTTAAATTGCATCGCTACGCGTCGCTATATCAGCGACGTGTACCGACAAACTTGCGATGTAGGTTTCCATTTAACAAATTGTGGTCGCTAGACTTCGCTAGTAGTCGCTGTTGGCGACCAACATCGACGTCTTAGTTAAACGTCGCTAAACCCCAAAAATTAGTGACGTTCTACCTGGGAGTCGCTAAATATGTTGCTGATATGACTTATTTTGGTAGTTGGTAAACTATACTAACTATAGGCAATCTATGACTAGCAGTAAATCAAGCAATCATTCATGCAAGCAAGAAATTAAAAGCATAAGGCATAATAAAGATAGTATACCTTATGAGTCAAACATGTATGGATATCGTGATCGGATATCATCCTCATATTTCCAAGTTGACTCACCCAAAGAGTGATGACCCCAAGCAACACGGACTAAACTAATAGTCTTGTTCTTGAGTGTCTTCTTCCTTCGGTCCAATATGGATATGAGCCTTTCCTTATAGGAAAGGTTGGTACCAACAACCAATTCCGAATGATCAAGGATATAGCTCGGATCCGGGATATACCATTTTAATTGGGATACGTAGAATATGTCATACACCTCACGTAACGACGACGGAAGAGAGAGACGATATGACACATCTCCTACTCGCTCGAGAATATCAAACAGCCCTATATACTTAGGACTAAGCTTTTCCCATATGCCGAATCGAATGACGCCACGGGTAGGTGAGATCCTAGGAATACGTGGTCGCCGATAGAAAACTTAAGAGGACGCCGATAAGAATCGGCCCAATGGTGTTGACGATCTTGTGCAACTCGAAGATGATCTCTAACTTGTCTGACCACCTCAATAGTCTGAGTAACCATTTCTGGACCAAGCATTTGCCGCTCGCAGACATCGTCCCAGGTTAAAGGTGATCTGCACTTCCTACCATATAGTGTCTCAAATGGTACCATCATGATACTGGCCTAAAAATTGTTATTGTAGGAGAACTCCACTAGATGCAGGTGATTTTTCAACGAACCACCAAAGTCAAGTATATAGGATTGTAACATATCTTCAAGAGTTTGAATCGTGTGCTCCGACTGACCATCTGTCCGTAGATGATAAGCTGAACTAAACTTAAGACGATTTTCCAAACTCTCTTGAAGACTCCGCCAAAAGTGCAACATAAATCTTTAATCTCAGTCTGATACGATACTGACTGGAACTCTATACAATTTGACTATCTGTCTGAGGTACATCTCTGTAAGATGATCCGTCGACTGACCAATTCTGAAAGAAAAAAATAAGCTACTTTCGTGAGTCGATCAACTATAACCCATATAGCATCTCTTCCAGCTGGGGATTTTGGTAATCATTTTATAAAATCCATGGTAATCCCATTTCCATTCTGGGACCGATAAAGATTGCAAAAGTCCAGCTGGCCTCTGATATTCAGCTTTAACTTGTTGACAAACTAAACTACGAGAGACAAACCGAGCTATCTCTCTCTTCATGCCATTCTACCAGAAATGCTGACGAATATAACGATATATCTTCGTACCAAAAGGATGAATTGACTACTGTGAACTGTGAGCCTCTGCCATGATCTCTTGTCTGATGTCACCACTGGGTCCACAAAGATGCCTTCTATTTCGGAGCATGCCATCTTCGTAAATGCGTAACTCTATTCTTTGTCCTGCTTCACCTTCTGTCCTAAGCCACTGAAGCTTAGAATCCATTGATTGAGCTATTTTAATTCTCTCAACTATGCTGGATTGAACTTGCATACTGGCCATCAATGTCATGCCCCAATTCTATAGAATCGATAGTCGTCTCCCGGACGTGATGCCGTACGAACCTAATTTACGATCGCACAAGGCATAGTCATAAGGTAATCTGAAACACAACATCTAAGAGAGTGGGCACAGACAAATTGAATAGCATATTGAAACAAAAAGACTTTTTATTTTATTGATAATATACATCATTTTCAAACTCCATTACAATCGTGCCGTACGGGCTTTACAACATGACTCGATTACATAAGGAGTGCCGATGAGATAACTGTTCCATACATACATCCCTTAATTACAACAAAAGTATTCCAACCACGTAGATTGGGGGATGCCGAGACATGTTTCTTGGACTGGTAGAGAGTCTTCAAAATTCAGACGAGGTCTTCGATGTGCGATCGAAGCTTCAAAAGCACGAACGTCGCCTAGCGAGTTAGCGTGTTCTTCCTGATTCATGGCACCTGCAAAGAGCGAGGGTCAGTATGATCACATGTACTGGCGAGTGGCTAATTAAACCCAAGCTCTGCATTTGGTTTAAGCAATTTTATAAAATATATTATCTACATTTGTGATCTTTCTAACCATCCTGTTAGATTTGTATGTTAACATGTTTGAGGTAAGCATATAAAATTGTATACATTGAGCAGCTATCATATTCATCCCAAGTCACGTGCATTAGTCAAGCAGTAAAAGGGTGTGAAGGACACTAGCAATGTCAAGCTATCACAGACTATAGCTGGGTTAGACGGTGACCCTTTCGCGGCGGGTAGCGAGCCCTATGTGAAAGTTCTCGATGTCACTACTAAATTTTAGTTTGAGGGTATTTTGGTCATTTTGATTTTTATGAATTATTTATTATTTATTGCATTGGTGTTGTAATTTTGACTTTTGCTAGTTGAGACTATAGAGACTAGCCTTGACTTTGACCTTAGTGACTTAGTTAGCATGATAGAATGGTGTGGGACCCTAATTTAACTTAAGTTAACTCAAGTTGACTTGAGTATGGCTAGGTTTCATAAGGAGATTGGTTGCTATGTGTTATTGGGCTT